>RPFO01000542.1:230000-326394 GCA_009746045.1 Mesostigma viride | reverse complement strand
CGATTAGATATAATGCAATACGTCCGCGCCGTTGTCGGGTGTGTAATTTACCGTACGGACTTCTCCCTACGGGCGAAGACGCGTGTGCGTGCGTCGCCACGTCCGGCGGTCGAGAGGTGGTTTAGAATAAGGCCTGCACGCCCCGAACGTCTGCGCGGCCTTGTTATTCCTCAACAAGATCATCACGACGCTACCTATCAAAAACACGAGCCCACGCCGGCCATGCCGAGGCTGAGGTACTTCGCGAAGGACCCACGCAGCATTGACGGAGGGTCCCGACGGGATCCGCGGGCTCCCATTCGACCTTCACCTCGTCTCCCGCCTTCGCCTGCTTCTCGCCCTCGACGAACATCTTGGCGCCGTGCTCCTTCCCTTCGTGCGTGAACACGACGTCGACGAGACACCTCCACGTCTTGATCGTACTCGTGGAGGACGTCGTGGTGGTCGTGGACTGCCCCCCGGTCCACGTGCCCTTCGTGCGGCTGTTGTTGCTCGTGACCGTCTTCACGACCTCCTCGCACTTCAGCTTCGGGTTCTCGGACTTGTCCGCCGCGTCGGCCTTGTGGACGAGCGTGACGCGCGCGGTGCCCTGGACGTACTTCTTCCTCCGGAGGAAGAGCACCGTGCCCCCCGCCAGGAGCGCGGTGCCGACCACGATCCCGAGGACCGACGACCCGATCATCGCGACCTTGCCGATCGTCTGTACAGATCCCACGAGCGAATCCATGCTATACGAAATAGGAGACGAAAAAATTACGCGGCCGCGGCGTCTGGGAGGTGCTCGACCACCTCGAACGTCGGCTGCCCGCCCTCGAGCACGATCTCGGTCGGTACGGCGCCTTCCTGCACGGGCCCTGCCTCGCCCTTGGCGCCGGCCTCTTTGCTGGCCCGGATGCGGTCCTGGTTAAACTCCTTCGACTTGAGCCGGTCCTCGTGGTACTTCCCCATGATCCTGTCGAGCCGCTCGTCGGTGTATCGGTGCTTGACGCCGGCGCGGATGTCGTCCGGCAGCGGGAGGACGATCCAGTTGTACATGGACACGACGAAGATGTCGAAGTCGGGGTCCGCCTTCATGATCTCCTCGGCGTGTTTCTCGGCCTCGGCCATGTCGTCGAACGACCCGCGGAGTTTGAGCGCCAAGTGGTCCGAGCGCGGGGGCACGACCACACTGACGACCGCGAACTTTTGTCCCTTGACGTGGATGGACTCGGGGTCCTCCTTCGCCTCGACCTTCCGCCTGGGGACCGGCGGGATCTCGCCCTCCTCGAGCTCCTCGGCCGTGGCGGCGGCGGCGGCCGACTTGGACGGGGCGGAGGAGACGGGCAGAGTCAGGTCGGGTTCGATGACCAGACGCTTGGATTCTTCGGACGAGGGACGGGCTCTTCCGCCGCGACGGGCGGGGGCGGCGCGGACTCCTCGCCGCGATCGGGCATCACGCCGGTCGCCTGGAACCGCGCGTGTTCCTCCTCGGAGAGGATGATGGGAGCGCCGACCGAGACGTTCATGAACTTACCGTTGTTCGATGCCATCGGGATGGTTCTCGTACGGGGCGGCGTTTTTTTTGAAGCCCCATGGAACGCGCCCGACGGACCCTTCGCTGACCGGCGGGCGCGTCGTGCCATTCCTCCGCTTCGTCGTCCGACTTGTCCACGGCGTCGTGGTATCCGTCCGTCCCCTTGTACTCCATATTGTCGAACCTGTCCTTGGCCATGCCGTACCACCACTCGTCGCCGTACCGCTCTTCGTACGTCTCCGCCGGACGATTCTTCTCGCGCTCTTCCTTCCGCGCCTTGTGCCTATCACGCGCCTCTTTGAGCGGCAGCCCCGCGTAGTATTCCTTGTCTTCCCGCTCGACATGATCCAAATACTCTTTCGTGTTCATCGTTCCCTTGTACGAGGGATTCCATTGCATTTTGTGTCGTCGATCTTTCATTCGTTTCTCCTCCAATTGCTCGCGAGTCATGTCGGCATAAACCTCAGAGGTGTCGTTGTTATTGGTCCCCAGCCATAGACGGTTGAGCTTCTCGAATAGGGGACCGTGGTAATCGTATTTGATCTCCTTGACGCGATCGCCGCGCTTATCCTTGGCAAAATGATCCATCGCGGAATGCACCATTTCGTGTCCTACGACTCGCGCGATCGCTTCCATCTGGGACTCTGGCTTCATGCTGTCAATGCGATATGATATTTTCGGATTGTTCAGAGCCTTATTAAAGTCTTTTTCGAAAGTACCATGGTTCAGTCCTATATACTTTCCAGAGTCGAGTGTCACTCCCAGGAATCTGCTGTCCAGTGTTTTGACGATGTCCTGGGAGGGGAATTCGAACACGACGTCGTCCGGCATGGCGCCTCCGAACACGTGCTTGTTTAGTACGCGCGCGAACGTGTCGAGGTCCGCGTCGGTGAGGTCCAGCTTCCCGTCCTTGAGGAGCTGGTTGCGTTTCTTGCCCAGACGCAGCTCGAGTTCCTTCACGACGTTCTTCATCGGTATTTCCAGATCGTCTAGGGTCGGTAGAGTCTTGTCCACTCGCGTGCGGATGTCCGTCGACGGCCGGCGGTCGAAGTGCGCGCCACGACGGCGGGGTTCGTCCAAGAGGTCGCGGTCTCCCTTTTTCAATTCCTCCAAGTACTGCGCGAATTCCTTCTCGAATTGTTCCTTGGTGGGAAACTCGGACGCGTCGAGTCCGGCGGTGCGGCGTTCGAAGAACTCGACTCGCGGGTCGGGCTCTTCGAACCGCTGCGTCTTCGGGTTGAACCACGTTTTCTTGTCGCCGGGATCCCTCTTCCTCTCCAAGAAAAGCCGCCAGTCAATCTTGTCCTGCAGCATCCGGTTTTTGCCTAGCAGTTTCTGCTTGTCACCCAGCATATCCCAGTACGGACTGATCTTCTTAAGTTGAGCACCAAGTTCCGAGTACCGCTTGTCTTGTTCTACGGTCCCATTATACCGGGGTAACTTACGGCGTTCCTCGATCGACGGCTTTGCCTGTTCCTCTTTGATCTTCCGGAGCCCGCTGAGTCCGGCCTTCATCGCGCGCGGGTCGATCAGGAACTGACCCGACCTTTTCGCGATATCCCGGACGACGTCCGTGGGCAGGGAGTCCCACACGCCGGGCGGGAGAGGCGGTCCATTCCACGCGCCCCCTCCCCCCTGTCTCGCCACGTGCACTCCCCTCCGTCTTGCAGAACAGGCCAGGTGCGTGGCGCAAGTCTTGCCCCTTCCGACCGCGGCGTGGAGGCATTGTCTCCCCTGCAACGTCTTCCTGGTGCATCGTGACATTGTTTACAAAGGGGAGCGATAATTGATTCAATTTTTTATGGACTTTTTACGGATCAGCGTCGAATCGGAAAGCGTCGTTGTTCCGTGTGGGTCCTCGCCGGACGTCGGTGTAAAAACCCCGCGCGATCATTTCGGATGTGCGCGATGCACGCGCGACTCAGGGGTCCATGATGTTGTCGATGATGATGGGGTTGTTCTTGTTGTTGCGGAGGGACTCGACCGTGTACTCCTGCAGCGGGTTGACGAAGCTGCTCAAATTGGCCTCGCCCAGCGCGACGCTCGCGAGTCGGCGGAACAGGTCCGAGTTGCAATAGAGTTCCCGCTCGCGGCTCATCTTCGCCATCAGATCGCGGTTCAGCTCGTCGAGCAGATCCCACCGGTCGTCGCAGCTGCCGCGCGTCACCGACCGCCGCTCGAGCAAGCGGATGTCGCGTCGGGATTCGTACACCATGCGCGCCTTCTGCACGAGCGTCTCGATGGGGACCGAGATCTTGAGCGAGTATCGCAGGCGGTTCCGGACCTCCTCCAGGTTCGGGGCCGACAGGAACGTGCGGTACACCGGGAACGCCCCGTCCGCAACTTGTTTGTCCGTCGTCCGGCCCACCGCGACCGACGACCCGCCCACAAAGTCCGCGTACGAAAATGCGTTGGGAGGCACGTTCACCGGGATCATTCTTATATATCGTAGTATCGGAAAATAACGTCCGATATGACGATCTACCTGAGTTTCGACGTCGGCATCACCAACCTAGCCTACTGCACTCTGCAACACTGCGAAGGGGCGCCCAACGAGTACGCCGGAAACGCCCGCTTCGAGATCCTGAACTGGGAAGTCATCGATCTCGACGCGGCGTCTCTCGAAGAGGCGTGCAAGAAACTGCCCGCCGAACTGTTCCGTCGCATCGGGTCGTTCTGCGTCGCGGATAAGGTCCTCATCGAGCGGCAGACCAAGACCAACGTCAAGATGAAAGTGATCAGCCACGTCATCCAGTCCTTCTTCGAGACGCATCTGCTCTACCGTCCAACCGACACGGACGAGTTCCCCAAGATGAAAGTGGAGTTCGTATCGCCGTCACGGAAACTGCACGTCTACACGGGCCCCCCGGTCGAATGCAATATAAGGAACCGGTACCGGTACAACAAGAAGGTCGCCATCGAGCACACCGCCAAGATCCTGGAGCAGTACCCCGTTCACGTCAAGTACTTCCACTCCCTCCACAAGAAGGACGACGCCGCCGACGCCTTCCTGCAGGGCCTGTCGAAACTGGTCGAGGAGCGACCGGCGACGAGGGAGGTCACCCTGTGACGCGCGTTTGGCGACCGTCCTCTTTTTTGCCGACGGGTAACGAGCACTTTTCTCGATGGAGAAAAACACCTACGTCCACCCGGCGGTCCTGGAACTGCTCAAGATCCGGACGCCGCCCCAGCGCAGTCCGGAATGGTTCGCCATCCGCGACAAGATGCTGACCGCGTCCGACCTGGCGGCCGCCATCGGTTGCAATCCGTACCAGAGTCGCGAGAAACTGTTGCGCAAGAAACTCGGGGACTCGCGCTACGCCTTCGCGGGCAACGCCGCCACGAAATGGGGCAACGACAACGAGGACGTCGCCGCGCGCGAGTACGAAAAGGTGACGGGGAAAACGTGTCTCGAGTTCGGCCTGATCGCGCATCCGCTGCATCCCTGGCTGGGAGGGAGCCCGGACCGAGTGACCACGGACGGCATCCTGATCGAGATCAAGTGTCCCCTCCGCCGCAAGATCACGCACGAGTGTCCGAAGTACTACGTCCCCCAAGTGCAGGTGCTATTGGAGATCCTGAACCTGGAGGTGGCCCATTTCGTGCAGTACTCGCCGCCGACGACGTGGAGCGAGCAGGTGCTCGACATCTTGGAGATGAAACGGGATCGAGGCTGGTTTCGGCGCTACTTCCCGGTCATGCAAAAGTTCCGCAACGACTGGGTCGAGATCGACGCCAAGGGCGGGCTCGAGTACCTGGACAAGACGGGCGCGTTCGCCGGCTCGGGGTCCGGGTCGGACTCGGATCGGTCGACGGCTTCGTCGCGGGGGAGCGGCAAGAGGACTCGACGGGCGGGAGTGGAGGTCGACCTCGACATCGGACCGAAACAGGAGGAGCCGTTCCCGTTTATCGACAAACCCCGCGGGCTCTGCCTGCCCCGGTCGTCGAGAAAAAGGAGAAGGAGGTGGAAGAAGTCACATCTCTAGCGAACTTCACGTTTTGGAACTAGCCATCCGTTCCCGTGCGAAACGGAAGGCCGCGATGGCGCCCGGGATGCACGCGAGCATGCCCCCCGCAATGAACACGCGGCTGGGAAGATTTTGCAATGTAGAGGATTGTTTGGGGTTCTTGGGGATCATGGACGTCCCGAACCATATCACCATCACTCCCACGAGAGTCAGCAAGATTGCGTAAAGGTCATTCATTTCTTAATTCATACACATCAACGAAAATATTCGTTCGTGAAAATAAACGTCCGCATGCGTTTCGCGTTGTCCGCGGACCGCTGCACCCATTCGGCCGGATTCGCGACCAATTTCGAAATGTCGTCTACACTCATTTTGGAGATCTCCTGCGTAGTCCACAGGAAGTCGAACATGACGCCGCGCGGCTCGGCGTCGATCGCGTCGCCGTAGGCGGCCTCGGCCGCACGTTTCTGGCGCAGGAAATCGTCTAGCAGCAGCTTCTTGGCGGCCTTCCCGCTGATGTCGGCGGCGTTGTGCTCGTCGTGGCTCTTGCGCAGTCGGACCGCCTCCTCGTCCATCGCCTTGTGACTCGCGTTCTTGAGGTTATTCTTCATGGCGTTGCTGTCGCCGTCCAGGATGGGCCGCAGGGCCTTGGACCCCGCGTTGTCCTGCTTGTACCGCTCGCTCAAGAGCCATTCGAGCACCTTGGGCGTGTTCCCCGCCACGTTGAGACGCACGAACGAGTACGGGTTCTCGACGTAGCTCGCGATCTCCCCTTGTATGCCCATGTTCATGAGGAACGAGATCATGACGTTCGGCGCGCGGCGCGCTCGGTCGCCTTCCAGATAGGCCTCGAACGTGTCGTAGGCGGGTCGCCACTGCTCCTTGTACCGGTTGAGCGCGTCGTTGGCCGCCTTGCGCACCGACGTGTCTTTCGTCAGGGCGTCGCGGACGGCGCGCAGACGCGTCTCCTCGTCGTTGAGCGTCTTCTCCACGCACTCCAGCAGCCGGTCTTTGATGAGATTGACGCCTCGCGCGCTCGGACGCAACGCGGACGTGTCGTGCGAGAACCGCAAGGTCTCGCGATACGCCCTCTCGAGGAACGTCAGGGTCTGCGCGCTGGCCTTCTCCAGCCCCGTCTGACGGTCCCCGTCCGCCCCGCTATGTCCGCCGCCGTCGGAAACGCGCTCTGCTCGATCTCGCGCGCCTCGATGTACGCCTGGATGCGCTTGACGGCCTCGGCGTTCTCGTTCCCGTTGTTCAGAGCGAGCAGTCGCGCCCGCTCCTTGGCCAGCTCCTCGTTCGTCATCTCCTCCGGCAACTTGACGACCACCATCGCGACGGGATCCGCCTCCTCCGACTCCTTCATTGCCGGCGAGTCCCCTTCCTCTGCGGTGGCGGGGCGGCGGCGACTGGCTTCTCGTCCTTCTCGTCGGCGTCCTTATCGTCGGCGGAGGTGGTGGTCACGCTCAAGTACGCGATGGCCAGCACGGCCATGGTGATGATCGCGAAGATCAAGAGCTCCTTCCCCATTATAAAGTACGCGCAGATTAAATGGGGAACCGCGTCGGGGGGTCGAGTTCCCGCAACTCGCGCTCGAACGCCGAGTGGGCGAACGCGAACATCGAAACCGGGAAGTGGCGCTGAGACAAGAGCGCCGTCATGTCGCCGAACGACGCCGGCCGGCCGGGCACGAACTCCTTTGAGTCGTCCCACAGGTCCACGTATCCCAGATCCTTGGGATGCACGCGGCCACTAGGACGGAACGGCGCGGCGACCGGGAACTTTACGTCTCTCGAATCCCTGTATTCCGCGTACTTGTCCGTCCAATCGTATCCCCCGTCCGTCGGAGACCCGTGGACGTAGGACACGTTCGCCCCGTACCCCCTCAAGTCCCCGAAGGTCGTCTCGGGGCGGGAGAGGGACGTCACCGCCGTGTACGGACACACGATCGCCGGCGTCCTCGGGATCATCACCCCGCGCTTCGGACCCTTCACGTACATCCCCAGGAGCTGGCAGAGGAGCGACCCGTCCGTGTGGTCGTACAAGAGGACGTTGCTGTTGTACACCAGCCCGGTGGTGCTGTACGGGAGCGGGTACGCGGCCGCGCATCCCGTGTAGGGACAATACGTGATGCTGTTCCCGACCACGTGGACGACCTCGTGCTGTTCCATGATAGAGCGGGGGATGACCAGGAGAGAGGGGCCCACGGGCGTTACGATGACCTCGTCGACGGGAGACAGCACGGCCGGCGGCTGTTCGTTGATGAGCGGGTTCAAGATCGGAGGGACGCGATTGAGCGTGATCACGTTGCGCGGGTTCCCGAAACGCCCTCGGACGAGAGAGTCCATCCTTTCTAGTAAAGAGGGGGAGGAATATTCTCGCGCGTACTCGTCGACTTCACGAAATCGCAAAACTTGGAGAACGTCGCGTCGCGGAAGAAGGGGAGACCGGACGCGCTCGCCATCTCGCGAAGGCGAGGTACAGGTTCAGCAGGTCGTCGCGGTAGTGACTCTCAAAGGCGTCCGGCAGATCGTCTCCGACGTACGCCTCCTCCAGTTCGCTGGACGGGTCGAAACACGGCAGTTCGAGAGTGTCCATCCTTATTCCGCGAGCAAGCGAGTGTAAAGCGCCGCTAGGAGGGCGACGATCCAAAAGGGCAACAGCGTCTGATTGGTCCCGATTCCGAAGGGCAGCGGGCGTCCGTTCTCCTGGAACATACACCGCGGCCGGAAGACCAGCAACACGTAGGTGACGAAGAAATAAACGATCACCGAGAGACCGCGCATGTCGTCCGCGCTCCGTACAATAAGTACTTATACAATTTTAAACAATCGCCATCCGCTCATCCTCCTCCTTCACGCTGATGATGATCTCCGTCTCATCCGAGTTGCGCCGACACCTCCGCACTTCGAGTGTCTTCTCGGTTTTTTCCGGATGCTCGGCGGGATGGTCGGCCCGTCGGACACGAGCCGGTCT
This sequence comes from Mesostigma viride, assembly GCA_009746045.1. Lineage (NCBI taxonomy): Eukaryota > Viridiplantae > Streptophyta > Mesostigmatophyceae > Mesostigmatales > Mesostigmataceae > Mesostigma > Mesostigma viride. The sequence goes on along the minus strand of RPFO01000542.1, from coordinate 317,937 downwards.
AGATCGAGTCGCAACACCTGCAGAAAGTCGAACGGGTTCATGCGGTGCTTCCTGTGTTTCGTCAACTCGGCGTCCACGGTGTGGTAGAACGCCGCGAATTTGTGGACCATTTGTTTGTGTTGCTCGGATTTTTGAGAGAAATGCAAAAAGTTTTGTATTCCGGAAAGGGCGCTCACGAGCATGCTCGCGGCCCCCACGCACATATCCATGTTCACGTTGGGAACTTTCTCCCGCTGAACGCGAGCGTGCCCGCAGTCGCCGACAATACGATCGTGGGAATGCCCAACAGATTGTAAAAGAACATGGCGCGGGTCGACGCCATCTCGTGCATCTGGCGATACGCGACGGCCTTCTGGCCCCACGCGAACACCAGGCGCTCGATTTTCGAGGTCCACAGGCGCTCCGGGTCGGAAGTCCCCCCGCTCCCTTTGTCACTCGAATCGTACGTGCTCTCTCGGACGACGCACTCTTCCTCCTCTCGGTCCTCTGACTTGTACAGCCCGGGGGGAGGACTGCTATCGAGTCGGCCCGGGACGTGGACCCTTAACGGTTTCTCCGGTTCGATTTCGGATGCCATTTCGTCCTTTCAGACTATGGTTTGAAAATAACTTCGTTCGCCTGCCCCTTTTTGTAACGCACTTCCGACGCGTCGGCCTCCATCCTCGCGCACACGAACAGCAGGTCGGACATGCGGTTCATGAACGACAGGACTGCGCGTCGACGCGTCCCTCGTGCGTCGAGGCGAGGAACGCCACGGATCGTTCGGCGCGGCGGCACACGGAGCGGGCCAGGTGCAAGCACGAGTTCGCCTCCCCGTCCCCGCCCGGGAGCACGAAGTTCCGTAACGGCGACAGGTCTTCGTCCATCATGTCGATCCACGACTCGAGCGTCCTCACGCACTGTCCTTCCGGATCGAAACGGTTCCGGTGCGGTTGGCCGTCGGATGGAGTCGACAAGGCAGATCCGACGTCCAGGAGCCGTTTCTGTAGGAACGGCAGGATCTCCTGCTTGATCCGCTGATTCCTACAAAACACCCTGGCCAATCCGATGGCCGAGTTCAGTTCGTCCACATCGCCGACAGCCTCCACGTACGAGTCGAACTTGTCGACGACGTCGCCCGTGAAGAGTCGGGTCTTCCCCAGATCGCCGTGTCGGGTGTAGATCGGCATTGGGAGGGTATATATTCGCCTCGCGAGAAGAAAAAGTCCTCTCTCTGGACGACGACCATGGGTCCGTGGAGAGGCACCGCGGCCACGAACTGGCTCAAGGAGAGGGATTGTTTCGTCCAGCCGGGAGAGAAGTACACCCATCTGCTGCTAGACGGGTTCGAGGGCGGGCGGGCGGTGGTCGACCACGAGGACCTGCCCGCGTTCTACAAACTCATCGCCAGCGACGCGAAGGCGGGCCGACCCAACTTCATCGTCGAGCAGAAATCGTTCCCCCTGTTCCCATTCTTCCTCGACCTGGACTGCGAGGACGACGTCGACCTGACGGACGAGATCCTCGACAAGTGGATCCCCTTGATCCACGCGGCCGTCAAGGAGACCGTGACGGAGCGCGAGGACACGGACTTCATGATGGTGATCTGCAGCGCGCCCACGAAGAGGAAACCGGACGGGAAAATCAAGACGGGGTTCCACTTGCACTGGCCCGGCGTCCCGATCAACAAGGCGAGGGCGCTGCAACTCAGGGGGTACATCCTATGCAAACTGCACGAGGCGTTCGGAGACAGGACGGGGAACTCGTGGAACGCCGTCGTGGACCCTTCGGTCATGATGGACAACGGCCTGCGCATGCTGTTCTCGTTCAAATGCGTCCGCTGCACCGTGTGCCCCGAGAAACTGCGCAAGCTGGAGAAAGAGATCGAGGGCGGGTGCAAGGGCGGCTCGTCGACGGGGGCGTGTCCCTGCGTGTTCTGCGACGGCAAACGCAAGATACGGAGGGAGTGCGGGTGTACCTACGGCAAGATCCACGAGAAGCGACCGTACACGTACTTGCGCGAGCTCGACGGGGACGGCAACGTCGCGGAGGAGAGCGGCCAGCGCACTGCGTTGGAGCAATTGTTCCTGACGTCCGTCCGCACGTACGACGAGGTCATCAAGGAACCCGTGGAACTCGTGCCCCCGCCGTACTACGACGCCAAGCTCGTCGAGCTCCCGGGTGCGCGGAAAGGACGGGACCGCGTACCCCAGGTCCGCACGTCCCACGCGTCGCCTCACAACGGCAACGCGCTGCCGCGAGACGGACGGCTGTACGCGGCCGTCAAGGAGGCGCTCCGCGGGATCCCCATCAGCAACGTGTTCAAGGAGGGCGAAGGGCAGTCGAGCGTCTACTGGGTCTGGAGTCGCTCGCACGTCTGCAAAAACGTGGACCGCGCCCACGCCAACAACAACGTGTGGTTCGAGATCACTCGCAACGGCGTGTTCCAACGCTGTTTCGACGACGAATGTCGCGGGTTCCGGTCGGAGCCGAGTCCGATCCCGTACGAGGTGTCGGTGCGCCTGTTCTCGACTACAACGCCGGAGTCCGGAGCCAAAAGGGAGTCAGCCATGACGACGGCCGCGCTGCGACTGGCGTACTTGGTATCGTACGACCCCACGAAGGCGGCGACAGGGAAAAGAGCGAGAAGCCGGAAGGGCGCGAGGGACGAGTGAGGAAGCCCCGGTCCTCAACGTCCCCCGACTTGTTCTCCAAAAGGATAGGAACGCCCCCCGCCACGTAGGACATGTGAGACGGGGCTCCACGGGGAAGGAACAGCATGTTGTGACTCTCCATGCCCCTGTGATCCGCGTTGCTTTCCAAGAACGATAGGCACTTAATAAACGTATGAATGTAATAACTTCCCACACTCGGAAAGTTCATGTCCGCCAACTGCCTCGCGTACTCCATCCTATCCAAGAACGGGCGATGCAATAATGAGTGACGCGCGAACGCGAGACAGTCGTGCACGTAGAACACGGAACGGCCCAGAGGGTCCCTTCCGAGCACTCCGGCCGCGACGGTGCCCTTGAACAGTTTGGTCTTGAAAGGCGGCATCCGTACGATCGACACGTTCCGATCCCCGTGCACGATCGCGCAGACCGTACGACCGCCGCGAACGCGGACCAACGCCAGGAGACAGTACTCGCCCTTCCGCAATTCCGTCACGACGTAGTCGTCGTTCCCGAGCTCGGCCACGAGGTCTTTGGTCTTGTTCACCACCTTGATAAAGGGGCGAGGGAGGTCGTGGTAGCGACACACGCCCTCGACGGAACGCAAGACGTCGCGGGTCTCGCGGGGAGACGCATCGCGCGGCAGGACGAGAGGGACGGGGAGAAACGCGGCCATACTAGCACCGTGCGCTTTTTTTCGGTCCCCGTTACGCGCGCGTTCTCGGGAGAAAATTTGTTTGGGGGCGGAAAGGAGGACGATTCGGGACGAGCGGAGGTCATGGAGTTGTTGGAGCGTTCGCTCGTGCGTTTCTTCGGGGACGCGCGGCACTTTGACGTGCTGTTCGGGATCTGCGGACACAAGGAGTCGGAGCCGAAGAACGAGCTCGTCTCCCTGCGCGTGTTGGAGTGGCTCGTGACGAACTACGCGAGGATCCACAACGTCGAGTACCTTACGCCGGTCGAGAACGCCCCCTTCAACCTGTACATGTCCTACCGCGAACATCTGGACTTTTACTCGAAGAAGATGTTCGACCCTTTCGCGCGTCGGAAGAAGACCCCCTCGCCCACGGCGACCGCGTCGTGCAGACGACCCCGGGACAGATGAACTTCTTCCGATGGGCGATCACGAACGGGGTCGTGGACTACGCCGTGCGCAACATCGCGGAGATTCGCGGGGAGCTGCCCAAGTGCCACCACAACAACGGGCGCGCCATCCGCGTGACCGTGGTCAAGCGGACGAGGAAGCGGTGCCGCGCGGCCGACCTCGGGTCGATCGTGCGTCCCAAGGTCATTACCCGCAGACGGTTCCTGATCCGGTTCAAATAGTTTTCGAAGGGAGATCGTAGGGTAAGTGGGCCATGTCTCTGCTGGTCTCGAAGGCGTACGACTGGCTGGTCACGCGCCCTTTGCGGGAGCTGTTCATGAAGGGGCCGACTGTCGGCGCGTTCGGGTTCTGGATGAGCATGAAGGAGAGCGACATCTGCGCGGCCATGACGAGGACGACGTCGGACATCTGGGACAACAACCCCGGCCATTGTCGCGACGTCATCGACAGCCGATTCGAGAGCGTGCACGTCGTCGTGCGGACGTTCATGACGTGGTTCGCTCTGCTCATGATCGCGAACGCGGTCGTGCGCCAAGCCGTCCGCATCCCGTCTCGTGTGTTGCGGTCAGTTACCTGTCGCCCGCGGTCTCCTCGCGTCGTGGTGATCGACGTCGACGCCGTTCGATCGCGAGCGTTGCCGCCAGGCGGACTTGACGCCCAAGAGGGCGAGGGAGCCGGTCGCGGGCGCCAGAAGCATCTTGAGAAGGTCGGGGATCTGGCCTCCGACGAGAACGGACACGTAGGCTAGACTGAAGTAGAGACCGACGAGGATCAATGGCAGCGCGATGATCAGACTCATGGTATAATAAAACGAGCGTTTATATTAAGTCTCTCGCTCTCCGTACTCTCATCTCGCTCTGTGGGATCCGACACGGAATCGGTTGTCGAGGAAGACCTCGACGACACGCATCGTGTCGGCGATGATGGTCGTATTGGCGAGGAGGACCCTATATAAGGGGGTCGCCTAGGGAGAAGTCTCGTTTTTCTCGCCAAACCGCACGGTCCACACCATGGCGTCCATCGTCAAATACCTGACACCCGTCGACGGGGCGGGGAGTTAGCATATTGGTGATGCAATATGCTAAGCATATCATACCTGAAGTGGCCTTTCCAACGCCGTGCTAAACGCCTCATTTGGACAAGGAACTTGAGAGTTATCAAGTCCCGAAGTAATGCCGCCGGACGCTACAGCAGTACCAGGACTAAGGACACGTGAGGGACAGGGCACGTGGCAGTGTTGGGTGAACCATCACACGTTACGTGTCACAGGACCGACTGTCACTAGGAGGTACTGTGGTCAATATTGGTTGATGGTACCAAGAATGTCACAGGACTTCAGGACTGGCAGTCCTGCAGGCCTGGGATGGACGGGTACTTGTCATGACGGATAAATCCAGAGCGTTACTGTCATTCATGGAAGGACAGACGTCCTGGATTGATGCAACCAAGGAAATTGACAGTGGCGGACCTGCCAAGGCGTGCAAGGCCTGGCAGCAATGGTGAGACCTAGAAAGGCTCGGACACAGCAGTGGCCAAGCGTCTTTTCCCAACACCGTCCGTGGGTACTGCCGCCTCAGGCTAGTGACCACAGGGTAGTGAGGCAACTGTGGTAAAGGTTAAAAGCCGCTGGTTGAAACCATGGCTCCATTCATCACATCTTGGGAAGACCAGAAACTCACTGATCCGCGTTCATCTAAATCGTATTACAGTCTGGTCGACGGATATGTCGAATTCGGACTCTGAAGCTAGGACAAACACCTTTGCGCGTGCAGCAACGGTAGCGGCGTCCAGTCCAGTACCCGCAGGAGGGCACGAGGACTCGGGGGAAGTGCGCCGAAATATTCGTGCGGTGTCGGCACCGGGCGAGTACGTCCGAGGAGCAGCCGAGCAGCTGCTGAGATTTCGCGAGGACCTCGCGGAAATCATCAGAAGGCTGCCAGCGTCTTGGCGGGCTGGCCACACAAACGCATTCGCGTTTGAGCAGGTGGTCACTCTGCTTTTGCAGATAATTGCCATAAGCCTCGGGGGTGCCCGAGAGATAAACGACCTTGTCGCCAATCTCCGCCTTGGGGACGACTACACCGGCGTGCCAAACGTGGTGCAGGTCGCCCGGGACAGGCGGGAGGCCATCGTTCGTGGCAGTACGCAGGCGTTGGTGGCAGAGTGCCAGAATCTGGCGCACTCTGTCTTAGAGTTGACCAGAGGCGCTGCTGATCGTGTCTTCATTACTCTTAATCCCTTCTCCATCTACACTAGTCGGGATACTCCACATTCTCGCCGAGAGTTAAACCAGCTAAGTTTGACTGTCGACGTGGTTGGCGGTCGAGAGGTCTCAGCCGACGACGCCTTCTACGACTTCGTAGATCAGCCAGCAGGGGCGGTAGTACAGCCGGCCCAGAGGCGTCACGAGGGCGACGGCTCTCAGGAGGGCCGTGAGCAGGCGCAGCGGGACGAGCTTAATCGCTACCACATTGACGACAACGTTGGTTTAGGTGAGGCCATTTGCTGAGGTGGGGGCGTTCTCGCTGGATACGTGATTACGCGTATGGTTTGAGGCTTCCGGTGGTTATTAGGCCTGTGCCTACTCACGACGACCAGGGGCAGCCATTGAATCCGGTGGAGGGACCGTTCCACGAGCCAGCACCTGCACCGGTTGCAGGAGAAGCTTCGTCTGAAAACGAGGCTTGAGGGGGTGGAGGATAGGTGGAGAGTTTGCTGTTTTCTTGTTGCAAAGTTGGTCGCAGCCATTGTATATAATGCCTAGGAGGGCAAGCCGGGGTGCGGCGACATTCGAGGAGCAACGGGAGCGAACGGCAGAGGAGGACATCGCCAGAGAGGAAGGGGAGGCGATGGAGGAGAGGGGCGTGGAGGCGCCAGCTGGGCAACCTATCCCAGAGATGGACCCCAGGCCGGGAGAACACACAAGCGGTGGCGTGATGGGCAAGCTGAGGCGGAGAAAGTCAAGCGTGCCAGGCGACCTACGGATGCAGTGGTGCTCACAACGCCTGGTGAGGAGGACGCCATCGTCACCCCAGGTGTGCGTGCTGCAAAGCAAGCTGCTGTTCACGATAGGGTGTCTGGTATGTTGCCCGAGCGTTTGGAGGCTAGGATTGACCCTCCCCAGGCACCACCAGTGCGTGTGGGGAGTGTGTTGCCTGGCACCCGTCCATTTTCTGATGCTGTGACAGTCATGAATGGGCAGAAAGCGCTCAACCCTCCCTGAAGCAAGACAACCTGGATAAATGGCTTGATGACATGAAGCTAGTCGTGGGCTCTGTCGCAGCAGGTGTGGATATTGTCAGGGTGTTTCACTCTTCCACCGCAAACAAGGGGTCGTCTGAAAGGGTCAATGACATGGCTAGGCATGCTCTGAAAGAGGGGCACACTTGGCTGCAGTTCCTGGATGACATCAAGGAGGAGTTTTCTGACAGGGTTCACAATCTCACCATGGAAAAGAAGAGAGAATTTGATGAGTTTGAGATCAAGGGTGAGGTGGCTGCTGAGCTGGCCAGGTTTGAGTTGATCGTGGAGGCAGGCAAGAAGCAGGGCTTCAGTGTGACAGTCAGGGCAGCAGCAGACCACTTCTTTGATAAGATGGGCTTGTCAGAGGAAGGTAGGGCTACTGCTAGGCAGCTCTGTGATCTCACTGATGGCACCTGGGGGGCTCTGAAGCGTGTGATACTAAACTTCAGGACCCGGGTCCCTACCTGCAAGGGTATCAGTTCTCAGGGAGGGTCAGCGTCTCAGGCTAGCCAGGGCAAGAACCGTACCCCATCTGGGACACGGTATGGTAGCAGGAGAAGGAAGCAGGCCCAGAAGGAGCAGAACCAGGGTGGTGGAGGAGGTCAGCAGGGGAACCAGAATCAGGGGAACCAGTCTGGCAACCGTAACAGCCATCAGCAGGGTAAGGGTGGTGGCCAGGGGCAGAATAACAATCAGGCCTCAGGCAACCAGAACAAGCAGGACAGCAAGGCCCCAGGGGGAGGGTCTGGCAAGAGCAAGTGTTTTGCTTGTGGCAAGGAAGGTCACTGGAAGAGGGATTGCCCAAACAAGAAGAAGGGGCAGTCTGATCAGAAGTGACTAGTGAAGCAGTCCCGTGTACATAGTGAGACACCCTGTGGGGACACAGCTTCACATGTAAATAAATCTGGGCAGGGTGCCACCTCTGATCAGCACCAGGGGTGTACTGATGTTCTCATTCCACAAGATTGCATGCATGCTGCAGCACAACAATCCCCTCAACTGTCAACAGGTGGAGGGTCCCCAGACAGGGTTGGCTCTGGGAGCCTAGATGCTCTGCTGGGAGGGTCTGCTGGGTCCTCTGGATCCAAGATGCAGAAGGTGGATGTTGCGTCCTCACACGCAGGGCCCGTCCAGGCGTCTTCCCAGGTGCGTAATCTGGCTAGGCAACTGAGCTACACGGATGCTGGACGCAGGCTGCACAATATCTTTGGTCACACAGCCATGGCTGAGATGTTTGGTTGGAAGATTGGAGATGAGCCACTGAGGGAAGCATGCAGGGCTGCAGCTGAGCAATGTGCTTGTAAGGAGAATGCTGCCAAGAAGCCAAGGTCCCATGCTAGGGAGCCTGCCAGGGAGAAGGGGGACATCCAGGTAGACGTCCAGCATATCAGGGGCTTATACATTTTGGTGGCAGTGGACAGATTTAGCAGGTACAGGCTGCTCCAGATTCTGCCAGATATGAAGGGGAATACCCTGCTGCTGGGCTTGCAGACTCTCTTACCAGGCTTTGGGGTGTACAAGACAGTACAGGCTGATATTCAGTTTGAGTGCCTACTGTCACAGCAGGAGCAACTGCCATGCAAGCTGCTGGTCACGCCCAGGGAGAGCCATGGACAGCAAGGTGCTGTGGAGAGATCCATCAGGGAGGTCAAGACCGTAGTGCTGGCAGAACCTAAGGTGCCACTGGTAGCATCTGCTTTGGAGAGGGCAGTGTGGACCAGGCAGGTGGAAGAACAGTTGAACCTCAGAATAAACTACTATTATGACGGGGTGGCTGTCAATCCTGTAGCACTGCAGTTTGGGATGCTAGCCCAGGAAGTGGTCCAGGCATGCTTGAGGAAAGCAGACAGGGTGTTTGCTCAGTTGAGACGCAAGGATAGGGGCTGGAATGTGCTGAGGCCTCAGGTGGGGCTGAAGGTCAGAATGTGGAAGGAGCCATCAATGCAGGGCAAGAGGGGCAAGTGGCAGAACGGGGTGGTGACCTGTGTGGAAGATGCCAATCGTTCCTGCCTTGTGGCCTTGGAGAGTAATCCCAGGCATGTTTACAGGTTGAGCTGGGCCAACGTCAAGGAACGCAAGCCACATGCAATCTGGCCTGCAGACGGGCCTGGACCCCAGTGTTGGCTGGAGGGCCAGGTTAAGGACCAGGTAGTTGATGTGCCTGTCACTGACGTGGGAGGTGGCTATCCCTCTGATGATGATGAGGTGCAGGAGGCAACTGCATCACCTGTGGTGGAGCCAACGGGGGCTGGGCCTGCACCAGGGTCCAAGAGGCCACTCATGGCAGACATTGTCCGGTCGCTCATGTTCAACAAGCACAAGGATCCCAAGGTATCTAAGTTGACTGAATGGGGTTCTTGCTGGGCTGCTACCCTAGAAGTGGATACTAACTCAGAGGTGTCTATCATCAGGGTGGAGGATGCTCAGGGCCTGAAGGTGAATAAGGCTGGCTGCAGGGCAGTGAGTGACTTTACGGGCACTGTAACAATGAAGATCCTAGGGGAAGTGACTGTGCCTATCCTGGGTGTCCCCACTGCGTTCTGTGTGGTGGAAGGGTACCAGGGGCCTGCCATTTTGGGCCAGAATTTCTTGTGCATGCCAGGAGTGACTCTGTCAGCAGATGAGCTTGCACTAGAAGGTCATGGCAGTTTGCCCCTCCAGAGATATCACTACTCCAAGGGTCTAGCTGTGGCAGTCAAGGCTGTGAAGGGGCAGCAGAGTGTGGGGCCTGAAGGCAAGGAGCCCATTGCTGAGGACTTGTTGATCATCCCAACCACCCTAGATCCACGGGACTTGGGGGTGCACAAGTACCAGATTGCTGGTCACAGTCCTATTTCCTGGCACCAGTTGGTAGAGTTGATGCAAAGCCCCAAGATGGCTAAGGCATGGATTCTAGGGTTTGTCTCCAGTGGGCATGACTGGATAGTGTCTAACTGTGCTGAGCCTGTGGATGAGTTGCCCAGGGAGCATCAGTTGCTAAGGCTCTTGTTTGTGCTCAAGCTGAAGGAGATAGACGGTGTGCAGGTGCCACATGTGAGGCCAGTTGTGACTGAGTACCATGGCACGGGGGAGCTGACAGATGAGGAGTTGTATACGCCTGGGATGCTGCATGATACCTGGAGGATTGTTCTGTGTATATATCTGTCTTTCCTGGTCAAGGGCATTGCGTACAGCTCTGTGCTGATTGATTTCAAGAGGGCTTTTCTCAAGGGTGATGTGGAGCAGGCCAAGGAGACGTGGCGTGATATCCCTCCCTTCTTTGTAACAGTGCCCAAGGTGTGGAGAGCAGAGATCAAGTCAAAATATCTCAGAATACTCAAGGGTTTGGAGGGTCTCAGGTCCAGCCCTATCATCTGGAGAAAGAGCCTGGAAAAGTTTCTGAAAACTCACTGTGGCTTTACTGTGTCTCCAGTTGATCCTTGCTTGTTCCAGAGTACTCATGAAGGGTTGCCTGTGTTTGCATCTCTGCATGGAGATGACCTGCACCTTTTAGGGCCTCCTGAGTGGGTGGATTCAGTACTGTCCAAGATCCAGAAGAGGTTTGAGTTAGGAAAGGTCCAGCACATGAAGCAGGATGAGCCCATGGTGTTTTGTGGAATGCAGGCCACGCTGATCAAGAGGGCAGGTACTTGGTTTATCAAGATGGAGGGTGGCAACAACTATCCTCAGCAGATCATTGATGCCCTCCAGCAGCCCATTACCCAGGCCAGGTGTGCCACAATCAGGGGAATGTTGGCTTGGCTAGCTAGCATTTGTGCCCCAGATTTGTTGGTGCTGAGTAGGCTCACAGATGCTCAGCTGGTTGAGGTAGGGGCAGAGCAGGTGGTTGAGTCTGTCAGGAGCTCACCTCCACTCATACTGGCAGCTGTGGACTTGTACAAACCACTCAACATGGTGCTTTTTGTGGACAGTTCCATGGACAGCAGGAAGGTGACGGATGTCAGGGGTAGGGCAGCAGCACTCATTACACTACAACAGGAGCACACTTCTCTGGTCAGCTGGTACAGTAGGTTACAGAACAGGGTGACGCCCAGCAGTGACATTGCTGAGTGCAGGGCAATATGTGAGGGGCTACACACTGCTCTTTACCTCAGGGAGTTATTCTACCAGCTCTGTCAGGTAGCTTCCTGTAGCTTGCAGCTGCACACACTGGTCAAGACAGACAGCATGGGCATGGTGCAGTTTGTGCACAGACAGCTCGCCAGGAGCAGGGATCTGGATTATTTGTTGCTGAAGGAGATGTCTTACCTTGCTCATCTTGAACATGTGCCTGGTGTTGACAACCCAGCAGACGCCCTCACCAAGCTGGAGAGCAAGGCTGAGCTGCAATACCCTGTGCTCAAAGGGCTCATGTACCCCTTTTCTGGTGGGACTTGAAGTCCAGCCTTTGCCAGTTGGTGGCTGACCAGTGCTGTTGTCCCCAGGGGGGAGGGCAACAGGTAGCCTACCTGTCACCAAGCAGGTAGAAGGCTCAACAGGAGCAAGCTCTTCCTGTAAAGGATTAGCACAGTGGGATGCCTTTGGCCTCGGGCAGTTAGGCCATGACAGGGCAGGCCATGTTGAGAGTTCTTCCAGGTTGTTTGTATATATCTCTCTTGTTTAGTTTTCTTTAGCTGTGAATAAGTGACAACCTTGGATATTATGGTGTTGTAACCTGACAGTTGGGCCTTGCTGGTGCAGGCTGGTCCACTGGGAACACTCAACATTGGTTTTGGTGGATATTCTATAATAAAACATAATCATGTTGTATGCCAATCTCTCTTGTTGTCTGTCATGTGACCAGGTTAAGTTTAACCTGGGGTTCTGGGGTAGGGTTCGATTCCCTAGTTGAGCCACAGCCTGGTATGTATGACTCCTGGGCTTTAACACCCAGTGATGACATGGGCTCCCCATCAAGCAGTGGCACAGTGGTGTTGAAGTGGTTTCCATTGGTGAACATTTGGATGGATGATGCCTGGAACGCTCGGGGCGGGCGCCATGAAACGGGCGCCAGTGATAACTGGGAAGACCAGGAACTCACTGTAATACGTTTCCTGTAGTCAGGGCCTCTCATTCAGATATCCAGGATATGTTGCCTAAGGAATATTCAACATCCTCCTTTAAGCCCAAGCCAAGGTACAGTTGCAAAAGAAAGGGTTGGGGATGACCTGCAGGTCAAGTTAATGATCAGATGGCAGGGTTGAACCATAGATCCCTAAGAAGGATACCATTAAGGTGGCAAAAGGGGTGCTCATGAGGCTTATTATAAGTCCAGGGTAACCAGTTGTCCATTTCACAAGGCAGCAAGGAATGGGTTGGTCATGGTGTGAAGCTTGCAGCTCCAAAACAAGAAAGGGTTGGAGTTAGCATATTGGTGATGCAATATGCTAAGCATATCATACCTGAAGTGGCCTTTCCAACGCCGTGCTAAACGCCTCATTTGGACAAGGAACTTGAGAGTTATCAAGTCCCGAAGTAATGCCGCCGGACGCTACAGCAGTACCAGGACTAAGGACACGTGAGGGACAGGGCACGTGGCAGTGTTGGGTGAACCATCACACGTTACGTGTCACAGGACCGACTGTCACTAGGAGGTACTGTGGTCAATATTGGTTGATGGTACCAAGAATGTCACAGGACTTCAGGACTGGCAGTCCTGCAGGCCTGGGATGGACGGGTACTTGTCATGACGGATAAATCCAGAGCGTTACTGTCATTCATGGAAGGACAGACGTCCTGGATTGATGCAACCAAGGAAATTGACAGTGGCGGACCTGCCAAGGCGTGCAAGGCCTGGCAGCAATGGTGAGACCTAGAAAGGCTCGGACACAGCAGTGGCCAAGCGTCTTTTTCCCAACACCGTCCGTGGGTACTGCCGCTTCAGGCTAGTGACCACAGGGTAGTGAGGCAACTGTGGTAAAGGTTAAAAGCCGCTGGTTGAAACCATGGCTCCATTCATCACATCTTGGGAAGACCAGAAACTCACTGTTCCGCGTTCATCTAAATCGGGGGACGACCCTCGCTTCAAAGGCAAGATCCGGGTGACAGACGACGGCAAAATTTCGATCATTGACGCGATCGCGTGCATTTCCTTCGCTAAACCGGACGGAACTTTGAAAACGAACGCCGGTCGGATGGCAAGTCTCGCACTCGCGAACCTTGCGAAAGAGCACAAGGAAGTGGAATGTATCATATTACTCTGGAAATTCCCCGGGGCCCGGCAGCGAGACACCCCGGTGACCGACCGCCAGGGCTTGACTCGCATCCTAATGCTGCTGCCTGGCAAGGTCGCGGCCAGGTTCCGCGAGCAGATGTCCGTCCTCTTGGAGCGGTACCTGAACGCCGACCGGACACTCGCCGAGGACATCCTCCGTCGGGCGGGTGCCAACGAGGGCGCGCTGGCCAATCTGGAGGAGCATCCGCGCATCCAGAGTTCATGGGCGACGAAGGAGTTGAACGCGGCCATCAAGGCCCATGTCGACGCTCACGAAGGGATGGGGAACATGTACATTCCTGTGCACAACACGAACAACCTGACCGTGACGGGAAAGACGGCCGCCGAGTTGCGCGCTCTCTACGGCGCGACCGGTTCGTCGCGCGACACGAACAGCAAGGTCCAATCAGCCGCCATGTACTTCTTGCAGGTGAGCGAGGCGGACCAGATCAAGCGGACGGACGCCAACCCCGTCGTGGTGGCCAATAGGAGTAGGGAGCTCTTCGAGCCCATCTTTAGGGAGCGGGGGTTGCACGATTTTCAGACGGATAGGGCTTGCATCCGAGAGAACGCGAAAGTGATGCGTCTCAATCAGAAAGCGACTAGGGAAGCCGCGATCGCTGGCCCGCGTTGATTCGTTATCCTAATAAAACAATTTTCTTCGTGACCAACTATAGACCCGTAAACATGACCACTTCTCTCAAGGACATGGGCGTGGGCAGGCTCAAGAAGCTGTACACCGAGGAGATCGAGTCCGACCCGACCAGCACGACGTCGGGGGTGACGATCGTGTCGCAGGGTAAGATCGATATCGTGCCGAACGTGTCCGGCGGCAACGACGCCACTCGGACCAACCCCGTGCTCGATCCTGACAACACGGTCGTGATCCACGGCAACATGCGCGTCATGGGGTCCATGAGCACGGACAAGGGCATGTTGCAGACCGCGGATTACACGAAGAACAGTACGACGACCGAAACGAACAACTCGCTCCTCAAGTCCACGACCAACCACCTCCTGCTCATGCCCTTCGACGCGACGAAGGAGGTCATCGTGCAGGACTCGCGGTTCGTCGCGCACCGCTCGGCGAAGGAGATCACCGGCTCGACCGCGGTCGTCCCGACCCCCGACAGCTTGTCCGTGCGAGCCGAGAGGGTAACCGACCCCGTGAACCAGGAAATCGCGATGGGGCTCGTATACCACGCGGGTACCGGTTTCACGACCGACGGCACGGCCCAAACGAAGTGGCGCGGCGTCATCGACTCGGGGGCCGTGGACATGGAGCTGAGGTCGAGCACCCAGTTGCGCGTGTCCGCGGACAAATCGTCGGGGGGCGAGGTGCGCGTAGGAGCCGGGTCCGCGATCACGATCGCCCCGGCCATCGCGGCCGAGGGCGCGGACCCTCTCACGAAACTCGTCCTGCAGGTGCCCGCGACCGACGCGGCCGGAAACGCGGCAGCGGAAAGGGTGACCACCAATTTTACGCTCGCGCAGGCCGGCGTGCCGACGGAGACGCGCCAGGCTCACACCTACTCCGCCGACGCGGTCACGGTCATGAGCAAGAAGGGGCTCGGTAACACGGGAAACGGCGGAAACCTCTGGATCACGGGTGACACGGCCGTCGCCGGCAGCAGCGTGGCCGTCGAGCAGGTGAAGTTCGTCGACTCGAGCGTGTCGACCACGAACCCTACCCTCTCGCTGTCCGCCGCGTCGAATGTGACCATCGCGGCAGACCTGGTCCTGAAGAGCCCGGACGTGGACGTCGGCGGCAAGATCGCGACGTCGAGCGGGGATCTGTTCCTCAACCCCGCGAGCGGGTCGTCAAGGTGAACGGCAACGTGCAGGTGGACGGGACGCTGACGAGCGTGAACACGACGGTGTTGAACTCGGTCATCATGGAGAAGACCCTGAGCCTCGCGAACACCCAAAACACGACGGTCGCAACCTGGGCATTCGACGGAAACTCGGCGACGAGCGCGCCGACCACGGCGAACCCGACGGGCGTGCCGATTACGTTCACGACGGGCAAGGCTAGCATCTCGAACGGCGCCCTGATCCTGCCGGGAGGGGCCACTCCCACCACCAACGCGGCGGCGACGGCGGCCAACGTTTCCGCCTTCCCTACGGGCACCCAGTCGTACGAGATCTCATTCAACATTTCGTACAATGGCGTACCGGTCAGCGGTGCCGTCACGGTTCGGCGGTTGTTTTCGTACGGTACTCTGATATGTAACTGGTACGGAGACGGTAAGATCGAGGCGACCGCCGGTGGAGTGACACTCGCGACGCCCGTGAACACGCTCGCGATGGCCGCGTCGACGCAGAAGAAGTACAAGGTCACGATGAGGCGGACGTACGTCGATGCTCCGTTGAACTCTCTGTCGACCTTTGAAATATTCGTCGACGGCGTCCAAAAGAGCGTCTCCACGGGCACCGGCCTCGCGACCCACTCGCTGTCAAGCCCCGCCCTCGTCCTGGGCAACGACGGCACGGGGTACCTTGTCCCGCTGACGTTCGACGACGTGCGCATCGAGCTCGTGAGCCCGCCGACGAACGTGAACGCCGACGGCGCGGGGCTCGTCGTCGCGGGCGACGCGGCGATCAACAGCAAGGCCGCCGAACGATCGATCACGTGGAAGAAAAACGTCGCGCAAGAGCTGGGCGATAACACCGGGTCGTACTGGCACATCAAGGGCGGTCAGCTGATGTTCTCGCGCCTGATCGACACCACGAAGAGGAAGGCTCCCGGGACCAACGTGCTCCTCAGCAGCCTGCCCACAAAGGGCGCGTCGACCGAATCCAACATGTGGACGTTGGCGACAAACGGGACCGCCACGACGGGATCCGCCGTGCTCACGTACGCGTCGACTCCCACGGGCGCGGCGTCTCACACGGGCGGATATTTTCAGACTAACTACGGAAACGGGACGGTGACCGTGTCCTATTATAGCGCCACGAACATCGGGAGGGCGACGGGCGGTTACGAGATCCTCGTCACCGGGATCGTGAAGCCGTTCACCTCCCTGTCGACGGCGACGGGCGGAGACGTCGGCACCGGGGCGGGAGCCGCGATGACGGCCCCGTTCCTGTGCGGCGTCGCGAACTCGACAAACACGAACGCCAACATGGCCGAACTGTTAACCATCGGCAAGGACGGGACGGCCGGAAGTTACGTGAGCGTGTGGGCGTGGCGAGGCGGCAGGCTCCTCATGTTCACGGGCAACCACTACACCGAGACCGCGGGGATCGTCGTTGGGGCGAGCGAGTTCGTCCTCGGCGTCCTCTTGTCCTCCTCGGGACCAGTGCTGTACGTGAACGGGGCGCCGGCGACGATGACGACTGCCGGATGGCGCACCATAACGGCGAACGCCTCGTTTACCGGCGTGACCGGCGTGTCGCTGAGCGCAACCGGCACCGAACGCGGGATCTATCTGGGCGCTAGGAGCCCCTACCAGACGGCGACGCCGCCCGCCACTTCGCCCAACCCTTTCAACATCGGATTCAAGAACTGGCGCGTCGTGGACACCCTTGCCGCGGGGGGGGCGACGCCCACGATGACCTCGCCCCAGATCATGTACACGCAGCTGTACCGGTACGCGGACGAGTACGACTCGGAACCGCTCATGGTGACGTACGGCTTCCGCATCGGAGACGACGAGACACTCCAGATCGTGAAGACGCAAGGGTCGGCGACCACGACCACCCTCCTCGGCAACCCGATGCCCGCGAGCGACAACATAAGCGGGACCGCTCTCGATGGGAACTCGATGGGAACGGTCGAGGACGGCACGGTGAACGTCGTGTTGGAGCTGCTGAACAAGGTTTCGTAAAATCTCTGCGTCCAACTCTATACGGACATGAACGCCACCCCGCTGAGCGAACTGAGAACGGGCCGATTGAAGAAACTGTATTCCGAGGAAATCGGGTCCGACCCGTCCTCCCTCTCGTCGGGGATCACGATCCTGTCGGGTGGGAAGATCGATCTCGTCCCGAACGCGGTCAACGGCAACTCGGTGGACGCCCTCGCGCCTCCGACCACCGACGCGTCCGTCAACCAGGTCGTGATTCACGGCGACCTGCAGGTCGCGGGGGACGTCACGGTCGACAGCGGGCCCGTCGCCGATTACACGAAGAATTCGGGCGTGACCGAGACGAAAAACACCGTCTTGAAATCCACGGGGAACCACCTCCTGCTCATGCCCTTCGACACGACGAAGGAGGTCATCGTGCAGGACTCGCGGTTCGTCGCGCACGGCCAGGCGCAGACCGTCACGAACACCGCAGTCGTCCCGACCCCGACCATCCTGTCCGTGCGCGCCGAGAGGGAAAACGACATCGCGAACCCGGAGATCGCGTTCGGGTTTGCGTTCAACGGCACGGGCAACAACTTCGCGGGGGGCGCCAACGCCACCGCCAAGACGCAGTGGCGCGGCGTCGTCGACTCCGGCGCGGTCGACATGGAAGTCCGGTCGAGCGCCCAGTTGCGGGTGTCCGCGGACAAATCGACGACGGGCGAGGTGCGTCTGGGCGCCAGGTCCGGTGTGACGTTGGCCCCGTCCATAGCGAATGAGGGCGCGGACCCGGACACCAAGATCGTCGTGCGGCCGACCACGTCCGAGAAGACGGCGGTGTCCGCGCAGTCCGAGACGAGCCAGCCGCACTCGTACTCGGACAACGCGGTCGCGATCTCGGGCGCGAAGAGGACGTCGGCCGCGTCGGGCGGGAATCTCTGGATCACGGGGGACACGGCCGTCGCCGGATCGTGCGTGGCCGTCGAGCAGGTGAAGTTTGTCGACTCGAGCGTGTCGACGTCGAACCCCACGCTCCTCGTTTCCTCCGCGGCCACGGTGCGCGTGGACAAGGACTTGGTCCTCCGCAGCACGGACCGCGACGGCGGCAAGATCGGGACGACGCGCGGGGACCTGTTCTTGAACCCGGCGAGCGGGGCGGTCAAGGTGAAGGGGACGGTGCAAGTGGACGGGGAGCTGTCGAGCGCGAACACCAGCACGGCGAACGTCACGGTGCTGGACAAGACGCTGGTGCTGTCGAACGCGACGACGACGAACGCGGACGCGGACGGCGCGGGGATCGTGGTGGAGGGCGACGGGGCCGTCAACGGCAAGTCGGCGGAACGGTCGCTGAGGTGGCGGAAGAACGCGGGGCAGGAGAGGGGGGACGAGACGGGGTCGTACTGGCACGTGAGGGGCGGCAGGCGATGCTGTCGAGGTGGATCGACGCGGGGAGGAGGAAGGCGCCCGGGACCAACGTGACGCTCAGCGAACTCCCCGTCAGCAACGGCGCGACGACCGAGCCGCACTTGTGGAAATTGGCGGCGTATACGGGTGCGGGACCTTACCTGACCGCTGACTCGGTGGGTTCCGCGTCTCTGACGTACGTCTCAAGTAACAGTAGCATAGGGGGGGAGACTCGTGGTTAGGCGAGTGGTTTAACGACAGCGCCAACAACGTTCAGAACACCGGGAGCAGTACATCGAACTACGGCACTCAGGTGGGTAAAGAGGCCTTCACGGTCACCGCACCCGCCATAGTATCGAACGGCGTGATCACTCTCCCGGCAGGAGGCGGCGGGGTGACTTCGACTCCCAACTTGGCGTACGCACGAGCGGTCGGATTGAACACCAAGGGCGCTCTAGACGATGACGGATACGGCGAGTGGACGATGGAAGCGAGCGTGGCTTCGTCCGGGTCGAACACGTTCAACGTCATGTGGATGGGCACCGACAGCGGCACGCGCCGAATCCAGGTGTTTAGTTCGGGAGGGGGTATCATCATATCAACAGAATCGAAGGTCAGCCCGTATGCATACGGCGATCAACAACTTTCCATTCCTGCGTCTACTTTAAATGCTTTCAAATCAAACAACTTGCCTAACAACGGGAGTTACCACAAATACCGCCTGGCTCGCAAATCCGTAGTTCCGGCCAGTGCCGCGTTGGGGCGAAATATACCGATCCTTCCGCCTTGTTCCGTTTTTGGTACGACGACATGGAGATCCCGCTCGCTATGGAGGTGATCGCGCCGAGCACGACCAGCACGAGCACGATCGGTCTTTTGTGGACCCCTCAACATGGTTATGCAACGTCCCGATAACGAGCGCGACCGCGACCAATTACAATACGATACGTCTCGGATACAACCAGAGATACCAATCGTTTCAGAGTTGTACCGTGGAATACGTCCGTTTCAGTAACGGGCTCACGACGACCTACCCTTCTCCGGGCGGTTTCATGTGGGCGTACGAATTCAACGGAACGTACGCGAACACCGGTAGTGAGTCGTACAGCACGACGTTTGCGCAGGGGACGTCGAGCCTCGTCACCGACGGTAGCGTGCGAGGCCTGTCCGTCCCGAGCGCGACCGGAGCGAACACGATCCTCGCCACCATCGTCGGACTCAACACCCGGGGCGCGAGCGATAACGACGGGTTTGGCAATTGGACCGTCGAAGTCCGGATGAAGTTCAACGCGTCGGGCGCGTCAACTCAGGCTAACGTGTTCATGATGGGTCAAGATAACACCGGCACCGGTGCCGGTGCGCGTATTGGTATGATATGCAACCACCCCGATAGTAACACTTTGGCGATTTCCGTAGAGTCGAATCAAGGGACCGGGTACGGTGATCGATATATCTACTTTCCCTATTCGCTTTTGACCACCTTAGCGGGCACAGGTGCGCCCAACGACGGGCAGTATCACACCTTCCGCCTCGCGCGACTCACGTATACGGGCGGACTCGTTACCACCGTTTAACGAACTTGTTTCGCGTGTGGTACGACAACTCCGAGATCCCGCTCAACCACCAAGACGTCACTCAATCGCATCTCACCTCTTCAGTCGGTCCAGGACCTGGAGTACACAATGTCGCAATCAAGAATGAATGGAGGATCATTCGTCTCGGAACCATCAACAGGGCGCCTCACAACCAGAGCACGACCGTGGATTACGTCCGGATCACCAATGGAACGGAAGTTCCGGGAATCCCTGATCACGTCACCCGCCCCGGGTTTTGGTCCACCACGTTCGGATCCGACGTGTTGTCCCAATACAATTCCACGAGCGTGTTCCCAAGAGGCGGCACGAACGTCCTGGTGTGTGGCATTGTGAAGCCCGTGTCGTCATTTGCGGCGGCGACGGGCGGCGTCGTGACTTCCCCTATGACGGCCCCGTGGACCGCGACGAACGTGACAGACTCCAACGCGAACATGGTCGAGCTCTTGACCGTCGGAAACCCGAGCGCGGCCGGGTCCTACGTCAGCGTGTGGGTATGGCGCAGCGGGCGCATCCTAATGTTCACGGGCAATGCGTACACCGAGACGGCCGCGGCCGTCGTAGACACGAGCGAGTTCGTCCTCGGCGTGCACCTGACGCCGACGGCGCCCGTCCTATACATCAACGGCGCGACGCCCGCGATGACGGCCAACGGGTGGCGCACAATGGACAACGCGGCCGTCGCGACGAACACCCTCGTGCAGATGAGCGCCGTCGCGGCCGAGCGCGGCGTCTACCTCGGCTACCGCCGCGCGTGGACGTCCGGAGCGGTGATCAACGCGAGTTTCAAGAACTGGCGTTTCGTGGACACGCTCGCCGCGGGGGGGGGACGCCCGCGATGTCCGCGGATCAGATCGCCAACACGCAGATGTTCCGGTACGCAAACGAGTACGACTCGCAGCCGCTCGAGTGACCTACGGGTTCCGCATCGACGACGACGAGACATTGCAGTTCGTGAAGACGCAGGGGTCGGCAACCACCTCCACGCTCCTGGGCAAACCGCTGCCGGCGAGCGACGACGCGAGCGGCACGAGTCTGACGGGCAACGTCCTCGGCACGCTCACGGACACGTCGCTGGACGTGGTCTTGTCGCTCGCCAACAAGGTCGACACGTCGACGACGACGTCGGTGTCGCAGCTCGCCGCGACCTCCGCGACCCCGGGCACCCAACCGTTCGTGGCCCCGACCGACGAGTGGGTCCTGTGGGACACCACGCTGTTCCAGAACGTGTACTTCGTCTGGGTAACGACCGTGTCCAACAACGCGACGAACACCAACTACCTGTTGAAACTAAGTCTGTACGTCGAGCTCGAGAGCTACTTCTGGATGGACGGCGGGATGTACATGATCGTGCCATACAACGCCGAATTGCTGCAGTACACCGGGTTGGTGGAAGACGGGATCCGGGGTGTTGTGCTTTCCGATTATCCGAATAAAAACAAACTCTATTTCAACTCCGTGAACGTCCCCCGCCGCACCGCGAGCGCCCTCGGAACCCGCGAGGTCGTGCACCTCGTCGACTTGAACTTCGCCGTACGGTCCGGGCAGTTTCCGTCCACTCCGGCGCTTATGGGCCTCCAGAACGTCGGGTGGCCGAACATCGTGTCGTCGGTCGTCGACGAGTTCGCGAAGACGCGCGGGTATGGAAGCATGTTCGAACCGCAGAACCTTCCATGCCGCGTCGTGACGTCCGCCCAATGGCCCTCGTTCAGCGCGTCGACGAACTGGAAGTCCGTGGGGCGGTACGATTACTTCACCGTCACGCCGTGACGACTCGGTGACGTCGGCATCGTCGTCGAGACGACACGGATCGCGTCAGGGAGTTGATATAAAATGTCCCCTGCGGGGGTAGGACTCAGTCTCTCGTCCGAGAACCATGGAGGTCAACCCGTCGGACCGCGCGACCGCGATCGCGCTGCGGACGTACCACCGTCCGCTCGACGACGGGTCGGGAGGACTCGAGAGTTGGGACCAGGTCGTCGCACGGGTGATCGACCACCAGCGCTGGCTCTGGATCCGAGCCAAGGACGCCCCGCTGACGGCCGACGAGGAGAAGGAGCTCGACGAGTTGAGTCGGCTCATCCTCAACCGCCGCATCGCCCCCGCGGGGAGGACGCTGTGGCTGGG
Source organism: Mesostigma viride (assembly GCA_009746045.1). Classification (NCBI taxonomy): domain Eukaryota; kingdom Viridiplantae; phylum Streptophyta; class Mesostigmatophyceae; order Mesostigmatales; family Mesostigmataceae; genus Mesostigma; species Mesostigma viride. The sequence goes on along the minus strand of RPFO01000542.1, from coordinate 295,831 downwards.
CGGGACGCAGCTCTCTCGCCGCCGCGAATCGTGCATGTTCAACTGCGCTTTCACCCAGGTGGAGACGGTGTACGACATCGTGGACGTCCTGTGGCTCCTCCTCCAAGGCACCGGAGTGGGGTTCAATCCCGTGGTCGGCACGCTGAACGGTTTTGCGAACCCGATCGATGATATCCGGGTCGTCCGGTCCACGAGGACGTGCAAGGGCGGACGCGAGATCAACAAGGAGACCTACGACGAGGACACGCGCACGTGGACGGTCAGCGTGGGCGACTCGGCGATCGCGTGGGCCAAGGCGGCGGGCAAACTGATGGCGGGAAAGTTCCCCGCCAAGACATTGATCATCGACCTGACAGAGATCAGACCCGCCGGCGAGCGACTGGCGGGATATTGTTGGCAGGTGGGTCCGTCTAATTTTTCAACAACTCGGCCAGGAACAAGTCATCCTGTTTCTTCCTTTTCTTGCTCCCGTAAATGCTTTTCATGTTAGCGGTGTAAATGGCGTCGAGTCTGTTCTGATCGAACTTTCGCTTTCGCTCCCTTTCCCTTGCATCAAAAGCCACCATCCCTTTCCGCCTGTCGGCCAATCCGCGATCGGTGAACAGCGTCGTGTCTAGCATCAATTTGCGCACATTGCGTTGCCCCTGATTCACCTCTTTGGATATGTCCGATTTAGGAACACCGCGTTTTTTCAACTCGGACTTGGTGAAGTCTTTTGCCATTCTCTCGATCTGTAGTTCGCGTTCGAACGCCTTGTCGATGTCTTCGTTGGACAAGTCTAACATTTCCGTGAAGGTCGCCACCCTCGCATGGGCTTGCGGAATTGCGGGGGCAGGGCCGCGTTTGGCCGCACCGGACTTGGCCGCGCCGGCCTCGGCCGTGCCGCCCTCGTTGTCCGCCCTCACGCGATGTTTGCGCGGCCGGCGCGCGGGTCGCGTTCGTTTGGCACGCTTGGTGGTCGTGGCGGTTTTCATTCTTATCATACCCACTATGCACATTATTTTTGGCGGTTTGCAGAGTTCTGGCGACGCGCAGATCGCGCGGGCTTTCGAGAAGATCGCCCGGCTGATGTCCAAACGCGCGGACCAGCTCTTGTCGAAGATGGACATCGTGGATATCGTGAACCACCTCGGAACGATGTTGAGCAGCCGTCGTTCGGCGGAGATCGCGCTGTGCGAGTACGGCTCGGCGGAGTGGAAAGAGTTCGCCTACGCGAAAAAGGATTGGTGGATTGAGAATCGGGGTTCTTTGAACGGAGTTTCTTCTATACGTGAATGCGGGAACAAGAGGCCGCTGGATGAGCGGCTTATAGGTCGCAGTGTTTACTCGTAGCTGTTTGGCTAGAGCTTTTGTGATTAGTAGATGCAATATAGTGCATGGTTGAAAAATGAATTAAATAAAATGTGCGTTCCGCGCTTGGGTTGATTATACCCGGGCGGAACGGGGCGTGAGGTGCAGTGCCCCTGAAAAGAACAACCTACGCATTATTTAATACTAGCCGTGCAGATTCGGGATATTCTACCCCCGGTCTGTACGGTTAGCGTCTTACTAGCATCCACTAAACATAAGGGTTTAATGACGTCAGTTAGCTAGGGATAAGGGAGGTTTTGCGACTAAAAGCCGCTCTGGCTGGTTTTGTCGGCCTCTTTCTTTGCTCGTTGTCGTTGCGGCGGCAGCCGCAGCTATGGGTGCTGCGGAGCAAAATCCCAAAAGCACTGGTTGCACTGGCCACTTGGCCAGTGGTGAGACTTCCAGTTGTTAACCGGCCAGGCGTAGTTCCTCGCCCGGTTAACTAAAAGAAAAGAAAAAGATTACCTCCGGTCCGCACCTTTTCCCCAGCTTGGGGTCTTTGGTGGGCCGGATGCCGTGACAGGTGCTCAACTGTCGCTTGGTCGGCCCAGTGCGCGAGCTGGTGCTCCGTACCTGGGGATGCTTGCACCCCGGGTTGGAGCCGGATGGCTGGCACTGGCGACCCGTGTCTCGGTCCGCGGCCTGCGGCTTTTTCTTCGGAAATTGCTGCTGGCCAGCAAACTTTGCAATTGCCTTCCGCCGAGGGGGGGTGGTTGGGGCTGGGGACGGCGATGGGAAAAGCGTCTAAGCTAGAAATTTTTTCCCCACGCATAGAAACCTCGGGGGGAATGCGGTCTTGGCTGAACGGACTCTCGTTCAGCCAGGTGCCTGGGGCTGTGGCCTCGGGCATCCGGGCTGGCGGGGCCTGGGCTAGGTCCACGTTTTTTCTCGAAGCACCCCGGGTCTATGGGGAGACGGCCATAGCGGTACCGACTCGGGGCCCCGAGAGGGGTCATGATAGGCTGGCCGTGCGCAATCGCAGTGCAAATGCGCTGGGCCTTTTTGGGCCTGGCCATGCATCCACAGCCGCCGGGCACACGCCTCCCGATGTGGGGGGGCTCCCGTTTTGCGGCAGGGCGGTCACTTGTGACAACGAGCAAGGTGGAGTGCGGCTTCAAGGGAAAGCCAGGGCGGGGGTGATTGGGCAACGTACTTCATGAAGGGCCTTGAACGGCGTGCCTCCGGGCATGTCAATTAGTGTCACATGTATGCTTCCACTTATTGTTTTAATGAAGATGCTGGTTTTTGTGGGAGCTACGTGGGACATGAATCGGGGTTCTTTGAACGGAGTTTCTTCTATACGTGAATGCGGGAACAAGAGGCCGCTGGATGAGCGGCTTATAGGTCGCAGTGTTTACTCGTAGCTGTTTGGCTAGAGCTTTTGTGATTAGTAGATGCAATATAGTGCATGGTTGAAAAATGAATTAAATAAAATGTGCGTTCCGCGCTTGGGTTGATTATACCCGGGCGGAACGGGGCGTGAGGTGCAGTGCCCCTGAAAAGAACAACCTACGCATTATTTAATACTAGCCGTGCAGATTCGGGATATTCTACCCCCGGTCTGTACGGTTAGCGTCTTACTAGCATCCACTAAACATAAGGGTTTAATGACGTCAGTTAGCTAGGGATAAGGGAGGTTTTGCGACTAAAAGCCGCTCTGGCTGGTTTTGTCGGCCTCTTTCTTTGCTCCCCACCCACCCACCCTTGTCTTGGTTGCCAGCAGTCGAACAACAGTCTGGTCTTCTCGTCCAAGCCGACGAGGGCGCAGCTCGAGGAGATCTTCCAGATCATGCAAGAATCGGGCGGGTCCGAGCCCGGCATGCTGAATATCGAATCGGCTCTGAAACGGGCGCCGTGGACGAAGGGCGTCAATCCATGTTGGTGAGGATGAAATGCGTTTATTTCCATGGGAATATAGCATAGCTAGAGAGTAGGCCTTTTGGACATGGGAACGCGTTGGTTTTGTAGAGATAATATGGATATCCTTTCATTGGACGGGTGGTATGAAGATGTCCCTCGCTATGTAAATGAAGATGGCGTCGATACGAATATGTTGATTCCGAGGAGTCTCGACGAGGCATTGGCATGCCTTCACTTTCAATGTTGGGCTGTCGAACCTCCTTTGGACGGCCCGGCTATATGCACAGACATATTACAAAAGGACGAAGAGGAAGAGTTGCGAGAATGGGCATATTCCGGCCCTTTGTCTAGTTGTGTATCCGAGAGTGGATGTAGATCCGATGGATATCACAGATTTTGTCTGTCGACCGACGACACCAAACAAATAGACACCGAAATCACGAGATATTGGGAAGACAATATCGACCTCGATACACTCTACCCATACTTCGAGATATTAGGAAAGTCTATTCAGCAATTAGGGTATCTGTGTGACAAATACGGTGAACTTCGACGCACTGGCCTTGTCCGATGTCGTTCTTGTGCAGTGAAATCCTCCTCGGAAACAAGTCTTTCTGCAACCTGAGCGAGATCAACCTGGCGGCATTCCGCGCGGGCGACAAGGCCGGACTGGAGCGTGCGCTCGTCCTTGCCGCGCGCATGAACTATCGCCAGACACTCGTCGATCTTCGCGACGAGATCCTGCAAGAAGCGTGGCATCTGAACAACTTCTTCCTCCGTTTATGCGGATTCGGGTTGACCGGCGTCGTGTCCCGCCCCGACTTGAAGACCTACGACTACCGCCGCATGAAGAACATCGCGGTGTCCGCGGCGTACTCCATGGCCTACGAGTTGAAGACCCCTCTGCCGAAGAACGTGACGTGCATCAAGCCCAGCGGCACCTGTCGAAGATCATGTCCACGCGGCAGTGGGGCGAGGTGCCCGAGGGAGTGCACAAGCCGCTCGGGAGGTACATCTTCAACAACATCACGTACTCGAAGCACGACCCGCTGGTCGCCCGGTTCGCGGACGCGGGGTACAAGATCGTGGACAAGCCCTTCGAGCCGGAGTCCGTGCTCGTCACGTTCCCGGTGTCGTACGACTCCGTCCCCTTCACGAAGAAGTGGGTGACGCGCAAGGACGGGACGAAGGAGGAGGTCGAGGTGAACACGGAGACGGCCGTCGAGCAACTCGAGCGGTACCGCGACCTGATGAACTCGTACGTCGAGCAAAACGTCAGCTGCACGATCTCGTACGACCCCTCCGAGATCGAGTCCATCCTGGACTGGCTCAACGCGCACTGGGACGAGTACGTCGGCGTCTCGTTCTTGCTGCGGGCGGACCCGACCAAGAACGCCGCCGATCTGGGATACGCGTACCTGCCCCAGGAAGTGGTTACCAAGGCCCGCTTCGACGCGTACAAGGAGTCGCTGCGTCCCGTGAACTACAAAGGCATCATGCATGTGGACGAGGAGCCGGGCGCTGCCTCGGATTGTGTCGGCGGGGCTTGCCCCGTGAAGTGATCACCCTGTCATCGCCGTCCTGTTGAACGGCATATTGCTAGCGGTAGGGGGAGGAGCGTAGTACGGCATGTTGTATGGCATAGGCTCGAAGTTGGCTTGCACGGTTACGTTTGTTCCTGCGGATGAATCCGTACGTTTTTTCCAAGAATAATAAATGATTCCAATTACGACCGTAATGACCAACAGGACAATTATGACACTCTTGATTTTGTCCGCGATAGACCCGCCGCCCTCCTCTTCGTCCCCGCGCCCGTCCCATCCCCCGCGCCTCCTTCCTTATCGTCGTTCTTGTTGAACACAGAGTTCACGATCAACATGCCGGCGACGGTGGCGAAAGCCCCTCCGACGGCCTCCACGCCGTACCGCCTCGCAAAGTCGGTCGCTCTCTCCCTGAAACTCTTCGAGGCGGCCTCGCTGACGGCGTCCGCCGACTTGCCGGCCGCGCTGGCCTGCTCGGCCTTCTGGAGAGCCTGAAGCCTCTCGATTTCCTTGGCGATCTCGGTCGTCTTCTTCGCGTCGGCGGCAGCGTCGGCCGCCGTGGTGGCGGTCTTCAGTTCGTCGGCGCCCCGGAGGGCATCCGTTAACGCAGACGCGCTGGGGGGCATTTATAGATACAGGACACAATTTTATCAGGGCGCGTTCAGGAGAGCGGAGAAGGTCGAATCGTAGTCGCCCGACAGCATCCCGCTCGTCACTCCGGAGGCCTGTCCCATGCGGAAGGCCTGCGTGCTGTGAGAAGACCCGCCGCCGCCGCCGTACGAAGGGGCGGTCTCGGACCCGCACACCATCCCGGTGACGCACTCGCCGCCGCCGCCTCCGTCGCCGGAACGCGCGCTCCACGGTTTCCAGATGACGATCGCGATGACCGCGACCGCGGCGATCGCGATGAACAGAGGGCTCGAGAAGAATCCGCCCGCCGCCGGCTTGGCGATCCTGGCGCGAGCGGAGTTGCGGACGTTCTCCTCGGTCACGCCACGCGTCACGTTTCCGGCACTGTTCATCTGGATCCTCGAAGTTGTCGCAGAAGAAAAATCGGCTCGGCTAGACTCGGGCGGGAGCAGCACCACCATCGAGGGGCCACAATCAACGATAGCGCAGATATTTATCCTACTTCCTGGAGAACAGGAACGCCGAGACGAGCGCGACGACGACCACGAGGATCCCCGCGACCGCGACGATGTTTTCGGTACGGTACCCGTCCTCCTTCTTCTCGGTCGTCGCCGACTCCTCGGGTACGGCCGCGGACGGATCGGCCGGCGCGGAAAGCTGCCACAACTCCTCTGGAGTGGCGAAGAGTCCGACCTCCGCGAACCGGTCGCGGAACTGGCGCGCCATCTCCAGGTCGGCGGGACTCCCCGTGGCTCGCAGACCGCGGACGTAGTCCGCGATCTTCTTCTTGCGAACGTCCGCCGTCAACGCGTTGGCGGGGTCCCCGAACTTGGATCGCAGCGCGTCGGAGGCCGCGTGGCATTTGGCGAAAGCAAACGAGTCGCGAGGGATGACCTTGAACTGCCCCGTTTTCCACATGTCCACGAGAGAGCTGGCCATCGCGTCCGCGGCCCCGCATCGGACGTCGACGAGCGTGCCGTCGAGATCCTTCACGGACACCTTGTCGGGCGTCGGCTGATTCACGATCGCCTCCTCCGCCTTGACCTGCGCCTGTTCGGCCACCTGGGCCGTCTCTTCCATCACGGGGGGGCGGGGGAGGACCGGCGCGACGTCGACCCTGGACGGCTCCGTCGAGCGGACCTGGTAATGCAACGACCACGCGAGTTTCGTCGCTTCCGGATCCCGCGCCGCCTCCACTTTCTCGACGCGCTTGTTCATCGCGAGCCCGGGGATCCCCGACAAGCCCATCCAGTGCCACGCCCACGACACGGGCCTGACGGCCCTCGTAGGCCGCCCCGTGTCGGGGTTCAGCACCGCGACGGTGTCGACAGGACCGTCCGTCATCTCGGCGTCGCCTTTCCTGGACATGGTCTCCTTCTCCATCCGCAACGCGGCCAACGCCGCGCCGGGCGTGAGCCAATCACGGACCATGTCGCGGTACGCGCGCAAAGCACGCACGCCTTCGCCGCCGACGTAACCAGCGCGCCGGCCCGCGCCAACAACTCGTCGAACAGACCGGCCTTGTCGAGGTCCCCTTTGACCGCCAACTCCTCGCCTCTGGCGGCGGCCGCCTTGATCAAGGCGTCTCGCATGCACTTGATCCTCTCGTCTTTCGGGATGGCCTCGTGCAAGGTCAACGCGTCCACGCCGACCTCTTTCATCGCCATCTCGAGCTTCGTGGCGTGCATCAACCTCTGCGGATCCCTCGACCGGAAACTCTCGGCATAGTCCCGCGTGTCGAACTGAGCCGTCGCCTGCGCCGGGACCGGAGCGGTCACGGAACTCTCTTTCGATTGCCCGAGGAGGTCGTAGTTCCTCGCCCACGCCAGTTTCTTGGCGGCGGAGGCGTTGGAGGCGGACATGGTCTCCATGTACAATCGAATGGCCTTCAAACGACCCTGCAAGGACAACGGCTCGACCCCGGCCCCTTCGAAGACGCCCCATACCCAGAACTTGGGCACCGTGCGTCCGGTCTTCCTCCCCGAGAGCGGATCGATCTCAGGAACCGGCGGGGGCGTTCCGTCCCATCCCATCGCCGCGTTGGCCTCTTTCGTGTCGAGATCCCCCTCGTATCGCAGCGCGCGCTGGATGTCCATGGTCAGGAAACTGGAACTCATGTCCCGGAACTTGTCCGAGACCCACGTGGGCACCTGCCCTTTTTTCCAGACACGTCCGAACTCCTTCGCGGCGTCCCTCAGCCGCTCGTACACGACCTGGTGTCCGTCCGCGTACCGCCTGTTCTCACTCTTTTCCACGCCGGCGAGGACGGCCGCCTTCATCATCGCGTTGCGGATGTGGATCGCGGCGGTGTGACTCAAACTCTTCACGAGATCCTTGTGCTGCGCGATGGCTTCCAACACCCTGTTCGGGTCTTCGGATTGGATGTCCTTTTCGACTTTGTCGATCGACGTCATCGCGCGATGTAATTCTACTTAGACATCGGAAATAAATGCCGCGTATACTCTAAACGATGCCCGTACACCCGCTACCACGGAATTGGCCGAACGCGGAAACGGAACGACCGTCGACGACGCAGGTGTTCGTCAAGGACTACTTCGAGGGCCGCGTGCGAGGCCAGCCGCCCCCTCCCCACCGCGCGGTGGGCAAGAACTCGTGTTCCCAGACGACGGGGGACTTCAAGCAGGCCCCGCAGCAGGCCGTCGTCAACATGTACCTGCGGTACGTGGCCGAACACGGGAGCAAACACCGCGGGTTCCTGGCGTGGCACTCGACGGGGTCCGGCAAGACGTGCACGGCCTTGGGTGCGATCGACGCGTTCTGGGACACGGATCGGCCCATCTACCTGGCCACGAGCCGCGAGAACGCGAGCAACAACTCGATCGAGGAGTACGGCAAGTGCGCGGCCCTGTTTCCCCGTTTCGAGGGGATGACGCCCGCGGAGGCGACGAGGGCCATCCGATCGCGCGTGGGCGGAGGTCGGATCATGAGTTTCCCCCAATTGGCGCACGAGACGGGCGCGCATCGCCCGAACCGCCACGCGGACCCGGACCTTTTGCGCGACGCGGTGCTGATCATGGACGAGGTGCAGAACCTGTTCCGTCCCCTGCCCGGCCAAGCGGCCGAACACGACGCACTCCGCGAGTTGCTGGACAAGCCGTCGAAACGGACGCAGGGACTGTACATGGTCATCCTGAGCGGGACGCCGGGGGACACGGAGCGAGAGATCTCGTGGCTGCTGTCCATGATCAAGGGTTCGCCGGTGGGCCCCGACTCCCCCTTGTCCGCGTACGCGGGCCTGTGTTCGTACGTGGATTACGCGGGGGACACGTCTGTGTACCCGAGGTTGAACCCGGACGCCCTCCACCCGACGTCGATGAGCGCGGAACAGCGCGCGGCGTTGCGCGCCCGCCTGAAAACGGCCAAGGAGGTGAGCAGTGACAACGAGCGGTTCCTGTACGAGGCGCGGAGGGCGACGAACGGACTCCGTTTGTCGCACCTGTCGGGGGCGAAGTTGCTGCAGGCCTTGCCGCGGCTGTCGCCGAAGATGAAGGAGATCGCGGACACGATCACGAAACACCCGAACGAGAAGCACTACCTGTACTCGTCTTTCAACGCGGGCGGGATCCGCGACATGGCGCGCGTGCTCGAGGCCCTGGGCTACTCTCCCTTGTCCATGTCGGGCGAGCTGCCGACGAGCAGCAAGAAACGGTACGTGCTCCTGGGGTCGGACACGAACCCGACGACGGACACGGGCCTGCGCAGGATCCGACAGGTGTACAACGCTCCTGAGAACTCGGACGGCCGGATCCTGCACGTGATCCTGGCGCGGAAACGGTTCAACGAGGGACTGGACCTGAAGAGCGTGCGCCACATCCACATCATGGAGCCTCTGCTGTCCGTCAACGCGGAACGCCAGACGATCGCTCGCGCCGTCCGCCACTGCTCGCACCTCCAGGTGGACAAGAAGGAGTGGGACGTGACCGTCCACCGATACCTGACGAAGGACGGAGTGGACGAGATCGTGATGCAGGAGGCCGAGAAGCGGGACGGGGACGAGGCGGTGTCCCGGATGCTGGAGAAACTCCGGAGCACGGCGATCGACTGCCGCCTGATGAACGGCGTGCACAATCGGAAGGAGTGGATGCGCGCCGGCGGCCGCGCCCCGATCGCGTGTATGCCCACGCGGAGGGAGGAGATCACGCGCGCGGTGGTGCGAGGCGCGGACATCGCGGCGCGGGCGGCGGGCCGCGCGGCGCTCGCGACCGCCAAGGCGGCCGGGCGTCTCGGGAAACGCGCGGCGATCGCCGCGGGACGCAATCTGTGGCCAACAGCCAGGTGTTCGTGAGAGACGGGAAAGCGTTGGGAAAGACGGCCTTGCGGGGCGCGAGATACGGCCGCAAGAAGGCGGACACCGCGTACCGTCTTCTGAACACCCGCTGGGTCAGCTGGTGTACGACCCGGTGTTCAACCGGAACAGACGGTGACCATGTATTTTTCTTCGCGTATGATACACAATGTCCAGAATTCTGAAAGACTGGGTCATGCCTGAGATAAACGGCAAAAAGTTCCAGATGAGGGAGAAATTGAAGGGCAATACGCTGGAAATGTGGGTCCCGATCGTCCGATCTGGTCACCCACATCCGAAAGGCGTCGGTGCAAAAGACACTCGCGGGTCCGAACAACGGTAGCGCCGCCATGGCGTACCTCTGCTTGGAGAAAGAGTCCCCCGACACGATGTACCTGGCTTGGTATTACAGTCGTCCGAGACAGTTTCCAAATATTGCCGATGATGCGGAAAAGGACAAGTTCAAAGGGATGGGTCACCGAATGCTGTGTTACGCGGTCCGTCAGATGAAGCCTTTGATGGATCGATCGGCGGGGACTCTCATGATGACACTGAACGCGAGCGGCGGCGATTGCCCTCACGTTGCACCGTATCCCGAGTTGACTCTCGAGGATCTCAAGGAAAAGTTCGAACAGTATCCAAAGTCTCGCGCGCACCCCGATGTGAAGGAGGCGTTCCGCACCAAGGACGAGAATTTGCTGCGTATCTATTGGTGCGACATCGAACAAAACCAACAACTCGTGAACAACTACAAGACGTACGGTCTTTCTCCGTATAACGAGGAAGACGGTTTCCAAATCCTCATGAAGGGAACCCTCGACAACGTGGAGCGCGCGTGTGCTACGGGGGGCACCCGCCGTACCCCGACGCTGACGAACCGGGAGAGGGATGTGATCGACCAGTTCTCCGCCCATAGGATCGCGAGGATGAGAGCGGAGAATGACATGATGGAACAAGAGGACAATGCGGTACGGGAAATGATGAGGCCAAGGCGGCGAGGGAGAGGGCCAAGGCGGAGAACGCCATGATGAAACAAGAGGACAATGCGGTACGGGAAATGATGAGGCCAAGGCGGCGAGGGAGAGGGCCAAGGCGGAGAACGCCATGATGAAACAAGAGGACAATGCGGGACGTGAGAGGGCGAAGGCGAGAGCGAGGGCGAGGGCGGAGAACGATATGATGAAACAAGAGGACAATGCGGGGCGGGCAAGGGCGAGAGAGCGAGGGAAAAATGGGAAACGCACAAAGCCACCGTCCTCGCGATGAAGTTGAAGAACCGCGCACTCATCGCGCATCTGTTAAACCCCAATAACTTCAACCCCGACAAGCGCAAGATGCGCAAAAGACAGCCCGTGGATTACAGGGAATACGATTAGGCGGCCTTGGGCCGACTCAGCCCCGTCGCGATCTTCGCCATCGTGGTGGTCTGTCCGACCTTGGTGATGAACACGCCGTACGACGCGAGGAGGGCCACGCATTGGAACATCAGACTGGCCGAGTCCTTTTTGTTGGCCCGGAAGACGACGGCGCCCGCGGGGACCAGCAGGAGGACGACGGAACAGAGCAAGAGGAACCCGATCTCAAACCGGTTCGACTTGGCCGCCGGGACCAGCCGGATCTTGCCCTCCGCGTCGAGCTCCACGTCCTTACGGGTCCAGTACATGTTCCTCGCGTGGCTCGCGAACGTCGCGAAACTCAGCCCGGCGCTCCCCCCGTCGAAGAATACCTCGTTCAGCTTCTTCATTTTCGTTTCCTTGTCATCCTTGCTCGCGACGACGAGGGCGGCGTTGTTCACGTGCGCGACGACGTGATCCATCGGGACCGCGATGCCTTTCATCAAACCCCACGACACGAGTTCCGTGACGCCGGTCAGACACGTCATGACGGCGGACATCAGGACGAGTTTCCAGCTGGTCGACCGGCGTCCGGCGATCGCGGTCACGATCGCCATCGAGAAGGTGATCAGGGTGGGCGACAGCAGCTTCAAGGTCAGCTTCCAGTCGTCCTTCTCCAACCGCGGCACCCGTTTCGACTCCTCCGCGATCTTGTTGTACGTGTCCGCGTAGAACGGGATGACGGCCAGCTTGACGAACAGGTACTGTCCCAGCAAGATCACGCCCAGGGATCCGAGCGTAGACACGCTCACGGTCCACCACCCCTCCTCCACCGGCGTCCTCTCGGCCCGCCCGCGCAAGGCGTAGTACGAGGCCCCCGCCCCGAGCACGGCGAGCAGGACGTACGACACCATCGTGAGCCACATGACCCCCGCCCCCCCATGTCATCGTATACCTTCTCGGCCCCGCCGTCCTTGACAGCCACGCTCTTGACCACGCGATCCGCGAGCATGTCCATCCCCACGTCTTCCGGAAGAATGGGATCGCTGGCCCCCTCGCCCAACTGAGACGCCACCTGTCTCCGGATGGCCTTTTTCGCGGCGGTGTTGATCTCCAGACGGATGTACAGCAAGAGCAGCATCATCTCGATGCCCATGACGAACGAGGACATGACGGCCGTGCCGCCCCACAGGGTCAGAGCGTCTCTTGCCATCCTCTTGTATCTATGGTACACTACGACAATTTCCTCCGTCGCGCCCTCCGACGTCGGTCGTTTCGACAAATCCCGACGAGAGATTTGTCGACCGACGAACGCCCGCGGGCTCTCGACGGATCCATTTTTTTGTAGTCGTTTGTGTGGCAAAATGACCCCGCGGTGCGCGGGCAGGACGAAAGACGGTAAACGATGCCACCGCGAGGCCGACGACGGCAAACGGAAGTGCGGTCTGCACGCGAAAAGGGATTCAAACCGCAGCGACGTTTATTATTTCTCCGACTCTACTAAATGGATTGCGTGGTCGAAGGAGTCGCACGACCCCACCCGAGCCGCGACAAGCGCACGCAGGTGCTCGTGTGCGGAACCAACAAGCAGGGCGACACCAAGTTCCGACTGCCCTACCCCGTCACCTCCGTGAAGTCGTGTCGCCTGGTGTGGGCTTCGGTGCCTGGCGTCTCCTCGACGACGACGGCCGCCTACGTCAAGGTCGGCGGATACGCCATCAACAAGGTGCACGCGGCCATCCCTATCCACTCGTCGATGAACCCGCTCGACTTCTCGTCGGGCCGAGGCCACTTTTTTGTCATCCCCAACTCCGTCGAGACGTACGTCCCGAAGAACGAGACCGACGAGGTGGTGCTTTTCTCGCCCGAACTGTCCAACGTGACGGAGGTCGAAGTCGAACTCTATCCTTTGCCCGACACCCGTCCACGTGCCCCTCCCAGCACGCCCCCCACCCCCCCTCCCGGTCTCCGCGGCCAGCTCATGGACTTGGGCACCGACACCTTTTCCATGTTACTCGAGTTCGTCTCGTCCCATCGCTAAGAGTAGAGGTCCTCGTACTGCCCGGTCCACAGGATGGTCCGGGGCTTGGGATCGACGGCGACGGCGTTGTACGCCTTCTGCTTCTCCGCGGCACGCAGACGAGACTCCTCGAGTCGCGCGATCTGCGCCGCTCGACGAGCCTCCGACACGAGGAACATGGACTCCAGATCCGCGTGGGTCAGCTGTCGCAACCCAGTTGGGTTCCAGTCGTCCGTGTTCGGAGACACGTACGGCACGGCCTCTTTGTCGGCCGCGCGGAACTCGGACTCGTACGGATACTCGGACCGGTTGACGGACCGCTTCTTCCCCGCTCCGGGCGCGAACACGAGACCGCGGACCACAGACTTGTCCATCTCCGCCTGTATATTTCTACCCCAACATATTTCAGTTCCACGAGCCTCGCTCGATCGCACGGATGGCGTCGGCGATCTTCCGGCCCATCAACTCGGCCCCCTCGCCCCTCCCGCTCGGCCGGGGCACGGGATCGTTCTCCCTCGCGCCCCTCTCCGCGAACCGCTGCTCGAACCGGTTTTCCAGTCGGGGGTCGAACTCGAGAGGCACGAACGGCAAGATGACGGGAGGCGGCGCGGGGGGCATGTTCGCCATGGCCTTCGCCGCCGTCGCGAGGTCGAGACCAAACGCGGCGGCCCACCCCATCGGCGCCAGAGGACCCGGGTCCACCCCTACGGGCGTGGGGAGCGCGCTTTGTGGTAACGAAAGTGACACGGCCCCGTCAAACGGAGCGCCCTCGAAGTCCGCCATCTGTATACCGTACACAATGGAAAGAAAATTAGCCCCCGCCGAACGGCATCATGATGAAGGGGGCCCTCGCGTGATGCCGGCGACGCCGGTGAGCGGCGCCGGAGTGGCTCCTCTTGATGAACCTGCCCGTGGTCTTGCTCCGAAGCGGCATGATTGGTTTGGTATACACGAAGGACAGATTTTATTTTGGACGGATGGGTATAAGATGGACCGACTGTGGATCGCGATCATCGCATTGTCGATCGCCATCGCGTTCCTGATCCTCTATCTCGCGAGTCGCAGTGTCCATGTTCCCAAGAAAAGTCCTTATTTTAGGACCAGTTTGAATTAAAAAATATATGTGCAAACATCAAATTTTGACCCTGGCATTTTTACCACTGACAGATAACACACTTTTTGAATTTTGGACAAAAACCTGGGTTCAAATAATTACATTTAGTGCCTGAATGGACCCTGGCCCATGACAGGCCTCAAACCGCGAATTTGGTAAAAATGAGAATTTAGGACCAATAGGACCAATTAGTGTCAACGCATGACCGTGCTATCCACACGGTCCCTTGAGCATCTTACAAGCGCTAGGGGACCCTACGAGGCCTTGGGATGGCGGGGCAGCGTATAACAAGGCCATACCCTGCTGTGGCTGCCTCTATATATACGCGTGCTTAACGGTGTCACAGATGGTGCAGGTAATGCAATATACGGTTGCATGGTTGCTGAGGTTGCCCGGCTTGAACATGGCCCACCCCTTGCGGTAAACTTTCTCTAAGCATATGCCACACCTTCTTTGACATCACGGACATGCTGGCCACCACCCAGCGATGAAAAAACATTGCATTTGCATTGCAACTAACACATAAATGCAGCCAAATCAAGTTACAGAACAACGTTGTGCTAACATGCAACGCTTTGTGAGCGAATTCAGGGTGCATGTAACACGTAAACCATATTGTATATACTGTCTGAGAACACCCTGAACGACTGCAGGCCATAGGGCCATGGTTTATAACTAACACATGAGTAAAACTGCTCTTACGCATGTGTGTTTTAGCTGCAGCGGACGACGAAGATAGAGACGTAAAAAATTGTATGACGTAAACCAACTATGTGTGACAGTTATGTGCACAGAGAGCGTCCCCTCTTTTTAGGCATAGCTTACTGACTCAAAACACCACGACAGCGTTGCCAGTTACACTCATGATCTAGGGCACCCCGGCACGTACCTGCTACTTACGTCGCCTCATTCCAGATGGTTGCAAAAAAGTCGCTGAAATCCGCAGAGAGGTCAGCTTTCCGAGAGCTGAGCGCACCAAAGCTGGCCAACCGGTTCGAAAATGATATAAACCACGCGTGTGCTGCGTTCTAGGTCCAAGAAATACCGAAAGTGAAGACCTATAAGGTGCGCTCGCTGCCCAGCCTGAACGTCCCTAAAACATGGTCGACAATGGAAATCGGGCAAGAATATCACGGCCCAGGCGCTCCCATGTCAAATACTCCGTTTCTAAACTCCAGACTATAATCAAAATCGTCCACAAAAATTTCCTGGCTTGATTCGCACCACCATTGCTAATACACTAACATGTTTGTGCCAAAATCGACCCTCCGCGAGCAGGCGATCTGCGACCCATTTGTGTTGTGCCGCTGTGCTACAGCGCTACATATAAAAACTTGCGCAGAAAATTTCACAGCCTTTAAGCATAACTAACGACCTTTCGTTTTTGCTACTGGGCGCCCGAAATGATAAACGCACGTGAAAACGCCGGCCACGATTGTCAGGTCGCCATATCCACCTCAGATCATTCCCGCACCCACTTTTTCGCTCCAAAATCGGTTATATTTTTGGTCGAGGTACCTACTTTCCCGCCATGATACCCGGTACCCGGGTACGGAATCCGGGTACCATGTGCCGGTACCACGGGTCGGGTACATCATGCCGGGTACGGTCCACATGGGGTACGGTCCATATAGTGACCCCCCCCCCGGTACCTCGGTTATGGTAAATTGGTCCTTAATTTAGGACAAAGTCCTAAATTAAGGACCGTGGGAGGCTTAACAGCAGGCGACGCGGGAACGGGGCGCGGACCGTGACGCCGGACAAGATCGACCCGACGTACGCGGGCACCCCCTTGTTCCCCGTGTCGCGCGCCACCGGCGAGCAGTTCGCCGAGAAGAAGCGAGAGCACCGCGAGTTCCAGTGGAAGTCGGTGGACGGCGCGACGACGCGCTTGCGACTCGTGTCCGCCGACGGGAAACTCGGCCTGGTCGAGATCGTGTCGTCGCCCGAACAGTCGAACCACGTGCCCATCGAGGTGCAGCGGGCCAGCGGCGTGGGCGTGATGGACGCGGAGACGGCCGTACAAACGATTCGCGACAAAAACGCGCCCGATTGGACGGTAGCTGGAGGGGGTCCGGTCGGCATGTCGTCCGCCTACGAGGACATGATGTACGTCGTCTTGAAGCGCGTCGACTCGACCGACCACAAACTGGTCCTGTTCCGCCCCGTCGTCGTAACCGAAAACAAGGCGTTCAAGGACGTGTCGGCCAGCCGACGGGAAGACGAGTAGAAAGGTCGGTCCGGCGGGATGTCAGACGCACCGATCGCAACCATGCTCGCGACTTCCGCATTCCAACACCCGACGGTCCGTCGTCTCCGCGCCTGTCCCCACGGGCGCGTGCCGTGGTGGACGTGCGCCCACTGCGTGTACCGCACCGAACCGGATCCCCCTTGCGACCCGGCCCCAAAGTCGAAGAAGAGCGGCTGCGTCCACGGGCGCAGCAAGAGGAGGTGTCAGGTGTGCACCCCCTCCTCCTACTGTCCGTGCGGGAGGTTCAAGTACAGCTGCCACGCGTGCAAGGGCTCCGCCTTGTGCGAACACGACAAACAACGATCCCGGTGCCGCGAATGTAAAGAGAAACGGACCGGCGGGAGCCAGATTTGCGCGCACCTCCGCCTGCGAGGCGAGTGCAGAGACTGTCGTCTACTCGGACAAGGGGGCGGGGGACTGTGCGAGTGCGACCCCCCCAGGCGGCGGCGGCATTGCAAGGCCTGTCGCTCGCGAAACGAAACGCGCGACCGTGGTGTCGACGCAAAACAAGATGTGCATGAGTTGCCCGAGGGCGAATAAGGATGCAAACATGATAATAAAGTTTATTTCCCAATACCGACTCAACATCCATGCAATGAGGATCGTGCCCACTAGGTCCACAACCGCTACGTCTAAGATCCTGTACGCGTGCGCGCCCTCTCGGGGCGCTCCGAACACGTCTTTCCACTCGCAAGCCATTCGTACTATAGAGCCCGAGGATTATCCGCGAGCCGCACCCCTTTCACCCAATCGGCTTTGACGCCCTTGATCTTCTTGTCGGAAACGAACTCGATCCCGCTGGGCTCGAAGATGGCGCGCAGGTCCTCGACGGTCGTCCTCCCCTTCCCGGCGTGCCACAGCGGGTCCCCCAGAAACTGGCCGAGGTAGGCCTTGCGAAAATCCTTCACTTTGGTGTACCCGTCCTTGCACAGGACGACGAGGGGGGACGCCAAGAACGCCTCCGCGTTCTCGAGGGTGGGCACGGCCGCGGGCGCCGCTTCCGACGCGCGCTCGGGGACGGCGGGGTCGGGACGGTCGGGCGCATCCTCGTCCTCGAACGTGCGCAGGGAGTCCCAGGGTGGCCAACGAGCCCTCTCGTGGAAGAAGTCCATCCGCCCGCGCTTGAAGTTCGGGTTCATGTCCCACACCTTGTCACTGAGTCTGCGGCGATGCTCGAGCATCCACCTCTTGACTTCCCGCGGCACGCGCGCCTTCTTCTGCGCCATGACGAGGAAGAGCGCGTGCAAGTGGCAGGTCTTGTACTTCTCCTCGGTGCCGAGATTCTCGACGCCTGTCCTGTCCAGCCTGTCGATGATCTCGTTGGTGAGCTCGTCCTTCACGCCGTCGCCCGCATACTTCATGAGCGCGCCCGCCACCATCCCGAGACGCGTGCGGCCCTTGAAGACCGCGAAATCCGACAGGTCGAGGTCCGACATCACTCCGTTGGACACGACCCCGCGGTTGTCGTTGACGAAGAAACCGGTGGTCCGCTTCGTCCCGAGCCCACCGCCGCACGAGTACCCGTGCCGCTCGAAGAGCGCGTTCCAGAACCGCTTGTCCTGTTGGAACCGCGCCTCGTGGTCGTACCTGTCCCCCCCTTGTCCTCCATGAAATCGGAGAACGCCTCGAACACGCGCGCGGTCTTGGCCGTGTGCTCCGGCCCCTTGACGACGCGGTCCGTCTCGAGGAACTCGTGAAAGAGCCGCGCCAGACGCGTCTCCTCGTCCGTGAGAGATCGGTAAAGCGGCTCGTCGAGGGCCCGCAGCAGCTCGTCGACGCGCGCGCGGTCATCCTCGGATGACCAGTCGGTCGCCATGTCGCTCGACGACGCGTGTCGGCTCGTCGCACTCATCCTGCTCGAAGGCGGACCCGACTCTCTTGATGGAGGAGGCGAGGAGGAGGATACGCCCCGCGACCTGCTCCGGAAACACCGACGACTTGAGAGCGATCTTCTCGATGGCCTCGTCCGCTGCCTCGACGCAGACTTCCAACACGTCCTTCCAGTCGCCTTCCGGAAACTTTTGCTTGCGAATAATTTGGCCGGCGATGACGACGTTCTTGCCCACGCAGCACTCGGCTACCTCGTCCTCGTCGATGGACACTCGCTCCAGAACGATTTCGTCGCACGCGGACAGGTGGCGGGTGTAGAAGTCGACGAGTCGCAGCGCACGTTCCATCCACCGACAAATTTATAGTATAGTGTATGTTCGATATTCGATGCGCGGAGGCCTCGCGAGGAGGCGAGACCGGGCTTTATGGAGTCCGGAATCGTGTCGGCTCGAACCGCGACGACATCCCGCGCGCCCCGCGCAGACCGACACGTCGCGATCCCGTCCGTCCGCATGATGGACGGCTCGGATCGCACGGACCGCGTGCGAACGGTCGAGTGCGGATCGGCTCCTTGGAACAACTGTTTCTACCGCAGCGTCCTTGCGAGCCTGTACCCCGAGAGGTACCCCGCCCCGTCCACGAACGAACGGCTGTCCGTCGACGGATCCGATCTGCGCCGACGAGCGACCCGCGAACTGGCGAAGGATCCGCACCTCTTGCGACTGGGGTTGTCGTCTTCCGACCGGCCGCGCACCGCGCAAGAGTACCTGCAAGCGCACTGGGACCGCGAGATGGCGGACTCGCCGCAGATCGAGGCGACGGCGCGCGCGTTGCGTTCGCGGATCCTGGTCTACAACGACTACGGCCGCGGGGACGTGCGCGTGCACGAGTTCGGACGGCGGTACGCCGGCGGACCGGCGCGCGTCTACTACTACTTCGACCGCCTCGGAGGGCCGGACCAGTCGGGCCACTACCAGATGGCGCTGGCGCCCTCGCCCCCTCCCGCCGCGGTCAAACCGAAACGCGGACTGCTTACGACGCTGGGCACTCTGTTCGTGGACACGGACGGTGATCGCGATTACGAAGGACTACGCGAAAGTTTCAGCACAGGACTCATGTTTCGTGGGTTGTAAACGCATCTTTATTCATTCATGAACAAGCCCCGTTTCCGCATACTCGTGCACGTGTTCCCGGTCCAGTTCGGACCACCACCCCATATCCCACACGGGCGAAGACGGAGGGTCGCGGCCCTCGCGCCTGAACTTGGCGGTCAGGACGTTGTAACACTTGACCACGAACGAGTAGGACCGGTTCGCGAAGTTCTTGTTCGACCCCAGACAATCGTACAGCCGGTCCCGTATCCTGGCCATCTCCGATCGACTGACCCGCTTTCCGCGCCGGGCCAGCCCGTCGTGGATCTTTCCCCACAGGATCCAAAGCTTCTCCTCCTTCCTCCCCCTGGGCGTTTCGAGGGCGTCCACGCACTCCCGGTATCGCGCGGGAGACAGGACCTTCAGGACGGCCTCCAGTTGCTCGTCCTCGCGGCCGTCGAACCGGCGACGGTCGCCGTCACTCTTTTGGCGGTACTTGAGTTCCGCGCGCACCTCCCTTTCGAGCGTCTTCGCGGGATTGATCTCCCAGTAGATCTCGTCCATCTCGGGACAGACCCCGTGCCCGGTGGGCCAACTGCGGTCCAAGATGATGCGTAAGGCCAGAGGGGGCAGCGCCTGGAACATGACGCTCGGCGGACGCGGGGTCGAAACGGGAGCGAACGTCGTCCACTCGGTGGCGGGCTCCCACCCCGCGGGCTCGGCCATGCTCGGTAGCGTGTGGAGGGGAGCGACGTGGAGACGGACTTTATACGATCCCGTGAAACGACACGATCGATCGATCACTTGCCTTTCTTTGCCTCCTCCTGCGTGGGCGCGCCCGTCTGTCCCGGGAATCGGGACAGCCACGACAGACGGACCGCGTCGGCCACCGTCGCCGGAGCGGACGGGATGCCCGTCGCCATGTCGTCGTACTTGCGCTTGGTTTCCTTCGTCCTGGCGACGTGCATCCCGCAACTTCTCGCCACGTGGCGAACACCGCGAGCATGGATCGCGCACGTCTTCCTCCCCGGCCTGGCTTCGTTCTTGCAGCGCCCGCCGTGCGTCACCGTCTTCCTCTTACACTTCATCGTCCGTACAACGAGTTCAGAAAAAAACGCTGGGAGGGAACAGGGACGTTCGCGGCGAAGGCGGGACGCGCCGGGACGGGCGGCCACGGATACCTGGCGACGGCGCTCTGTGCTGCGGGAACGCGTGGACGGGCGCGGTCGAGCGGAACGCGGCGGTCGACGCGAACGCGGGACGGGACGGGATGTAGGCGGGTCCCGGCGCCGGCACGGGTACCGCGGTATTGCGTTCTGCGCGACGGGGTGGGGAGGGGCCGTCCGCGGTCGTGCGGGGGCGCTCAGGGCGTCCGCGAACCGCTGGAGAGCGTACGCTCGCTGGGCCAACACATGGTGCGATTGCGCCGACATGGGCATGGAACGGGACGCCGCCTGATGGACGGGGTGTCGTTCGGACGGCAACTCAAACGTCGTGAGCAATGCCTCGAAACGGTTCCCGTCGAAATATACGCAATATGGATCGCCCGTCCTTTTCCCCCGGAATGCTCTGTACGTACGCACATCGGCGAATGTTGTTTCAGACGGAGGCACGCGATGAGATTCCGGTCTCTTACTGACGACAACGATGTCGTTCTTGAGGTAGCGGGCCGTGATCGCGATCACCTCCGCACTCGCCCCCTTACTCGTCGGGATTGCCAATCTGCTTATAATATCTGTTTTTTTCCCCGGATCGAAACCCAACTCACTCTGCGCGATTTTCAAATACCCACCCAGTTGTTGTCCCAGTATCCTCTTTAACTCTTCCACTCTGGGCCTCAGATCATTGGCTTTCATTTGTTGTTTCGCCCGGAACGCCTTGATCACGAATATCGCGTTGTAAAAACTGTCTGCGCCTTCCAAAGCGCTCCGCCTGTACAGAATCCGGTCGTTTTCGGTATTCGGGATCTTCATCGTGAAAGGTCTGTCGACTCTATCGGAATACTTCGGATTGTAGATCCGCGGCGCATCAAGAGGCAACAACCTTGCCGGAGGCATCGAAACAACGGCATTGAGATTATCAGAATCCTCGCCCCGACGTTCGGTATCGTTGACGACGGGATTGTCACTGTCCAGCACGTTACTTCCATACTCGTTGACGCCGAGACCGGAAGGACCCCCGCGCGCGTTCCCTGCCATCGCACGCGCAACAGCTGTATTCAGGTCCAGCGACCTGGCGACCTCACCCTCCTCCCTCTCAGACGAGGGCGTCGTCCTTGTCGCCGGAGACCCTTCCACCTGTTCTTTACCCCGCGCGGCGGCCTGACGCGCCGACCGCCGGACCCCAGGGGATGGTGTATTGCCCCCCCCCGTGGGAGGGGTCGGACGAGGGGGGGTATTGCCCCCCCCCGCGAGTGGGGCGGGCGACGCGCGAGGTGGTGTCTCCCCCACGCCAGCGGGAGAAGGAGCGGGCGGCGCGCGAGGAGGTGTCTTCCCCCCGCCAGCGGGGGAAGGGGGCGCGGGGCTCGCGGCGGCGGTCCGAGAAGAACTTCTCGTCTGGACACCCCGCGAAACATCAGGAGAAGTATTCACGCGCTCCGCGCCGGCGATCACGATCTCGACTTCTTTCGCTACCGCACTCACAGCTTTTTTGTATTCCCCCATCATCACTCCCATTGCTTTCTCAATTGCCTTGTCACCGGACTTATTTTCAATGCTTGTATGTACGTCATCACAGCCAAGGGTGAAATTTTCGGTGAGGTCAACGCTAGCGCCTCCGGGAAGGTTGTTACCTATCCGATAGTCGAGGTCATACTCCGACGGCGCGCTTTCCAACTTCTCGTCCAGCAATTTTACCGCCTCAAACGCTTGATCCGAAACATGTTTATCTTTGATCGCCTTTTCCGTCATCTCCACCACATCATCTTGCATATTTCGGAGCTCGCGGAAATAGTCCAGCCATACGTTCCGACGAGGAGCGGGTAGTATGAGCGGCTGTCTCCCCGGCATATCGGGCCGCGGAGGGGTCGGGATCACGCCGGTCGATTCATCCCGCGGTGGCAGACGACTGAAGTGAAAATCCGCCGCTATCGCTTGTTCAGCCTTGAGACGAGAAGTCACCATCGCCTGAGCCGCCTCGGCGATCGCGGACACGTTGAAAGACGAGTTGCTCAACAGACTCAAAACCTTGTCGCATGCATTCGCGAGCACAGTAGACGCCTTGACACTCTCCGAATCAGAACGCGCCGACGGTGCAGAACCTGCTTTCTTACGGAGAGCCTCCACGGCGTCTCGAGCCTCTTTCATATACGCTCGATCCCCCTTCGCGGTCTCCGTCGTACCGACGGCTTTGTTGACGAGGCCTCGCAATTCCGCAAGGTACTCCGCCCACGATTGTTCGGTTCGAGGACCCGACTCGGCCGTGCTATCGCCGGATCCCTCCTCGCCCCCTCCCCTCGATTGCTGTTTCCCCGACCCCGCCGAACGCGCGCCCGACCCTCCGGCCCCACCTGCGCCCCCCGACAGAGCCTGCGCGGCCTCCTCCTCATCCGCGGAGGACGCTCGTTCCGCGGCCAAAAGTTCGGCTTGCTTACGCTTCGCCTGATCATAATAAACCGATCCTTGTCTCAAGTCCCGCATCCGAAGAATATCACGCCCCGGCACAGCCCGTTCGCCTCCTGGATCCACCGTCTGTTGACCGGCCTCGACAGGAGGGACGCTACTTCCCGAGTCTACCTCCCCGCCGCCTCCGTCGTCATCCCTGTCCAGGCCGCCGGAATAAGCGCCGCCGCCTATGTCCTCACTCCTCGCGGCAGCGCTCGCCGATCGCGTCACAGGACCGTCGCCTCGAGGGGGCACTGCAGGACCCTGCGAAGACGTCGGCGACTGGTTGTATCGCACCCGATACGCCGCACTCTTCTCACCAAGCTCCTTCTCAATCATCTCCCTTGCCAAATTCAAAAGCGCTACCCTCCTGCCCTGCTTCTCGCGCTGTGCATTCGCGATATCGGTCGCGTTTTTGGCCAACTTGCTCTTTAACACGCGAATCTCGTCCAAATCTCTCTTCTTCACGCGTTCACTGCCCGCAGGCGCGTCCGGTCTAGGGTCGCCCCACCTCTTTTGGAATTGCGTCCTCATACGCTGGAGTTGACTCTCTACCTTTTGCGCCTTTGCACGCAACGCAACGGCCTCTTCGGGCATCTCGTTGTTCTCAAACTCGACTGCCAACTCCATGTAACGGCCCCGCTCGTCTTCCTTTTGGCGGATCGCGTCCCAATCGTATATTTTGGATCTGTTATTAGTCGCGTCGGCGGTCGACCGCGTGACTCGACGCGAAGGTTCCGCAGAAACGGGTTGGGTCGCGACGGTAGTCGTACGCGTGCCTCGACGCGAAGGTGGCGCTGGAGTGCCCGCCGCGACGGCCGGCTGATTGGACGGTGGTGCGGCGCGGGCAGAGGTGCCTGGGGCGTTCGTTGGGCGAGAGGGTCCCGCCGCCGCCACCCCCGCCTCCGCTGCCACCTTCTCTGCCTCAGGCGATCCACGGGCAGGCGCCTCCTCCTTCCAATTCCTTCGATACACAAGCCTAGCCTGTCCGAGCCATTCTTTGACAGCTTTGAGCAATTTTTTTTTGTACAACATCGATCGCCTCCCGCGGCAACCCCCTCGCAATCTCTCCTGTCCACCTATCGATATCATCCTCTGCCTTATGAATATTGTCCATCGCCTCGTTCTTATAATTCGCCAGTTCCGCCGCCGTCATACCGCTCCCCTTTATCATCTGCTTCCGGCTCCTCTGACCGTCCGCCTCCTCCTCCGCCTCCTCGACCGTGTCCTTCGTGTAGTACCCCCATCGCCGCAACTGCGACTTGGCCTGGCATTGGGAGTACGTCCCGATATTGCCGCCGTGCCCGCCGCAATACGGTTTCCCTGTCGCGGCACCGGACGGTAACGGCGGACGTCGCTCGTTTTCACCAAGTTTGATCTCATGACGGCCATACATTCGAAATTGGCGCCGCTTTTGACAAGACACCTGATCCGCGCCGGTACGCAAGTCTCGGAATCCGCAATAGGTATTCTCCGTCATGATATACTACACCCTACGAAAAAGGTTTTCCAACAATACATTCGCGTGCATGAGGATGTGAGGAAACTTGATTCATTCCAAATATAGGTTTACATGTACATGATTACAACTCTTCTACTGTGAGGAAACGTCCCACTTGTGGGGGCACCGCGGCGTCACCCCCCGGCTCCCCTTGTGGAAGACCGGGCCTACGTGCTTGATGCACAAGTCCACACCCCCACGCAAGAACGCAAACTTCTGGCACTCGTGCGCCGTCTCGGAGCACGCCTTGGAACAGAACACGGCGTCCCGGCACTCGCCGCACGCGTGCCACTGCGCGCTACCCTCTCCTACCGTCTTGGCGCACCCCTTTCCCATGCACTGGAGGGGGAGAGGGAGTCTTCTTACGGGCACCCAGGGCCGCAGCGCGGGCGACAGGCGGAACTTCTGTTTCCACTCGCTGGCGAGAGCCTTGGTGAAAATCCCGCCGTACCATGACTTCTGGCATCCGTCACGGCCGGACATGTCGCTGAAACAGGCGGCGATCATGATTTCGGTGTCCCTGTTGTACTGCATCGCCTGCCAGTAGGTGAAGAAGCAGCGGTCCTTCAACTCCTCGGCGGTGACCCAGTCAACCACGACTTGTCGCGACGCCTGCGAGACGTGGCGGACACGGATCAGGAGCGCGCCGCGGCCATACCGCGCGTCCCACTCCTTGCACTTGTCAAGCAGGACGTCATAATGACCGCACAGGTGCTCGAACACTCTGGACAGGGCGACTTGCTGCAAGCCGACGGCGGAATCCCTCTTGAGGTCCGCCATCTTCTCCTCTTCGGTGCGCAAGGCGCCCTCCGCAAGCCAGCCGTTGAGTCGCTTGCGAGCGGCGATCACCTCGTCGGCGGTGGCGGGGACTTCGCCTCGCGAGACCTTCATGTCGTCGGCGACGGAGGCTGCCTTGTCGACGACTTGTTGGGAGCACTGCAGTGTGCGCACCTTTTTGATGGGATATGGCTGCCCAGGCCTTTCCTCCTTGCGCTTGCAGGAAACGATGGGAACTTTGGGCATGCCGTCGGTATTCGGCATTCCGGCGAGCGCTTGAATGGGCGACATCGCGACGAAGACGGGGTTCTTGTATTTTCCCATGACGGTGGACAACGAGAGCGGTGAGGAGCTAGATTGCTAGAGAGGGAGCTGAGACCACGGTCTTGCGGCCGCCTGCGCTCTTCTTATACCCACCCGGTCCGACATCTCGCGCCGTGATTGGCGGACGACATCTCACGTTCTGATTGGCTACCGGCCCGCGCGCCCCGCGCCGCCGCGCGACGTCCCTCGGATCCTAATCCCGACCGTCGGTTACGACCCCACGGCCGTCGGATCGCGCGCGCCGGGCGTCCGTTACCTTCTCTGTACACTCTTCCGGAAGACGGATAACGTTTCGCGCGACCGCCGTCCGATCGCAATCACCGGTCGTCGGTTACGACACCGTGACCGCCGGATCGCGCCCCGCCGGGCATCGGTTACCTTATCTGTACACCCTTCTGGAAGACGGATAACGTTTCGCGCGCCCGTCGTCCGATCACAATCCCCGACCATCGGTTACGCCCGACCACCGTCGGATCCTACTCCGAGATTCGGTTACGGATAAGCTCGCGGTTACATCTGCGCGTGATTGGTGGGTCGGGGCGGCCCTCCTCCCTCGCATGCGATTGGTCCGTGCGGATGGTCGCGGACTTAAAAGGCGGTGCCCTCTGTCCAAAGGGGTCTTCTCGCCTCAGAACCACTCAAGTGAGCGAGACTCTGCCCGCGTCTCTCGTCGCCCCGCCATGGACGCCTCCGACATTCCCCCGCAGCTGTGCTGGTGCAACAAGTGCAAGGCGCACAAGCCCGTCGCCCTGTTCACCTCCGTGAAAGACGGCAACACGCACACGAAACGGTGCGACCCGTGCCGTGCCCGCGAACGCGTGTGGGCGCAGAAACACCGCCGCGAACAGGCGGAACGTCTCCGTCAGCTGACGACGTCTTCTCGCGTGGGTGCCAACACATGGCGGCTCCCCAACTCGTGCGTGTCGTGCCCGCCGTTGCTGGACTCTACGCCGGTTCACGTGTTCCGCCGCGCACCGTGCCACACTCGCGAGGCTGTCGCCGTGGGCCCGTACGACCGCTTGGCCTGCCCGTCTTCCTAGCCGCCCTCGGTGGACAGCCCGAAATGGGTGTCGTTTTCGTCGTTTGCAAATTCGCCGGGGGGCGCGAGCGAGATCCAGTGCGTTGTGGATCGGCGGTGCGATCGCGACGACGGTGGTGCTTCGTGCGCCGGTACCGGATACCCCGCCCCCTTGTCGCGTTGCTCGCCGGTGGCGGACGGCTCGTTGTCGTCGTCGCCCCTGTTCACGTTCGTGGACGAAGACGCGATCCTGGATTTCGACTTTACCGACGAGGAGATCTCGCGCATCATGCGGTCGCCCGACCCCGCCGAGACGCCCGTCGCGTCGACCACCGGTGCGGTGGATGAGACCCTCTCGTGTTCTATTGACGTGGGCGCGTTTTGGGCCGAGTGTGAGGAGAACTGGGAAAAGTATGGGAGCTGTTTCGCTCCCGGTGAGTTGGACAGGATTGAGGCGGAGACGCCTGGCCTGATGGCCGAGTTGAACCGCGAGTTGGCGCAGTACTCAGACCCGTTCTTTACAGCCCCCCCTCCGCCCGCGGGTGGTGCGGTGTGTTGAGTCGTATATACGGATCCGTATATTGTTAATAAATATTTTTGGGTTGGTCCGTCTCTGCGTGAGCGCTTGTGTGTTGGATCGCGGCCCCGCGGCTTGTGTCCCCCTCCCCGTCCCGTCCCCGGCCCCGCGCCGGAGCGGTTCGGGCTGTCCCCCACGGCACTGGCCGTCTCCCACGGCAAACGAAAAGTTTGAAAAGTTCGGGCGAACAGGATAGCCCGAACTTTTCAGGATAGCCCGAACTTTTCAGAGCCTCCCACGCGAAAACGAAAAGTTTCAAAAAGTTTTGGCTCTGATTCCCACGGCAAATGAAAAGTTTGAAAAGTTCGGGCTATGGTTCGGGCGAACGCAAAATCGCCCGAACCGCCAACTTAGTTCCCACTGGCGGGGGTGTGCACGGGTAGGGGTGTGTATATCCTTTGTGTTGGTTTGCTAACACATAAAATATTGGTATGGTTGCTAACACATATTATTATGGGTATGGTTGCTAACACATAAAATATAGGTATGTTTGCTAACACATATTATTATGGGTATGGCTGTATACAGGGTAGTGTGTAGTTGTAAATAATATGTGTTAGGAAGTGTGTTCAAATAATATGTGTTAGGAAGTGTGTGCAATATTTTATGTGTTAGGAAAGGAAGGTAGAGTATATACGAGAGTGCAGTGCACCCCGTCCGGTGGGGACTAAGTTGGCGGTTCGTGCTATTTTTCGTTCGCCCGAACCTTCGCCCGAACTTTTCAAACTTTTCATTTGCCGTGGGACTCAGAGCCAAAACTTTTCAAAACTTTTGGTTTTCCCGTGGGAGGTTTTGAAAAGTTCGGGCTATCGCGAAAAGTTCGGGCGAACAGGATAGCCCGAACTTTTCAAACTTTTCATTTTCCGTGGGATTCGTCGAGTGTCGTGGGGGATAGCCCGAACCGTTCGCCCGAACCGTTCGCCCGAACCGTTCGCCCGCCCCGCCCGGCGGTGTGCGTCCGCTTTCCGGCGTCCGCGCGCCGACTCGGCACTGACTCGACCCGGATTCGGCCCGCGGGGCGTGGAGGGTCCACGGGCGCCTGTCACGTGCCGTAACCGTCGGCTACCGGCCCGCGACTGTCAAAACCGGCGCCTGTCGGCCCGCGCAGTCCCGTGCCCCGGTGACTGCTGGCGCCTGTCACCGATGGCACTTACTGCTGGCGGCGGTCACCTGCCGGATCTTGCAGCTACTAGCCCGCGCCTGTCAGTCGCGGCACCCCTCGGCCCGCGCCTGTCGTCCCGCGCAGTCCCATGCAGAGCTGACTACTGGCGTCTGTCACCCACGCGAGTCGCTGCTGGCGCCCGTCACCCATGCGAGTTGCTTCTGGCGCCCGTCACCCATGCGAGCTGCTGCTGGCGACCGTCACCCATGCGAGTTGCCACTGGCGCCCGTCACCCACGCAAGTCGCTGCTGGCACCCGTCACCCATGCGAGTTGCTGCTGGCGCCCGTCACCCATGCGAGTTGCTGCTGGCGCCCGTCACCCACGCGAGCTGCTGCTGGCGTCTGACACCTGCCAGAACCAGCGCCTGTCGGCCCGCCGCCTGTCCGATCCGGCCCTGCCGAGGCCCGCGCGAAGCGCGCGACACCCACGACAGTCCAATGGGAGTCCGACGCGTGTCACGCGGGCACGACACGGCGGCATATTCCCACGAATATTCCAAGCGGACCAATGGGACGCTGCCACGTGGCGGCGGCGCGGCGCTTCCACGGGATATTCATGGGAATATTCCCGGCGCGGCGCCCTTCTAGAAGGCGCGGCGCTCCGCGGATATTCCGTGGGAATATTCCGTCCCACCAATCCGGACCTGCCGCGTGGCACGGGACTATTGGGCGGGGCGGGGGGGTGCGGGCACATAAGCGGAGGAGGGCGAGTTTGGCAGCCAAACCACGCCAATCCGCACGAGCACGCACAGACTGTCAGCCGCTATGGATTCCACCCCTCTGATTGCCAATGAGCTCCCTCAGGATCACTCCGACCTGTTTGCGGAGTTGTGCGGGGGCTGGTACCGCTTGGTGGTGCGCAAGGCCATGGAAAACTCCAGCAATTTGTACAGCTGCGTGAATGAGTGGGAAAAGAAGTTGAAAACCCCCTTTTGCGTGCTGGTTCGTTTCGACTCCTTTACGGCTCTGGATCGCCAGTTGGAGTTTGAATTCATTGACGTACGCACTGCGATCAGCAGGAAGTACTGCGTTCGCAGTCAGATCCTGTCCCACATTCGCCCTGAGAGCGAGTTCATGCTTCTGTGCGTCCTCCTTCGCGAGAAGAAGGAGGATGACGGGTTCATCGACCTGGTTACCAGGATTGGCCTGTCCTTCCGCGTGCCCAAGGACGCGGACAAGATCGTTGCGAGGACGGCGTTTCCCTATACCCGCCCCTGCGAGAAGGTGGTGATCACAGTGCGCACGCCCATTTTGGACAGCCCCATTGGTCCTTTCCCCGAGTCGGTTCGCGGTTTCTGCGCTGCGCCGGGGTGTGAGAAGAAGGGCAAGAGAGAGGTGAAGCGCAGGTGCGCCAGCTGCCAGGATGCGCGGTACTGCTCCCGCGAGTGCCAGGTTGCGCACTGGAAGATCCACAAGGCGGACTGCACTCTGCTCACCCACGTGTGGACTTGCACCTCTGGTGTGAAGTTCCCCCTGCGCGGGGACACTCTGCGTGTGAAAGACGATTGCACTGGGTTTGAGGGCCGCCAGACGCCCTGCCTGCGCATGTACAACCGCTAAACAGTCAGGCCTGCGTGCCTGCAAAGGGGTCTAGCGATGGCCTATTCCTTATTATTCTTATTGTAATGAAATGACATTTTCCTTATGTGCATGGGACTTGAACTATTCCAATGAGTCATATATAGCAACAATACCCATAGAGTAACACTGTCGCCTGTCACTCATGACACTACCTGCTGTCGCATGTCACCCATGCCGCTTGATGCTGCTGCCCGTCACCGACGAGATTGTATGCTAGCGCCTGTCACCGACTCCATATGCGCCACGTGGCAGACTGGCATGGCATGGCAAGTAGGTCCGTACGGCAAATGGGGTCACCTTAGGGTTTTGTAGAGGGGGCGTCTACTGACCGCAAGCAACGCAGACCGCTGTGAGCGCTGCTTCGGACGTCGCCATGTCCGGGATGACTGCCGAGTTCGCCCGGACCTGGAGCTCGAGGACAACCTTTGCCGCAAGTGCCACGACGTTCTGCGTGGTCACAGCGTGGAGGCGTGCAAGGCCAAGCGCATCGTCGTCCACGGCACACGCGAGGAGTGGGCAGAGCTAGCGACGAGCAGCACGAAAGTCAGGTGAGAGCACGCTCGATACCCCTTCTTTTGCTCAATGCGTCACGCTGAACCGGGCCGTCGTAGAGCCTGATGTCGTTCCTAAAAGCAACGTGACTGCATCCTCTGTCTCCTTCCGTGATGTGCTCACGCAATCCGTTGATGCTGCTCTGGCTCTGTCGCGCCAGGATCACGTGCTTCCTGAGCACGGGTTTACAATGCGTGACCTAAGCAATGTGGTGTCTTCTAGGTCGGGTGTGTACAACGCCGAGCGACCAAGCACTACTGCAGCACCCCAGCTAGATACTGGGGCGGTTGGGCCTATGAGGAATGTTGTGACAGTGCAAGAGAATGCTGGGCGGGCAGATGTTCTCGGTACACACCACCCTAGTGTGGATCTTCACATTGGCAAGGTGCTCACACGGGCGGCCTTTCGTGCAGCCTCTGAAGCTGCCCAGTTAGCCAATGTCACTACCCCAGTAGTCACCCCACCTGTTGAGAATCCTGACAATGCCACTGCACCTCAGGCTGTCACCCTGAAACTGTTAGCATACCAGATGCACCGTGCATACGGGCATGAGGCCCAAGCCGAGGTAGAGGGGGCACACATGTTGGGGGCACCTTTATACAACGAGCTGAAGAATGTGCGTGCTCAGTGTCCTGCCTGCATCAAGATCAGGAAGAAGTCGCGTAGGCGGCATGCCAAGACTCCACCCTTGGAGCGAGGGTACCTTGTGGGGGATGTCATGCACATGGAAGGGGGGGACACCTATTTCATAGTCAAGGATAGGTTCAGCAAGGCCACCTACATTGAGCCGCTGCCTCACATGTTTGAGGCTGACCTGCACAGGGCTATCAAGATCAGCCTGGCTTTCTTTCATCCCGTAGTGGAGCTCATGCTAGACCAGCAGTTCCGCTGTGTGCAAGGTTTGCCGGGGATGGAGGCCGTGGTCATCGTGGGGCGTGAGGATCACGGCAATATGGGCATGATAGATCGCACTGTAAGCTATGTCAAGACTGTGGCAGCCAAGCGACAGGATAACCCACATGGCAAATCCTACGCGGTCAAGACGGCGTGGTGCAAGGAGCTCATGCATGTGTGCAACCATAGGCACGTGCTTGATGTCAAGGGCTTTGGGCTAGTCACGCCTCGGGGGCTGTCAGCGGGCACCTACTCACCCGAGGTAGTAGAGGCATACCAACAGCATCTACAGGATACCGCCGCCAAGCTGCGGCTCAAGGATGCCACGCTGCCTGATTTGTCTAGCGCTTTTGAGGTCGGGCAGTTGGTCATGTTCCACAAGGAGAGCTCGCCCAGCGGCAAACGGGGCACCATGCAGGGGCCTGGGGCCATCACAAAGTTAGACTGGCCGCTGCGGGTCATAGACATAGAGTGGAATGATCGGGTGTATAGGGTACCATGGGCATCGGTGGCAGGCTATAAGCAAGGGGATAGCATGGAGAGTGAGCTGGCAGCCAACAGGGCACTGGGGTGGGTAGTGAAGGATAATGCGCCTGTCGTAGCATCTGAGGTGGTACCCCACGGGTCGCTCCCAGGGGCAGACACAGCTACACCCCCCCCTCCCCTGGGCCCCAATATGACCCCGTGGATGGGTGGGATGAGGATGGGGTGGGTTTGACGGGACCTAGTGCACGTAGTGACTCACCTCCTGTGCTAGCCACGGATAATGTGGGAGGCCCGCCTAGCGTGGCCTCGCCGGAGGGTCAGGGTCCTGCCCATGCGCCTCGCCCACCTAGGGACCTGGCTTCAACGGTCACGGCCTTGTGGCGTGCTCAGGCGCTTAAAGCGAAAGCTGCATCAGGGGTGGCTCAGGTCAAAACTCTCTCACAGGGGGTCAGGCCGGTTAAGTCAGCCTTGTTTCCTACGTGTAGACCGTGGCAGCTGGTGGCTGTGGACACGCAAGCATCCGTGTCTATTATCTCTCGTCGGGCAGCCACCCTGTATCCAGTGCTAGAGTCGCCGTACAAATCGGTGACCGACTTTGCAGGCACTTCGGCATATCAAGTTACCGGGATGGTGGTGCTGCCGGTGTTGGGCATTGACACGCCGTTTCACGTCGTGGATGGCTACGAGGATGTGGCCTTGCTGGGCGAACCTTTCGTATCATACCCGGGGTTCTCAGTGTCCGCTGACTTGCTGTCAGTCGCGGGGGTGGGCAGCATCCCGCTTCGCGAGTACCACGCTCCATTGGGGGTGGTGGTCGGGCAGCCCGGCGTCGTGCGGCGCTTACCGATGGCGGCGTTTTCCACACCGCCGCTCGTCCAGTCCATCATTCAGCCTCAGGATTGGCACCCGCGCAGCTTCGGCCTCCACTCACACTCACTGGCGGCGGATAGCCCTGTGACGTGGGAGCAACTTGTCCTGGACTGTCAAGATCCTCTCAAGTTTGCTTTGTGGCGCGACGCGTTCATTCGAGCCAAGGAGCAGTGGCGAGAGCGCGAGGTCTACCGAGGATTGGAGAGTGTGCCAGCCGGGGCCACGCGGTTGCGGTTGAAGTTCGTGCTCACCTACAAGCCGGACGAGACCAACTCTTCGGTGGTGTTCCGGGTAAGGCCCGTGGTCACGGAGACGAAGGGGTCCTCCCCGCTGGACGCCAAGGATCTTTATACCCCTGGGCTCAACCATGTTTCGCATCGGCTACTGACGGTCATCTACTTGGGCAAGCGGAACGCGGGCAAGGACTACGGGATGTGGTGCGGTGACTTTCAGCGGGCATTCCTCCACAGCGACGCTGGGGTCGCGCAGCAAACATGGCAAGGCACCCGCTACGTGGTGAAGGTCCCGGTGGTCTGGCAGGATGGCACCATTGGCAGCGAGTATATCGAGCTGTTGACAGGGGTGGAGGGGCTGCAGAGCTCTCCCATCATCTTCCGCATTTCCGCGGAGGAGGTCTTGCAGAGCTTAGGGGCCACGTACCATCGCGCGGATCCTAACTTCTTTGTGGTCCCCACCGGCGTCCCTGGCGAGCCAGCCCTCTTCGTGTGGCATGGCGATGACTTCAAGCTGGTGGCACCTCGCACCTTTGCTACCCAGTTTCTTGCTGCAGTGGCGGCTAAGTTTCCCCTGGGCAGGGCGGTGGATCATGAGGAGGGTAAACCCGTGGTGTTTTGCGGCGTGCAGTCTACGTTGCAGCGGGATTCGCGTTCTGGCGAATGGGTCATGCACATGCAGGATAGCCGCAACTATGTGGTTGACCTGCTGGCCGACCTCCCGTCCCCGCTGTTGGCAACCCATGGGCCCTCGGTTAAGGGCAAGCTCGGGTGGTTGGCGGACACGGTGGCACCTGATTTGGCGGTGCTCGCTCGCCTGCCCGATGATGTGCTGGAAGGACTAGGGTCCATTCATGTTCGGCGGCAGCTGGCCATGACGCCCGGCATTGTGCTTCGTGGGCTCGATTGCTCACAGCCGGTGCACCTCGAGATAGTGACGGATGCTAATCTAGAGACGCGCACAGTCAGCCAAGTGCGGGCCCGCATGGGGGCACTGTTCTTTATTAGCAATGAGGGCAGCCTGGCATGTTGTTAGATTGGTACTCGCGCTTGCACAGCCGCATTGCCACTAGCCCCAACACGGCTGAATGCCGGGGCATTGTTTCAGCTATCTCACATGGCATGTGGCTGCGGTACTTGCTGGGTTGGGTATTTGGCTCGTGTGGGTTCACTCTTCACTGGACTAGCACGGTGCACACTGACTCACAAAGTTGTTTGGCCTTCCTTGACAATCCCTATGCGCGGTCACAGGACGTTGATTACCTCGTACTCGCTGAGGCGGCCTCCTGCGTCACGCGTCTCCAGCACATCGCGGATGAACTCAATCCCGCGGATGCACTCACCAAGGAGGCGCGGGAGGCTGCCCCGCAGTACGCAGTGTTGCGCAAGCGCATGACGATGCAACACCCGTGAGCCACACAGGGTTACGGCTCGGGCGCTTTATGAATACAGCCATAACTCACCCTGTGTTGCTAGCATTCACGAATATCATGGTGGTAGTTTTTTTTTGTCCTGACCATACCCTAGCCACGTTGGACGGTGCCTTGGGCCCGTCGGCGGGTCACTGGTCCTAATAAATGGGTCACCTTTTGTCTGGTGGCATAGTTGTTTTTTTCTCGATACTTATTACATCACTATTCATGTGTGATCACAAGGGCGCGGGTCGATACCGTGGTGATTTTGACGGCCTTGAGGCCCCCTTGAGTTCCCTACCTTAGAGGGTTTTGTATGGTCTGCATTTGATGTAATTATTTTGATAATTAATCAAAGAACAAAAGAGTATGTCGGAGTTGAGTAACTCTAGAGCCCTAGGATCTGGCTCTGAGTTCCCCATGTCCGTCCGCACGCCTTCCGCTAGCGTCCGCTCAGCCGCCGGCTATAATCCGGCGGTCCGATGCGGGCGACCGGTCTAAGGGCGGCGCCTAGGGCCGGCGCCACCTAGGCCCCAGTCCGGGGCCTTATCCGGGTCAGTACGGACGGCTAGCTTGTCCCACGGTTACGGCTAACCGGATAGGGTTGCTGGCTAAGACATAAACCAGTGGTGGGCCAGCTCCGACAGCAGTTCTCTGTGTTCACCTTATCCCAAGTTCAACGTGACCGACCGCCATAGCTGAGCCGGTCGGGCTTTAACTATAGCAGTCCAAGCAAGAGAGAGGGAGTGAATGCGGTGTTCAAACGGGGCTGGGACCACTACTGTCGGCCAGCAACTGCTGTGGATAGGTCATGGCATATTTACCCATCTTTCTAGGAATGTCCTTGAAGCCAGGCCACGTCACGATACACCGCCCTGGCTGGCCATTGAAGCCGCTGGGGGCCGGCCAGACCGAGGTCGGTGTCTACCTGACTGGTGCGCGAGCGAGATGTCCTACGAATGCTATCCTACGCAGCCTGCCTGATCTCGTCCGAAATGCGAGGCATGCATACCCAGGTACAAAGACTCTAAAGACCTATGTGTGGAAAACCCTACGCTCAGGGCCTGCCGGAGCATCCTGGCCTACCGTGCCGTTCAGCCGTGTGGCCAGCATGTCCGTGAGCATCCATGCCTCGGCGCCATAGGTGAGCACCGTGAGGACCAGGACCTCGAAGAGCATTCGCTTGCGGAGCTAGCATGATCATCCATTCCATCCCATGTTCCCCTCCCACTGAGGCCGGACTTATGCTCACGTGACACTGATACTAGTAACGTCCCAGTGAGGATTACATCCCCATCTAGTGCTTAACCCATGGTGGGGGAATGTTGCAGATGATATTTGTTTAAACTTTTGTGTAATTATTTTTTCTAATGAGATTAGCATAGTACTCCGTGGCATGCCTTTGCACATGACACGCAAGCACTTACTTACTTAGTAACGTGTACCGCAATAATTAATCAATGGTTGCATGCATGTCTCACCCATGGGTCCGGTCCAACCTAAGCTAGGACCTACTCTTTGCATGGAAGGATCTAACTAGCATCAGTAGTCGGTATATTATAATTAATTAATTAATTAATTAATTAATTAATTAATTAATTAATTAAACACGTGCTCCCGTTGGGGAGTCACGGAGCACCGAAGTGCTTGTAATCCCTGTGTGTGCACAACAGGAGAAAGGGCAGAGACCCCCAGTCTCCTTCATGCATGCCAAAGGCATGCCACAGCTGCCTGCGGGCACGCTAGCTAAGCGGACACGCTAACGATCCGGCAGTCTGTGGGTGCAATAAGACCCATGTGAGCATATCATAACAAGGAGCGTGGGCAAGTAATCTGATCGAAGCCAGGACGTAGCATGGCTGTACAAGGACTAAGCTAGGGCTATGGCTGGTTGTGTACCGTGCGTTAGCGGTGCACGTGACTAGGTAAGGTGGCACAACTAGGCAAACATTCTAAGCATGGCTGCCATGGCGGCAGTGACTACCAATGGAGTCAAGCTAGGGCTACAAGCTATTCTAGCCCGCTGGGGGCGTCCACATCTTGTGGTTGATCATCAGGTCCCCGCCCCTCCAGTACACCTTGGGCTTTTGGGGGTCCTGCTTGTGGCGGAGGTATTCAGGCCATGCAGGTCACGTCGCTGCTGCTGCTGAGCGGGGGTCAGGTCGTCATCCAGCGTCCAGGTGAGGTCGTGCAACCGCTTGCGACGAGAGAGGAACCGCTGCTTGTCCTCACGGGAAGGGAAGGTGAGCAGGACTGCGGGTGGGGGAGCCGCCTTGTCCCGTGAGTGGGGAAGGCGGTGGCACCCACGCAGTTCTACCTCACCTACCAGGCCCATGAGGGTAAGGAGCTGGTCCTTAACCCAAGCTCGTCGGCAAGGGAGGTTGACGTCTCACCTGGCTTCAGTGGGGGAAGCGACGCAGCACCACCCGGCAGTCGCGGCGGGCGCGGTCGGTGGCCTCCCGTTGTTGAGCCTGGCCGGAAGGTCTTCAAGCTCCTGGAGTCGGTACATGCTCATGCTTCCACACACAGCCGGTCATTAGAGTCTTTGTATCAGCTGTAACACCTAGTCACGTGCCGCCAACGCACGGTACACAACCAGCCATAGCCTTAGCCTAGTCCTAGTACAGCCATGCTACGCCCTGGCTATGTTCAGATTACTTGCCCACCGGCTATACTTGTTATGCTACGCTTACATGGGTCTTATTGCACCCACAGTTTGCCGGATCGTTAGCGTGTCCGTTTAGCTAGCGCGCCTGATTGCGGCTGTGGCATGCCTTTGGCATGAAGGAGACTGGGGGTCTCTGCCCTTTCTCCTGTAGTGCACACACAGGGATTAAAAGCACTCCGGTGCTCCGTGACTCCCCAACGGGAGCACGAGTTTAATTAATTAATTAATTTGTATCAGGGTATGCCTCGCATTTCGGACGAGATTAGACTGTCAGCGCACGTAGGATAGCATTCGTAGGACATCTTGCTCGCACCAGTCACTTGCACTGCACGCACCAGGTTAGTGTCTACCGGGTAGACACTGGACCTCGATCGCGGTACGTCTGGCCGGCCCCCAGCGGCTTCATTGGCCAGCCAGGCTGGCATATCCTGACCGGCCTGGCCTGGCCCCAAGGACATTCCTTAATTTTAAGGTAGGTAGTAATTAAACATGCCATGACCTACCCACAGCAGTTGCTGGCCGACCCGTAGTGGTCCCAGCCCCGTTTGAACATCCCATTCACTCCCTCTTTCTTGCTTGGACTGCTATGCAGAACAAGAAGAGGTGGAAGACGATTGTCCAGGCTCACACGCCAGCCCCTGGGGGCAAGCCCCCTCCCCCCAAGAGGAAGGGGCACTTTTCTGAGTAGAGCAGTTAGGGTTTCCAGATTATAGATTAGATTTAAGATAAGATAAGATTAGATTAGATTAGATTAGATTAGATTAGATTAGATTAGATTAGATTAGATTAGATTAGATTAGATTAGATTAGATTAGATTAGATTAGATTAGATTAGATTAGATTAGATTAGATTAGATTAGATTAGATTAGATTAGATTAGATTAGATTAGATTAGATTAGATTAGATTAGATTAGATTAGATTAGATTAGATTAGATTAGATTAGATTAGATTAGATTAGATTAGATTAAATTAGATCATATTAGATTAGATTAGATTAGATTAGATTAGATTAGATTAGATTAGATTAGATTAGATTAGATTAGATTAGATTAGATTAGATTAGATTAGATTAGATTAGATTAGATTAGATTAGATTAGATTAGATTAGATTAGATTAGATTAGATTAGATTAGATTAGATTAGATTAGATTAGATTAGATTAGATGAGATGAGATGAGATTAGATTAGATTATATTATATTATATTATATTATATTAGATAAGATAAGATAAGATAAGATAAGATAAGATAAGATAAGATAAGATAAGATAAGATAAGATAAGATAAGATAAGATAAGATAAGATAAGATAAGATAAGATAAGATAAGATAAGATAAGATAAGATAAGATAAGATAAGATTAGATTAGATTAGATTAGATTAGATTAGATTAGATTAGATTAGATTAGATTAGATTAGATTAGATTAGATTAGATTAGATTACTAATCTAATCTAATCTATCTTAGGGGATTCATAGGTGTTTGCTCAATTTCATAAATTTTACTCAATTTTTCCACATGTGATTAAATCCTTATATTTGTCAATAAAGCAGGGGTCATCCAGCCTTCAGACCATGAAAATAGACCACCCACAAAAATTGGGCTCATTCTGAGCTCAAATGGTGACATGTGACAGCATACATGTGCAGTTTTTCGTCATTTTCCCCCTTTTCTTACATGAAACAAATATGAATAGTGAACAAATGAACTCATATCAGGCTGGATTCTTGCAGGCAGCATTTATACCATGAAAATAGACCACCCACAAAAATTGGGCTCATTCTGAGCTCAAATGGTGACATGTGACAGCATACATGTGCAGTTTTTCGTCATTTTCCCCCTTTTCTTACATGAAACAAATATGAACAGTGGACAAATGAACTCGTATCAGGCTGGGTTCTTGCAGGCAGCATCTAGACCATGAAAATAGACCACCCACAAAAATTGGGCTCATTCTGAGCTCAAATGGTGACATTTGACCGCATACATGTGCAGTTTTTCGTCATTTTCCCCCTTTTCTTACATGAAACAAATATGAATAGTGAACAAATGAACTCATATCAGGCTGGATTCTTGCAGGCAGCATCTAGACCATGAAAATAGACCACCCACAAAAATTGGGCTCATTCTGAGCTCAAATGGTGACATGTGACAGCATACATGTGCAGTTTTTCGTCATTTTCCCCCTTTTCTGACATGAAACAAATATGAATAGTGAACAAATGAACTCATATCAGGCTGGATTCTTGCAGGCAGCATTTATACCATGAAACTGGACCACCCACAAAAATTGGGCTCATTCTGAGCTCAAATGGTGACATGTGACAGCATACATGTGCAGTTTTTCGTCATTTTCCCCCTTTTCTTACATGAAACAAATATGAACAGTGAACAAATGAACTCATTTCAGGCTGGATTCTTGCAGGCAGCATCTAGACCATAAAAATAGACCACCCACAAAAATTGGGCTCATTCTGAGCTCAAATGGTGACACGTGACAGCATACATGTGCAGTTTTTCGTCATTTTCTCGGTTAACTTACATGAAACAAATATGAATAGTGAACAAATGAACGAATATCAAGCTGGATTCTTGCAAGCAACATTTAGACCATGAAACTGGACCACCTACAAAAATTGGGCTCATTCTGAGCTCAAATGGTAAGGCATCATCCAAGGACTAGCTAGGATCTACGGGTGTCATTGGCATGGCACAGCTCTGGGCTGACAGTTCTGACATGCACCTCTTTCTTAACAGTCCATCATGAATATACAATAAGTATGTACTAAGACATCAGCTTATGTAAGCACATCACAGCTGTCTCACTTAATAATACTTCAGTTTCATTTAGTCAAAGCTTAACTAGTAAACCAGTCATTGCTAATGGTCCAGTCATTGGAGAAGCTTGGCCACTGCTGCGACGGGCGGCCGGCACCATAGTTGGGGAAAGATGACAAGGATGACGGCACCCACGTGGTCCCCGGACGCCATCGTGGCATAGGCGTCGTGTTCCCAGA
This sequence comes from Mesostigma viride, assembly GCA_009746045.1. NCBI lineage: Eukaryota > Viridiplantae > Streptophyta > Mesostigmatophyceae > Mesostigmatales > Mesostigmataceae > Mesostigma > Mesostigma viride. The sequence goes on along the minus strand of RPFO01000542.1, from coordinate 255,829 downwards.
CGCGGCCAGTGTCGCAATTGAATTGAGTGCAGCAACCGCCACAGAGACCGTGCCAGATAAGGGATCAACGGATGGGAGCCGGCGTCCGCCCACCTGTACAACACCAAGCACATCAAGGTTAGCATGCCTTAGGGCACGGTACGGAGGAAAAATCCTCCAACAAACCAAACAAACATATCCTATATACTGCTCCAACATGAATCTATTCACAAAGGAATATTATGTTTCCAAAATAGGAAAGGACATACCTGCATGGGAAGTTGCATCTGAGCCAGCATTTGCTGCACTTGAGCCATGGGCGCTAGTTCGGCGTCCCCGTCAATTACTCGTGGAGTCATTGTAGCGGCAGGGAGTGGGAGGCGGTAGTGTTGCTGTTGCTGCAGCAGCTGCTGCAGCTGCAGCAGCACCAGCTGTTGCGGCTGTTGCTGCGGCTGCTGCTGCTGCAACAGGTGCAGCAGCTGCTGCAGCAGTTGCTGCTGCTGCTGCGGCGGCGGCGGCGGCGGCTGCAGCACGGGCTGCTGCTGCTGCTGCGGCGGCTCCTGCTGCAATAGCTGCAGCAGCTGCTGCAGCAGTTGCTGCTGCTGCTGCGGCGGCGGCTGCAGCAGATGCTGCTGCGGCGGTGGCTGCTGCTGCTGCGACTGCTGCTGCTGCTGCTGCTGTGGCGGCGGCGGTGGCGGCGGCGGCTGCTGCTGCTGCTGTGGCGGCGGCGGTGGCGGCGGCGGCTGCTGCTGCTGCTGCGGCTGCTGCTGCTGGTGGAGCAGCAGTTGCCACTGCTTCTGACTTTCCAGCATCTGGCGTTGCAGCTGCTGAAGCTCCGCGTTGTGCTGCTCGATGTGCTGCTCCGCGAGAGTGCGGCGCAACTTCGCTACTTGCCCATCGCGGGGTGCCAGCTGCATGTCAGGTTCTTCATCCGACTCGTCCTCGCGTACATATACCGAGGGAGGCCTCTTGCTGCTCCTGCCACTCGCCCTGGCTTCGCTGCTCGGCTTGACTGCTTGATCACCGCACTTGGGCTCTGCCTTGGGCTGGCTGTCCGCCTTCACACGCTTGGAAGAGCGTGTGGGGGCAACCTGCAGCTGCGGCTCTGGCACACTCTTGTTAGCGCGAGGTTGATAGGAAGTGACAGGTGTCTTGCGGTTTGGCATGTCCTTTACCAAGTCAAACTTGACTGCCTCAGCGCCTTTGCCAGTGTAGATCAAGCCACCAGAGATGGCCCGAAGCGCCGCCAGACCTGCGCTTGGCAGGTATTCGCACACAGCATCTAGCCGGTCGCGCAGGACGGTCAGGTTGCCAACCCTGGCGACAACGCCATCCTGTATCAAGACGGGCCGGAGGGCATGGGATTGTTGAGCCCAGGTCACGTAATATGCTGGGGGATCAGGCGTCAGCTTGACCACCCCGCTCTTGACAGCCCCCTCTATAAGGTCCTTTCTTGCGTATGGCGTGTTTGCCAGGAAGATCCCCGCCCCTCCGGAATACACATGAAAACCAAGAATTACCTTGGGGAAGAGGGGTTTGCCGAGCTCTTTATGAGAGATGGCGACGCGAATCAATTGTCCTATACACGGACATCGCCAGGGGAGGGGACACCATCAGGGGAGGGAGGCCACGACAGAAACGCTGGAGCTTCCAAGGAAAGCTGGTCCCCCGACTTGAGATTTGCAGCATCAAAGCTGGCACGCCGTGCTGCACTGCTAGCGCTGGGCATGGCAGCTGCTGGGTGGCCGCCCCTGGGCTGGGCGTCGTCTGCATGTGATGCTTCGCAGGTGGGGGGAGGCGGGGAGTCGGGGGCTGGGGGCAGGGAGTCCGGTAAGTCATCATCGACCATGACACCCGCGCTCGACTTGTCACCACTCGATGGCACGCCCTTGCTGGCATCAGTTGAAAGCACGCCCTTGCTGGCATCAGTTGAAAGCACGCCCTTGCTGGCATAAGTTGACGGCGCCTCCTTGCTGGCATCAGTTGACGGCACCTCCTTGCTGGCATCAGTTGACGGCACCTCCTTGCTGGCATCTGATTCCGCGTCGGCATGGGCGTCGGCACCCGGAAACACTAGCTTCCTGCCGGGAGCCTTATGATGTCCTTTCTCCCAATCCTCCACCTCCTTGCATCCGGAATCCTCCAGCAACATCTTACGGTCGTCGTCGGTTTTCGGAATGAACTTGTTAGCAGCGGACCCCAGGGCCGGGGGGGGAGTGCCGAGCTCATGATGACCGTTCGAACCCGAAGCTTGGAGATTGGCAACTTTCACGCCACCGGGGTCACGGCATCCTGGGCACCACCACTCCTCCCCATTTTTATTCCCGTCAATTGCCTTGACGCAGATTGCGTGAGCAAATAGGTTGCAGGTTTCACCATTTCGGCCCCGACAGTTGTTGTCTGCCCCATCGGCATGGCCTAAGAGGCAAACACCCGCAGTTTGTCCATAACACAGTCGTTCTGCCCGCAGCAGTCTCTGTTTCACTCAGATACTCCGCCATATCCCCTACAATTTAGCGGACGACGAACTTCATCGTCGACGACGTCATAGGCTGGCACGTTCTCGTTGTGTTCGTGCGCGCATGCCCTGCAGTGTTTTCTTGGCAGACTAGTGCACGCACCTCCACCCGCGCGCGCGCAAACACGGCGGTCAGTGTGCTTTGTTCATTCAAAAATCATGGGCATTCATTGACAATCCTCGAGGTTCGTGCAGTCTGAATTTCGTACAACGGTAGTATGAAGTTCAGACTGGACGGGCAGTCTCGGGGCTTCGATGAGTGAATTCCAGTGAATGCAAGATGAATTGCCGAGACCGACCTGTTAGCAAGGAAATTCAAGTCCTTTTCGTATGTTCAGACTGGACGGGCAGTCTCGGGGCTTCGATGAGTGAATTCCAGTGAATGCAAGATGAATTGCCGAGACCGACCTGTTAGCAAGGAAATTCAAGTCCTTTTCGTATGTTCAGACTGGACGGGCAGTCTCGGGGCTTCGATGAGTGAATTCCAGTGAATGCAAGATGAATTGCCGAGACCGACCTGTTAGCAAGGAAATTCAAGTCCTTTTCGTATGTGCGCGAAACATGAGGGGTGGGAAAACGGAATAAGCACAGAAAACGGAATCAGCGATGGCGGAGAAGACGGCGATGGCACTTTTCAAATCGCATGTCATGGACGTGCACGAGCCGGAATGGTTGGTGGGGACCCCGGTATGCAAGATATTTTCAGGCCCAAACTCAGGGGAGAAGCGGTATCATGCCCATGTGACGGCGTTTAATAAGGAGCACAACATGGTCCATGTGCTCTACACAGACGGGGACGATGAAATAGTAGGGTTAGATGAGGTGCGAGCTGCGCTTTGCGCATGCCCAGGTGTAGAGTTACCCAATCTGCCACCCGACTCGACTGCGCGAGGTTAGGCGGAGATAGTAGAGTGCGTTCGGATCGAAGCAGGTCGCACACCGGGGCACGGCTAGCAAGCAAGCGAAGGCGACCCCGCGCCACAAGCGCCGCCCTCCCCACATAATTGATGACTCAGACTCAGACTAGCCTTATTGATGTGAGTTTAAATTTTTCAGTTTTAGATCCCAGCGTGCAACATACAGGGATGAAAAGCACTTTAACATGTATTATTGTGCTCTGCGACTCCCCAATAGGAGCGCGTGTTTTATCAATGAATTATTTAATTAATAATTTTTTCAGTTGGAAATGACGTCAAAACTGGGCTGAGTTTAAATGTTACTTATATATATATATATATATATATTAAAAATATAATTACTTACAGCAGAGTGAAATCACTCAAACCAAAGCAAACGCCCAGCTATAAACCTATATACAGAGCCATGTCAAAGCTCTATACTACGATAAGACCAATGGAAACGCCTAACGGGAGGAACCTAATAGCCCTGCTGCACCGCAAAATCAGCCCGCGTACGGCGGAGCATGATGTCAGCCATGGCCCGAGTCAGCGCCACCGACAAGCGCTGACGCCAATATGACGTCCAGGTCCGCGCCGACCATGGGGCCCGCTGGCCCTCCAGGTCCAGCCGATCCTCCCGGAGCCGGCAACACTCCTTGAAGAAGGCGGAGGTCAGGGGCCCCATGGCCCCAAACTCCTCCAGGACAAAGGGCACCACACGATGGTGCCCGACGTCGCCGTAGGCCAGGAGCTTGGCCCGCTCCGCCCGGTCCGCCGTGTAACCTGCCGTGAGGGAGGCCCCAGCCACGTGGCTAAGAGCCAAGGGCCGCGCCACCGAAACGTCAATAAGCAGATGCCGGCCACCCCCTCAAAGTCCAGCACCACGATGTCAGGCCGGTGGTTGGGGGAATAGAAGGCAGCGCCATCCGCATCCTCGGACCGGATGTTCGCGTGGGGGAAAACCGACCGAATCATGGCGAGCACCACCGTCAGGAGGACAGTGTGCAAATACAAATACCAATTCTGATTCTGTTGGCCCCCATGCAGGCAAGGTAGTGAGTCCCCGTGGGATCCAGCGGCTGCCCACAGCTACCACAAGGCCGCCCGGCCGGAACAAGAGGCTGCGGGGCAAATAGCTGGTGCCGGAGCGCCACCGAGTAGTGGCTGGGAGCCAAGGCGAATGGGGGGCCATGGGAAGAGCACGAAGGTACGCCGAGCCCACACTCCGCAAGGAAAGCGAGAACAGCCACGCACGTCCCTGGGCGTTGAGGTCCGCGAAAAGAGCAATCCAATCAGCCGTGTGCAGAATACCCGCGTAGGTTTTCTGGTGTTTATCGATGACGCGAGCAGGGAATGCGGCGGGAGATTGAACGGAGGCGACCGAGGGAGTGCCGCGAGGGAGGTGGCGCTTATATATATATATACTGTCCTGAGCCAGTAGACATCGCGCCTTACGCGGATCCGCGCTTTTTACGTTTCAGTTCAGACAACTGGTCTCAGACATGCACGGGGCTCGGCGTGCCATGCTTCCACGTTTGTTGTCTCTTTTCAGACAACTGGTCTCAGACATGCACGGGGCTCAGCGTGCCAATGCTTCAGTCCACGTTTGTTGTCTCTTTTCATATACTGTCACATGTCACCATTTGAGCTCAGATCGAATGAGCCCAATTTTTGTAGGTGGTCTAGTATTATGGTTTAAATGTTGCTTGCAAGAATCCAGCTTGATATGAGTTCATTTGGTCATGATTCCTATTTGTTTCATGTAAGAAACCGGTGCAAATGGCGTAAAACTGCATATTCATACTGTCACATGTCACCATTTGAGCTCATAATGAGCCCAATTTTTGTAGGTGGTGTAGTATTATGGTTTAAATGTAGCTTGCAAGAATCCAGCTGGATATGAGTTCATTGGTTCATGATTCCTATTTGTTTCATGTAAGAAACCGGTGCAAATGACAAAAGGTTGCATATTTATACTGTCACATGTCACCATTTGAGCTCATAATGAGCCCAATTTTTGTAGGTGGTCTAGTATTATGGTTTAAATGTAGCTTGCAAGAATCCAGCTCGATATGAGCTCATTTGGTCATGATTCCTATTTATTTCGTGTAAGAAAACGATGAAAATGGCGTAAAACTGCACATGTATGCTGTCACATGTCACCATTTGAGCTCAGAATGAGCCCAATTTTTGTGGGTGGTCTATTTTCATGGTCTAGATGCTGCTTGCAAGAATCCAGCCTGAAATGAGTTCATTTGTTCACTATTCATATTTGTTTCATGTAAGAAAAGGGGGAAAATGACGAAAAACTGCACATGTATGCTGTCACATGTCACCATTTGAGCTCAGAATGAGCCCAATTTTTGTGGGTGGTCTATTTTCATGGTATAAATGCTGCCTGCAAGAATCCAGCCTGATATGAGTTCATTTGTTCACTATTCATATTTGTTTCATGTCAGAAAAGGGGGAAAATGACGAAAAACTGCACATGTATGCTGTCACATGTCACCATTTGAGCTCAGAATGAGCCCAATTTTTGTGGGTGGTCTATTTTCATGGTCTAGATGCTGCCTGCAAGAATCCAGCCTGAAATGAGTTCATTTGTCCACTATTCATATTTGTTTCATGTAAGTAAAGGGGGGAAATGACGAAAAACTGCACATGTATGCTGTCACATGTCACCATTTGAGCTCAGAATGAGCCCAATTTTCGTGGGTGGTCTATTTTCATGGTCTACATGCTGCCTGCAACAGTCCAGCTTTAGGTACCCTCAGATCTGAAAGATTTTTTTTTTACTCATTTGAAGACTTGTGAAATTGAGCAAACACCTATGAATCCCCTCTAAGATTAGATAAGATTAGATTAGATTAGATTAGATTATGAGATCATCCGCCAGTTCTATGAAGGGTCCCAAGCCCAGGTCCGTACCGCCGACGGCGTCACTCCGGCGTTCCCCCTGCACACCGGGGTGTGGCAGGGCTGTGTGCTCTCCCCATATCTATTCATCATTATGGTGGACTATATTATGCGGCGTGCACACGCCCGCTTCGCCCGGGTGGAGGGGCGCCCGCCGGGGATCGAGATCACGGAGTACGCCAGCTACGGCGGGGTTGACCCACCCTACCGCCTGAGCGATCTGATCTACGCTGATGACACGACACTCGTGGAAACCCCAGAGTCAGCCCAACTGTGGCTAGACAGCTTATCACTGGAAGCGCGGGCGGTGGGGCTTATGATCAGCAAGAAAACGGAGGTCATGGCCATCGGCTTCCCTGCTGGGATAGCCCCACCCACCCTCCTCTTGCTGGACGGCAGCCCCGTCCCCCGGCGACTCGCTTCAAGCTCCTTGGCAGCTGGCTTCCCTCCACGGCCGACGACATCAACACCCGCATTGGCCAGGCCTGGGCGGCCCTCCGCCGCCTCGACAGGTTCTGGACCTGTCGCTACCTGAGTGAGCGACGCAAGCGCATTCTGTTCAAGGCCCTTGTCCTCAGCATCCTCCTTTATGGCTGCGAGGCGTGGACCCTGGACCAGGCGCTGAGCCAGCAGCTTGACGGCACCGTCACTCGAATGCTCCGTCATATCCTCGGCGTCCGCTACCAAGAACGCCGCACCCGGGCCGAGCTCTACTGCGAGCTCCCTCTTATCACCCATACCATCCGACACCGCCGCCTCCTCTTTGCCGGCCATCTTGCCCGCACAGACCAGGTGAATACCGATGTGGGCCCTGCCGGGGGGCTTAAGACGGGCCAACCAGGTAGACACCTCCTCCTATGGCAGGGTCCCCTTGTCCCATCGCAACCCACTGGCAAACTTGCGCGCGCCGGGCACCGGCGCGGCGCGACCCGGACCTATGTGACACAACTGCTTGAAGATGCAGGGCTTCTGGGACTATCCGTACTCCGCGCCCGCATGATTGACAAGGAGAAATGGGCTGCCATCTGCGACAAGCACCTTCCCGAGGGGTATGCTCCTGTTTTCTCCCCACGGGCCCCGCGGCCCGTTGCTAGCCAGGGTAGAAGTCCGCAGGTGGAGGTTATTGGTCCTGAGGGTAGCCGCTACACTACCGCCTCGTCTGCCATTACAGTAGAGGACAGCTCGGATGAGGATTACATCCCCATCTAGTGCTTAACGGTTGGGGGATGATGCAGACGATATTTGTTTAAACTTTTGTGTAATTATTTTTCTAATGAGATTAGCATAGTACTCCGTGGCATGCCTTTGCGCATGACACGCAAGTACTTACTTACTTAGATTAGATTAGATTAGATTAGATTAGATTAGATTAGATTAGATTAGATTAGATTAGATTAGATTAGATTAGATTAGATTAGATTAGATTAGATTAGATTAGATTAGATTAGATTAGATTAGATTGGATTAGAGTTATAGCTTAGTTCGGTTTCGCGGCTTCGCCCACTTCCATCCATAAAAATTAAAATTCAATTATAACATGACTCCGTTGGGAGATCATGTAGCACATATTCCTTGCTGGATTAAGCCGGTGGAGGTGGGCGAAGCCGCGTAATCGAGCTGAGCTAACTCTAAGCTGTAGTAGTCGATCTAGAAAAATCCTAGCTACTCCTACACAACTCAGCAAAAATGCCCCTTCCGCTAATTGGGGGGGGGGGGGCTTGCCGCTTGCCCATGTGCAGCTGGGCTGGCGTGTGAGCATAGACAATCTTCTCGGCCACCTCTTCTTGTTCTGCATAGCAGTCCAAAGAAGATCGAGATAGGGAGTGAATGCGGTGTTCAAACAGTGAGCTGGGACCGCTACCTAGTCGGCCAGCAACATCTGGATGTAGTTCATGGCAGGTTTACCTAGCTTTCTAGGAATGTCCTTGGGGCCAGGCCAGGTCAGGATGTGCCGCCCAGCTGGTTGGCCAAGCCGCTGGGGGCCGGCCAGACCAAGGGCGGTATCTACCTGACTGGTGCGAGCAAGATGTCCTACAAATGCCATGGCCTACGCTGCCTGATCTCGTCCGAAACGCGAGGCATACCCTGATACAGAGCGTACTCTAATGACCTATGCTTAATTAGTTAATTAATTAATTAATAGACACGTGACTGCGTCACGTGAGCATAAGTCCTCATTGGCCGGGAGGGGAACATGGGATGGAAAGGATGGTGTAAGCTATCTAGGTCCTAGTTATGTACAGGGTTGTGGGCACCACGGCCCGAATCGCTATGAATGCCGTACGCGGTCACACGCGGAGCCCCCACAGACTTGGGGGTGGTCTCCTTCATCACTACTTGCCATCTATCCTTGCGTACCATCTGCCTCCATATTACTGACAAGCCAGCTAGGAGGCTGCCCGGGTGTGAGCCCGTCACGTCTAGTGTAGCACATGTTCATGCCGAGTCCGTATCATGAAAAGTCCACGGGTGGCGGCCCTGCCGCGCGCGGCCTGGGGCACGCCAGATGAGGACATAGTTGCCCAGGCTGGGCGGGCCGGCTTGGTGCCAGCTAGTCTATCTGATGTGTCTACCTGATCTGTGCCGGCCAGGTGCCGGGCTAGGCGCCCAGGCGCCTGTGCCTAATAATGTGGGAAACATAGGGCAAATCAGCGTACAAATGATTCCTCATTACTAATGTGCAAACCAAAGGGGATGTTAAGGGCCTTGCGCAGCATCTTCAGGTGACGTTGGGCGCGTCGAGTCGTTGCTCCAGCTTCTGCCGGCGTCAGTGTCCAGGTCTCGGCGCCATAGGTCAGGATCGTCAGAATGACGACCTTGAAGAGGTCACGCTTGACGACCTATGCTTGGAAAACCTTACATTCAGGACCTGTCGGAGCATCCTGTAAACCGTGCCATCAAGCTTGGCGGCCAGCGTGTCCGTGAGTGTCCATGCCTCACAGTGTTACTCACTACTCATCGCATCCACTGCTACTTCCATCCATCCAGCAAGGGAATATGTGCTACGCAAATGGTTTTCACCTTTGCGGCGTGCCAAATCAGAATATACGCTTGGCTGATCTCGATAGTACCGGCTACGCCCCCTTCTAATAAAGAAGGTTCCAGCCGTGTTCAGCCCGTCTCACGTTGCGAGACTGAACAAGTCTCGCGTGCAGACACGTGTGTAGTACTCCTACACACACAGATCTCGAATGATTTATCTAGTACCAAATCCGAAAGGCTTGCATCACTCCCCGGAAAGGAGAACTTTTGCGGATGACTGTAGGTGTAAGTTGGCGATGCCCTAGGATCCGGAGACGTCCGTCCTATAGTCAGCGAAAGTTGGTGCGAGAGGTCCCCAGTTCGATTCCGGTCGGATTCATTTGCAGATCGCGTTTTCCGCGTTTTCCGCGGACCGGCACTGAACGCAAATGGTTTTCACCTTTGCGGCGTGCCAAATCAGAATGTGCTACATGGTCTCCCAACGGACGGTCATGTTATAATTTTATTTTTAAATTTTTAATTTAATTCAATTCACTCCCTCTCTCTTGCTTGGACTGCTATGCAGAACAAGAAGAGGTGGCAGAAGATTGTCCAGGCTCACACGCCAGCCCCTGTGGGCAAGCCCACTCCCCCCAAGCGGAAGGGGCGCTGTGCTGAGTAGCGTACACTTAGGGTTTTCTAGATTATATTAGCTTAGAGTTAGCTCAGTTTGGTTCCGCGGCTTCGCACACCTCCATCCATCCAGCGAGTAATATGTGCGCTACATGATCTCCCGACGGAGTCATGTTTTAATTTAATTTGATTTAATGCTCAGCTCATGCATTCTAGTATTGCAGCTCTAGGACTGTTTTCATGCCCCGAACTAGCACCGCTAGGCATTGCACCCATGGCGGCGGTGAAAATCCTAGTGACGGTTTTGAGAACACATTATAAGGAAAGCGAATGCACTTTAAGCCGTCATAACTCATCTACTTCACGTAGATATTTTTTTATCATCAAGAAATCGGCCCATTTTTTCGGGGAAACAGGAAAAAGGCGGGCAATTTTGCGGGCTCGGAGCAATGAAAGTTTTGTGCACATGTGGCCCCCATCAGGGATGAGCAAGGTACCCACTCAAACGGTTTGTATACCTTGGGACTCTTCCAATGGGGAATGAATGAATTCGAATGAATGAATGAATTCATGAATGAATGAATGAATGAAAGAATGGACGGACGGACGGACAGACGATCGATTGAATTCCTCACTCAGTTCCACGCAGGGCAGCACCGTGAGCCATGACAACTTTGAGCAGTTTTTAAGAACTTCCGCAACTCAATTCTGCCAGACCCCAAACAGTATGGAGCACATGCGTTGCCACATCACATCTCAAAGCAGCTTTGTGAAGTTCTTGATTTTTTATATCACAAATACATTTGTACACGTCGCAAGTAAGCTGCCTGAAAACCTGCCAGGGCTGGTGGCAGGGCACACAAACTTGCCACAAAAATTTTGTTGTATCTATCCAAGCAGAGCAGGCCTGACCAATTGTTGTTGACACAACAGAACTACGTGAAACTTTCGGATAATGAGCCTAAAGAAACCGGTCAGAGTGGCACAGTGATAAGCGGTATTGACGTGTCTCCTCCAACCTTGATTGAGGTAGGCAGGCAGGCAGGCAGGCAGGCAGGCAGGCAGGCAGGCAGGCAGGCAGGCAGGCAGGCAGGCAGGCAGGCAGGCAGGCAGGCAGGCAGGCAGGCAGGCAGGCAGGCAGGCAGGCAGGCAGGCAGGCAGGCAGGCAGGCAGGCAGGCAGGCAGGCAGGCAGGCAGGCAGGCAGGCAGGCAGGCAGGCAGGCAGGCAGGCAGGCAGGCAGGCAGGCAGGCAGGCAGGCAGGCAGGCAGGCAGGCAGGCAGGCAGGCAGGCAGGCAGGCAGGCAGGCAGGCAGGCAGGCAGGCAGGCAGGCAGGCAGGCAGGCAGGCAGGCAGGCAGGCAGGCAGGCAGGCAGGCAGGCAGGCAGGCAGGCAGGCAGGCAGGCAGGCAGGCAGGCAGGCAGGCAGGCAGGCAGGCAGGCAGGCAGGCATAAAATATGCTGCCCTGCATCCCCACATCCTGGCCAAACATCATGAGGACAAGCTGGTAAAGCAGTTTGTGTGGCACTTGGGCCGGAAGAACTGATGGCCAGATATATCGTCATCCAAATGTACTCATTTCATCAAGGCTAGGCGTCCTAGAGATGTATAGTTTTGCGCCGGTGCGTGCCCCATGGCACCAAGTCCTCCGGAGCCACTGATCTCCTGCAAGGTCAAAATCACACAGGCTGCGTAAGTGATTCAGGTACCCTGTAGCGGATTTAAGCGTTCCAGCACAAAAGAGAGTGCCGAAAAAGTAGTATCATCGCAGAGTACAGAAAGTTAGTACTCCTGCGTCCTGCCTCTCCTCCTCGTCGATGTCCTGCTGGTAGTACTGTCAATAGCACTCCAATAAGAATCCTCCATGATAAATATCAGCAGATGGGCAGCGCATTCGCACCATTTCGTTTCATCAAGCTTTCAACCAACAGATCGGCAGCACCTGTCGGAATGTTGTTTTCTCACGTATCAGCCAATGGGCAGCGCCTGCCGCCATATTTAGAACCCTTGAGCTCTTAATCAACAGAGCTGACCCAGTCCAGTCAATCCAGAGCTTAACCAGACCCATCAATAGATGAGCGGCGCCTGTCGCCTTCTTAAGTACAACTCTCAATAGAGAGAGCAATAGATTGAAGGAGCAATAGATTAAGCTCTCCACAATCAATAGATGGGCAGCGCCTCTAGCCCCGCGCTCGTGGCTGCGGCCACCAACTCCCGCACAGCAACCCCCGTGACCGCAAACCCCCGCATGGACAGCAAGTACATCTCACTATTGGCAATGCCTGCGTCAGGGGGTACCCCCGTGGCCCGAGGCCCCGATGGCCACAGCATCTCTTGCATTTTTGCCGCTCTGCTCGCGGCAGCGTTCAGTCCCGGCTTGCTCGCCGCCGGGGTGGTGGCACCCGCTGGAGTCACCTGCCCGCCAGGTGTCGCGCTGGCGCCTGCCCCTTGGTTGGCACGACGTTGCCGCCCGCCGGTGGATGGTACGGGCGTCTGGTTCGGAGTGCTCCCCGGTTGTTTGCTGAGGATGCAGTCAATGGATTCCATGAGGGGGGGGGGGGGGGGGGTCGTCGGTTTCACAAACACAAGGTGGCCAGTTTTGCAAGCGCCAAGCGGACAGGCCACGCAGGTAAACGAGGGGGTTGCAGTGGCTTGTCAGCAGTAGGCATAACAATAACTACCGAGCAGCTCGTTAGCAGAAGGCAAACCAATTACTACTGAGTGGCTTGTTAGCAGAAGGTGAACCATTAACTACAGTAAAATATAAAGCTTCTGTGGCAGAATGGGAAACAGCAACGAAGACGAACGCCACAAAGAAGTGGACACCAGCCTTCAAGCTATCTCAAACTTGTCTCAAAATATCAACTATCCATCTGCGACAGTGGGGGTTGTGGGTGAACCCTGCCTATGCCCTCAAACCCCTCAGGCTCCGGAAGGGGCCTTTAGATTCTCCCAAACCAGCGCCTCTAAATGTGGTCCAAGCCTATCTGTGGGCTCTGGACCACAGGGGAGCCTTACTGCATCCCCCACATTTTTGCTATGCCGAAGCTTAATTGCACCCACAGTTGCGCCCCCACCATGATGCGGAGAGAGCGCTCTGTGGCCTGCCCACTTAGGGCAGTGAGAGAAGCTAGGGCGCCCTCCCTCCTTCTCATTGTGCACAAGGGTTGAAGGTTCCTTTGGGGTACCCATGTGACGCAGTCTGCTACGTGCCAATCAATGAATCAATGAATCTGCGACAGTACAACACCCCCCACCGATCCTAAGCACACGCGTCCGGCACCGCAGCGTGCTTACCCCTTGCCCGTACAAGCTGGACTGGCCACCCCTGCCTCGCTGCCACGATCCATCTCGGCAACGACCCACTTGCCCTTATGCCCTTATGCCCTTACACCCTTATGCCCCGGCGCCCTTATGCCCGTATGCCCTTAAGCCCTTATGCACTTACCCGGTGCCATCCTCTGCGTTTCCCTCCCCGCCCGCCCTTGCGCCCTTGCTCCCCAGCGCCAACTTGGCCTCCTTTGCCTCTCCGCCACCACCCATGATCGAAGCAGTCGCGCCCCCCATACCGCCCGCAGCAAACCCCTCAGCAGTGGACAAAGGGGACGACCCCTTGACCATCTTCTGTGCCTTGCTGGCGGCCTGGCACGCCGCGCTGTGCTCCTGCGCCTCCCTCCGCCGCTTCTCTCGCTGCGCCTGCACCTCCACCGTGTTGCGCAGGTTCTCGCCGCAGGCCGAGCCCCGCGCCGCAAGGGGCAGCAGGTTCGTGCTGGACATGAACGTGAAGTAGTCCTCCGGCTTGGCTGCAGGGGGAGGGAGAAAATAAGCCGAGGCAAATGAAAATGGTTCATGACTAGCCACATCAGGCTGATGGACGAGATTGCCCATTATGAATGGCTGGGAGAGGGTGTAGGCAAGGGTGGGGTGGGGTGGGCGATTGTAAACGCGAAGAGAGAACAAGGCATTAGATTTTTCAAGAAACAACTGAAAACTTTGCAAACAAAATAAAGAAAGAAACTATCAAACAATGATCCACATTGAACAGCAGCGCTGCTAGCTACATTTGTTTTAGCAATTTTGTGCCCAGTCCCAGGCAACGCCACGTGCTACACCCGTTGTTGTAGCACACCGCCCCCTCATGCCTGTCCGTGGCGCTCGCCATACTCTCATACTACTAGCGATACAGCCCCCAGAGAGAGCGAGAGCGAGAGCGAGAGCGAGAGCGAGAGCGAGAGCGAGAGCGAGAGCGAGAGCGAGAGCGAGAGCGAGAGCGAGAGCGAGAGCGAGAGCGAGAGCGAGAGCGAGAGCGAGAGCGAGAGCGAGAGCGAGAGCGAGAGCGAGAGCGAGAGCGAGAGCGAGAGCGAGAGCGAGAGCGAGAGCGAGAGCGAGAGCGAGAGCGAGAGCGAGAGCGAGAGCGAGAGCGAGAGCGAGAGCGAGAGCGAGAGCGAGAGCGAGAGCGAGAGCGAGAGCGAGAGCGAGAGCGAGAGCGAGAGCGAGAGCGAGAGCGAGAGCGAGAGCGAGGGAGGGGGAGAGAGGGAGAGAGATTGTAAAGCTACATTGGCCCCCCATGCCTGCCCGTGGATCTAGCCATATTCTTATAGCTATATCTCATACTAGCTACAGTGGCCCCCCATACCTGGCAGCTTCGCGCCCCGAATCGGCTTCTCCATCATCGTCGTCCCAGGGAACACCATGACCCCCAGCTCCACGTGCCGCCGCCGCTCCTCCAGTGAGCAGGGCGAGAACTTGAACGCGCGCGTCCAGGCCTCGGACGTCTCCTCCACGGCGGGCAGCACAAACTTGCGCACGCCAAGCGAGTGGAGGACCAGCTCGATGGCGGTCACGAGGCGGCGCGCGCACCCACCCTTGCGCGAGTCGAAGCGGGTGCCGATGAGGGGCATCTCCGCGAGGAAGTCGCCAAAGATCCTGAGGGGGGGGGGAGGAAGAGAGGGGGCGGAGGATAAGAGGGCAAGGGAGACGGGAAGGAAACGAGAGGGTAAGACGGGAAAGGAGAGAGCAGATGCTCAGACAGCCAAGATCAAATAAGGTAAAATACGATGAATTTAAAAAAGGCAAAAAAAGACAAAAGTCGGAACGGATGGTCATCAGAGGCACCTGTGCCAGGATGGAGAATTGGAGATCACCTCCTCCATCTCCCTGTCCAGGATGGGCGTATTACAGGATGGCTGGTTTGCGACGCCGTAGCTACGCAGGGATGGAGGTAAACCTGTCCAGACCTGTCCAGGATGGGCCACGTCGCGATGGGCCATGTCGAGATGGAGAGCGCAGATTCCCCCATCACGACATCACGACTCCCGATACAAAGGCCACCCACCTCACGAGCGCGAGGCAGGGCACCCCGTGGGTTTAAGTGGGAGTGCGCACTACATGGACACATGCATGTCCAGCAGGCTGGGATATACAGACCACCACCCCTCTCGCCTCATCCTGCCACTTCATTCACCCTCCCACAAATATGCAACACGACAAGCGCGACACAGACCACACCGCTGTTTGTTTGTGTTGTATATATAGAGAGAGGGTGTTTGTGTATGTGTGCGCGCACTACTACATAGACGCATGCGTGATAGCAACCATCAAGCAGCGCACCTCTTGAGCGCGACGCGCAGCATGTCGGGCCCCCGCTTGAGCAAAAACAACTAATATATATTTACTACTATACCCCGCAACTACTATGTATATTTACTACTATACCCCGCAACTACTATATATACTTACTACTATACCCCGCAACTACTATATATATACTTACTACTATACCCCGCAACTACTATATATATTTACTACTATACCCCTGCTATACCCCGCAACTCCTGAATACGAGGGACCACGGACCACCCACCTCACAAGCGCGACACACAGCACGTCCGGCCCTCGCCGGAGCACGAACGTGCAAAACCCGCCATAGTCGTAGTTTTCCGTGCGTCGGCTGGCCATCATGAGCGGAATCGTGTCCTGCTTCGTGCGCTGGTCCAGTATCGGGTGGAAGCACTCCTTCATCACGTTCAGCGCCGCCTTCATGAGGCGCGCCGCCTCGCTGCCAGGTGGCAGGCCCTCGTGGGGCCCCCGCTGCGCGCCCTTGCTGGGCTTGGTCCCTTCGGGGGCGGCCGACGCGGCCTCATCGGGGGGCACCCGCATCATCACCCATGTCACGGGCGTGTTGTCATCATCCAACAGCTGGTCCTTGCTGGCACCGGCACCGGAGTGATTACTGGCAGCCGCGCTGAGCTCCTCGACCAGTTTCTGTGGCCGCTGTCGGGCGATGGATGAGGACTTAACGGCGGGTGCACTTGATGGTGCTCTCGCATCCGTCACCGATTCCTTTGCACCTCCTCCCGCGTCTCTGCCTCTATCCCCTTCTTGCTCTCTGTCTTGCCCCTTTGAGGATGGCTGACCATTCTCTGGATCGTTGGCGGATGGTGATGGCCCACTCGCCACGGTGGACGTGGTGTTGGTCAACCCCACTTGGGCGTCGGAGGGGCACAACGCGAGGGGGGCCGCATCGTCGCCAGGTGGCGCGGCTGCGGAGGGGATCAACACCGCAGGGCGCACAAACACACACAGGCAGGGTGCACAAACACACACAGAGGCAGGATGCACAAACACACGCAGGCAGGATGCACAAACACACACAGGCAGGGCGCACAAACACACGCAGGCAGGATGCACACACACACAGGCATAATCCGGCATGTAGAATTGTTGCAGAATTGTTAACGGCTCAGGCACTTTACATCATGACAGGTCAATCATGATCAACGGAGGCCAAATAGGTAAGACTGTGCCACCAGGCAAGGTATCACATCCCATGTCCCAACCAGACACAGTTCGCAACACCAAGTTTGTACGTGACAGCTGATACCTGCACGCTCTGTTCTTACGGCGCGCGATACACCCAGAACCGTCACGATGTATTTATAGACCACATTTACGCAGCACATTGTATAAGGTTATATAATAGTTTACATTGTATAGGTTATAATAGTAGCAAGTAAGCAGCATCAAAGTAATTACTACATAAAGGAGATATGTATTATACTGTGTCACGTGAAAACAGTTACTCATCGCACAAGAAGGAAGCTACAAAACCCCCAAGTGACCCAAGAGTCACTTAAAGAGGTGTGGGGTCCCCTTGGTGGAGCCTAGGGACAACATCCCATGCGTTGGCATCTCCCGCCATGCAGCAACTCATGCAACATCCCATGTGGTGGCATCTCCCGTCATGCAACAACTCCTGCAGCAGCTCATGCAGCAGTTCCCAGTCGCGACTCCCACCAACATCCCATCTGCACTTCCCCAGCATTTGCCACACAGTTGCCAGAAACAACCGTATCTGCGCATGCACGGGTGCCTCGACTCCCAAATCCCAGTCACCCTACAACCCCTCGATCATCAAACTAGTGCTAGGAAGGGGTGAGATCAGAAACCCCCTCCGCCAGGCGACCCTAAACCCGGGAGAACGCAATGCAGGAAATTCTGCCGCTCATCACCAAAGCCCCTTGAGCAACACTATCGGACCCCAGCCCCTCGTGAAGGGTTAATAAGCAAGGACGTAGGCCATTGGTGCCCCATAATCAGCCCCTTGAAGGGTTAAATGGCAAGGACGTAGGCCATCGGTGCCCCATAATCAGCCCCTTGAAGGGTTAAATGGCAAGGACATGGGCCATCGGTGCCTCATAATCAGCCCGTTGAAGGGTTAAATGGCAAGGACATAGCCATCGGTGCCCCATAATCAGCCCCTTGAAGGGTTAATTAGCAAGGACATAGGCCATCGGTGCCCCATAATCAGCCCCTTAGGGATAAATGGCAAGGACGGAGACCGCCCGTGCCCCATAACCAATGGCAACAATCTATTGACTATCCATGCCCCGTGATCAAACACAACCGCAACCTCACCTTGACCGTCCGTGATGGCCAGCGGGGTTGCCTTCCACACGGCGGGGGTGGACATCTCCCACCCTACTAGGCGGGAGAGGTACTCGTACACCTCGCAGCACTTGCGCGCGCAGAACCAGGTACCCGGCGGGTTGCTGTCCAGTTGGAAGCCGGCGCGGCGGAGGCACTTGACGTGAACTGGGGGAGATGTTATCGTTAATAATATTATCAAAAGTATTTAGTGGGGGGAAGGGGTGGATGTGGGGAAAGAGGGGGAGGTGCGGCCGGGGGTGAGGAATGAGTCGTGGCAATTGCACGCAAGGACACACGGGAGAGAGACGAGTCGGGAGGAAGTAAACAGGTGAGGACACGGTGCTTCCCCACCGTAAAAATTTCTTAGTATGCTTGTAAATGACCTGGGGCCACGGCAGAACATGAAGAATTCATGAAATCAATTCAAACAACACATCAATAAGGGCACACGTCCTCTGCAAGCACACAGCAAACTGTCAAGAAAAGCATGGAAAACACGATGGCGGAAACTAAGTGCTAACATTCTCACTATGGGTGGTAATGGTGGCGTCATCCTATCCTTTGTTTGTCCACATTGGCGAGCGCTCAACACCCCCTCCCCCCCCCCCCCCCCCTCCTCCTCCTCCTCCTCCTCCTCCTCCTCCTGCTGCTGCTGCTGCTGCTGCTGTGCTGCTGCCCCTTCAAGTATGCTTATTTTTCCTAACATTAGCGTGGTTGCTTCCGACACTCACAGTCCCGCTCGCACTGGTCGCAGATGAAGATTGTGTTCTCGTTGAACTCCCCCGCAGTAAACTCAGAGCGGCCGCACGCGGAGCAGCAGCAACTTGGGCAGTACCAGTCTCCCTCGGGAACCGCCTGCGCCGCCGCAGGACAACGACAAAGCACGAGGATAAAGAGCCGAGAGTTTTTGTTTTGTTTTGCTTCTTTCAACCAGTCGCCCTCGTGGCCCCCCCGGTGAGCCGCAGGACAGAAGTCACAAGACAGAAAAGCAAGCACGAGGATAAAGAACCATTAAAAAAAAAAAAAAAATTGATCGCTACATTGAGAACCAGTTGCCCTCGTGGGCCCCTTGGCGAGCCCCAAGCGGACAACGCCACCCAATTGGACAACGCCACCCGATTGGACAAAGCCACACGAGTGCACAGCGCCACACGAGCGGACAACGCCACACGAGCGGACAACGCCCCAGTACATGAGGATGAGCAAGCGTGACTGTGACCAACCATAAATACCCAATAACCATGAGGATGACTGAACCGCGAGGGTGACCAACCATCATTACCCCCAACAAGCTGATTTCGGAACTGCCCGATGAAGTTCAAGGGGTAATTAACACAACATTCTCGCCAGCAAACTGCCTTGCGATGCCGTAGCACAAAATGGCTCTTGAGAACTGGTATAATGATCAACGGTGATTCCGCCGCACAGGTTGCTGCCTCTGCGGTGGCCTTCTTCCAAACTTCATAGACTTCAAAACTTCCAACACTGCAGCGGCCTCTTCCCAGATATCATAGATTTTACTGTCCGGCCATAACCTTCCCTTTCATGCACTTCTCTAGTCCTCTTATTGGGGCTACCACCACCCACATCCCTAGTCCCGGGCACTCCACGTGGAACATGGATGGACAGATGTCGCAGTCACATGCACACTATCCTAGCGCCAACGTGCTCTACAAACACCCATATCCGCCCACTCACGTCCAGTCCCAGGCACTCCACGTGGAACGTCGACGGGCACGTGTCGCAGCACATGAGATCTCCACCCTCGCCGCACAGCCGGCACAGGTCGTCGCTCTCGTGTGCGCCGTCGCCCTCGGCGCTGCGGTTGGCCTGCTCTGTGTCCTCCAGCTCCAGCAGGCACTCCTGCAGCGTGCGGCCGTTGGAGAGGAAGGTGAACTCGGAGGGGCGGTGCGCCGTGCTGCCCGCGTGCTGCTCAAACTGAGACAGGGAGAGAACCTGCAGGGGGGGGGGGGGGGGGGGGGGGGGGGGGGGCCGGGGGGCGTAAAGGGGGAAAGGTGAGGAAAAGGGAAAGGTGGAGGACAGAGGACAGAGGGTGGAGGGCGGGGCGGGGGGGGGAGAAGGGAGGGAACAGGGGAGATCGGGGGGGGGGGGGGGGGGGGGGATAGGAGAAGAGGGGGGAAGGGAACAAACGAGCGGTGGGATGAGGCAGGGGGAACCAGGGGAGGTGGGCATAACTCCAAACATCCTCGTAACTCCAAACATCCCCATAACTCCAAACATCCTCATAACTCCAAACATCCCAATCAGAGAGCATGCACGAAGCAGCCACCGAGTGCAGAACAAGCCCTCCAGGCGAGGGGGGCATAACTCAGACGAGAGCATGTATGCATACGCAAGAGCGCCTGGGGAAGGAGGCATGAAGCAGGCAGGGCAGAACAAGTGCTTGCTTGCGTACAGCAACAAACTGTCCGGATCACATCGGCGTGGCGCAACACGACACGTTCCTCATGCCAAGTAGTAGCACCGTTAATTACATCAACAAAGTGAATTACTCTAGTTTGCTTGAGATTAATGGTTATTAAACAACAGCGCCTACGTTGTTGCAATGGTGGCACTCGATGCCCCCCTCGCGGCACTGCCCCGTGAGCAGCAGGTCCCCCCGCTTGTTGCGGTACTCCACCGTCTCGCCCAGCTGCACCATGCCGGCCGCCATGAGCTTGCGGAGGACCACGGACAGGCCGCGACAGTTGCCGCCGCCACGGCCGCCCGCTTTGCCACCTTCTTTGGGGGCTGAAGGATAGGTCGGGAGTGGGGATGAGGGGTGAGGGGAAAGAGGAAAGAGGAAAGAGGAAAGAGAGTTATGAGTTTAGCAGCGATCAGTTGAGAAAGTGGCGCGCCTAGCAGACACTTGGCCACGGTCCGTTACCGGCTAACTGGAAGAAAGGGAAAAGGAAGGGGAAAGGGGGAAGGGGGAGGGGGGAGGGGGAGCAGCGATGGGCGAGGAGGACGTGGAGGGAAACACAGCGAGCGGACGAATAGTGACGATGACCTGTTGGACTGGTCATTATACCGATGAGCATGAGGAATTACAGCAGAGAGGGATTGGAGCCGAAAGGAACAGGAGCATAAAGGAATAGGAGCATAAAGGAATAGGAGCAGAAAGGAACAGGAGCATAAAGGAATAGGAGCAGAAAGGAACAGGAGCATAAAGGAATAGGAGCAGAAAGGAACAGGAGCATAAAGGAATAGGAGCCGAAAGGAACAGGAGCATAAAGGAATAGGAGCCGAAAGGAACAGGAGCCGAGAGGCATAACAGAAGCGAGGGCAGAGGCAGAGGGGACAGGGGCAGGAGTTTCAATACTAAGAAACTCTTCGATACAATACAAGATAATGGAAAGCAGGGAAAAACGATAATATTGCAAGGCAGTAAAAGAAGATGCTTTATACAGTATTATGAGGAGAAGATGAGATGGAAGTGTAGAAACCACAAGAACGGCCGCCTGCATCCAGGAACAAGACACGAGGGAAAGAATTTGAACCCGGCATGGCGTTGGTAACAGCAACTGCGCTTGCTAACAAACCGCGGCAACTGATTAATTGCTCGACTTGTCACAGAAATTAATAAACTACTGCACACAACTCATAAAATGCTCGACTTGTTACGGGTATATTCCCCCAGGCCCTCCCTGCATCAAACACCATCAATTCCCCAGAAGATACATCCTGCACGTACACACACAGACGCGGACAAAACCAGACAAAAGGGAAAAGACAACCTGAAACCAGACAAAAGGGAAAAGACAACCGCTCAACATTATCGCATGCCACCCCCTTGTCCACTTTGCAAACAATAACATCGCTTACGTAGCAAACAATGACATCACTTACCTCGACCCTCGCCGCCCTTGGCCCCTGCCCCCCCCGCCCCCCGCGCATGGTCCCCCCTCCCCCCCGCCTCCTCATCACTGCCCTCGTCATCATCGTCCTCGTCCACCATGCCCCCTGGCTTGTCCCTGACCAGCAACCGCCGCGCGCCCGTGCCGGATGCCCGTGCGCTGCCGACCAGCCGAGGGCGACCACCCCCCTCCTGCCCCGGGACCCCCCGCCGGCGATTGGCACTCGACATGACCGCCGCGGGTGTGGCCGGCGCGGCCGCCACCGATCCCTTGGGCCCAGGACACGAGTGCCCCTTCTTGATCTGGCCACAGACCGTGCAGCGATACACGCCAGAACCTGGAGAGACAAGCGCGTCCCTGGCAGCACCCTTGCCACCCGACCCGCCGCCTGTGTCCTTGTCTCTACCAACACCCCCCCCCCCGGTCACGCCGCCCCCTGGGGTGGCAGGATGACCACCGCCATCCTGCGGGTCCGCCCCCCTCGCCCGACCCGAACGCCGCCACCCTCGTTCCTCCTCCTCCCCGGCCCCTGCCGCCCCCCTGGGCGTCACGTAGGAGCTAACTGGGGGCGGCTCTCGCGACAACTCCCATTCCAAGACCATCGACACAGGCCGGGCGGCACGCGGAGGTAGCTGCCTCGACGCCACCGCTTCCACTTTGACCCCCGTCGCAGGACCAACCCCCGCAGCATCCTTGCCACCACGGCTACCGGGCCTGCGGGAGCTCCCCAGCGCACTGGACTCCCCCCCCCGTGTCGCCGCTGATGCGGATTCGGTGACCCCATTACTGCTGGCATCCCTTTTATTACTGCTGCCGTTAACGGCACCATCGGGGGTCTTGGGGACAGACGCGGCCAGCGCTGAAGTCACCCGTCGGAGCCGGTTCCGCTGGACCGTTACTTCTGTCGGCGCACCCGCCCCACTCCCACCACCCACGGCATCCACGTCCACCTCATCATCAAGCAGCTCCGCATCCACGGGGGCACTTCTGGCAACCGCTGCCAGGCCAGCGCCTGCCTGGGCAGCATCGCCAGCGCGTTCTGGTGCGTCTGCCGCGGGAGCAGCCGCACCAGAGTCGGCGGGCCGGTCACTATGACCATCGCACTGGTCACTATGAACTCCGTCCATCGGCTGCGCTTCGGCACTAGCGCTCGGCTCCTCTCGGAGAGAGGCCACTGCGGGCACCGCATCATCCTTACTTTCATCTACTACTTTACTATCATCCTTACATTCATCCATTGTTTCCACCAGGGAATCACCCATGGTGGCCACGGATACTCCCACTACGCCCGAGGGGACTCCTGCTACTGCTGGAGAGGCCCTGGCCATGGACGGAGAGGCGTCGTCCATCACGCTGGGTGCACTGTCGGCGTCACGGAATGCGCACGGCTCGTCTCCCGCCACGTGGCACGCGTGGGGTTGCCTCAGGGCTTGGTCTCTGCGCGCACGGGGGGGACAAGAAAAATGCACAAATACAGAAAACATCACACCAGGCTGAACTAGATGGGGGTGAAGGATTACGGATGTAACAAGTTGCGGCAGGACTTGGGATCTGGCGGTGACCAAGGACGACGCAGGTGCCAGAATACAGTCGACGGCGACGGAGGGCCAAGGAGCCAGAGTATAGGTGAAGGATGAACGCGACAAGACAGGATCAGCGCTGCTCGGACGACCAAGGTGATAAAAATATGCACATATAAGACATTTATAAACAACAAAATAAATAAAATATACAGGTGTCTCACTTAATATGTTACTAAAATGCCGAACGCGCACATAAATAGGAAGGTTGTACTAAGCTAAACTAGGCTACCACATGAACTTGATGGATATTGATAACCCTGTATGGATATGATAACACTGTAGACATGTACAGATAGGCCCGATTTATGGGGTTGTGCAACACAAACTCTGCACGCAAACCGGGGCAAGGGCGGAACAAAGGCCACACGGCAAGAAGTGGACGCAGGGAGCATGCAACAACGGGCCTGTGGGGGTATCATGCGACAAAACGGCATGGGCTTTGAGATGCCAGCGGACATAACACCACGGGTTTGGTGCTGCTGAGGGACCTCGCAGCACAGTATCCCTAGACCGCGTCTTTGTGCACATATTGCTGTGGAGCAACATGTTGGGTCCAAGGCTACGGTAGTGATTTGCAGAAAAATGTAGACCACAAGAAGCCTCACAACGCTGACATGACCAGTGCTAAAGCGTCGGTGCGCGACAAGTATAGCAGAAAAGCGGCGGGCAGAAACCGAGCCACCCATCAAGTTTTTCCGAGAGAACTGCAGAGTAAACATGTTTTTTGGGGGGTAATCTCGGACCACATCTCCATCCGTGCAACCCCCCGGCTTCATATGCGGGCCTACATAAGTGGACAACTGTCTATAAGAGCTGCGCAGGCAACCCTTAGAAAGGGGTCTACAGCAACCCTTTCTGACAAAAATTCTCATTTAGCAGGCCTTGCTGTCCCAAAAAAATTCACACAGTCCAAGGGAACGTCTTCAAAGAAGCATCGACGCCATCCTGGATCCAGGCAAGGGTTGCCCCAAAACACAGATGGCAGTGCCGCAAACCATGCGTAGCAGAGGGAACTACCTTGTAGAGAGTATGCAAGGCAAAGTGGAAACCCACCTATGTTTTCTGGCCAAGGAAAGGGGTTTCTTGGCCTTTGCGTCTTTCGCCATCAGATCCTTGCATGGAAGGGCCGCTTGCTACGCACGCTCAACTTTGTCAGCAAGTTACAATACCCTTCGCTTCAGAACTCAAGCCCGATAATCGCTCTGCGTTGATGCAACGATCGGCCAGCGGAAGTATCTACCTCCCCTACGTCCTAATTTTTTTCTTTTATGTGTGTGTAAGGCGCTTCATGGAGAAAGCTATCGTGGAGAGAGAAAATCATCCGGCAAGGCGCCTCCCAGTCGCCATGCCACTTGCCAGCGAATGTGCCAGTTCAAAAGGCTCGAACGTGCCAAGTTTAAATACCGACGGTCTGCGTGGCCAAGGCGCCGCGTTGTTCGTGCCCGTATCACGCGATCTCATGGTAGTATCTTAACATTTAGTATAGTCCACTCCCATTCGCTACAAATCTAGTTACTAAACTTTCTAGAAGGTTCTGTTGTTTTGTGGAAGAAAAAAAATTAACGTTCACCTTACACCCCCAGCCCCACGTGTAAGGTTCCCAGGTTAAAGATTATGAGACCCTGGAATCTACCTCTACTAGTAATGGGATTTATTTCAGTAGAATGCAGTACTGTATAATTTAGTAGAATCGAGTCAAAGTATAAAGATTCCTTAAAATTGTGAGCCCTGGATTGATCGGACCCCAATCTGAAACGTGGGGCTGGGGGTGTACTCTAGGCTGTTCAGACTTGACCATGGGAACTTCAGCTGTGCCCAGGTGCTACCCAGATTCTGTCATTCGGAAGGCTGCGTGGCAGGGTTGCGCCTTGCGACCGAGTTGGGGATGCCCGTTTGCCCGAGACGAAGGCAATAAATAAATCCAAAGGCAAAATAATCAAAGCATACGCATTACGTGCTAATGGAGAACGTTATATTCATGAGAAATGGAGTGGCGTTTATTCCCATTTTAGAAACATTATTTACGGTGCAGCTGGCGTATTATGATGTTATCTTTAAGAATTTGATCACCTTAACGCCTGCCTTGGACTCGTGACATGGTGGAGGGTCGTGCCTGCCCTCCGAACTGCCCTATTTTCGGAGTGCCCCATCAAGGGCCCCATCGATGGATTTCCCGGTAGAGTTAGCTATATATATCTGAATAGCAAGTATTTGCTTTTCGGATTATTTTATTTCTCTGTTGTTCTTGGAATTGGCGGCGATTTGATCGCCTTGCAGACGCCATGATGGACGCTGCTATGATGTCCGGCGCCCAGCGCAGGCGCCTGTCAGAGCTCTCATCGGTTGACAGGAAAGGTATTACTGAATTTGATATGCACACGGAGAATGTTTTTTGGGGGGGGACGTGCGTGTACCTCTTGCCATTTTTACGCAAAGCTTGTTCGTGCACTCACACCCTGCCGCGCATGCCACTGTTGGCAACAAAGATAACCTCTTCCACGATCTCGTAAGCGGCCACTGGGTCCGTTTCATGGTATTTTACTGGCTCTGGTGGCAG
>RPFO01000542.1:2500-222500 GCA_009746045.1 Mesostigma viride | reverse complement strand
GGCACAGGGAGGTGGTCGTTGGAAGCCCAAGGGCATGGCGGTGTCTGGTGCAAGCACAAGGGCACGGCGGTTGTCCGGTACAAGCTCAAGGGCACGGCTGGTGTCTGGTACAAGCACATGGCCGGTGGCACAAGGGCAAGGACAAGCACACACACATGGTGTGTCCTGTACAAGGACAACGAGGCGAGCATGCCTTTGGGGAGCCAGGTGCTGCATGGGCTTTGGTGTGATGCCTTATAGGTGGGCATATGCATGTGGGGAAGAGGAAGGTGGGTGCGCATGTACGGAGTGGAGCGCATTTCGGCACAGTAAGGATGGTGTGGAAGGGGCAAGGATGGTCAGTAGCGTTGGTGCAAGGACGAGAGGACAAAGAGGCGGGGGTTGGAGGGGGAGCATGACGCTGGGGGGCATCTTTAGCACTCTGCTGTATAGTTTGCATTATGTTCTTAGTGTTGCCACCAATTTGCTGGTAATGTTCACTACGTTGCCACCTAAACATACTTTGCCGTCCTAAACATAATGTTTGTGTACTAAAAATAATGTTGCCTAAGGATTGTGTGATGTCCATAATGGTGCCACCTAGTCTCCTTGGTATTAAAATTGTTGGCACCTGGCTCGTTTAATATTTACATAACTTCCACCTGAGGTATATAATTACTCATGATTCAGAAAGCTACTCATCATTTAGAAAGCTTCCACCTGAGGTAGTAGTATCTAATTATTCAATATTTAGAAAGCTTTCACCTGAGGTATATAATTACTCAATATTTATAAAGCTTCCACCTGAGGTATCTTATGAGACGTTATTTATAAAGCTTCCACCTGAGGTATATAATTACTCAATATTTATAAAGCTTCCACCTGAGGTATATAGTTACTCATTATTCAGAAAGCTTCCACCTGGGGTATATAGTTACTCACTATTCAGAAATCTTCCACCTGAGGTATATAATTACTCAATATTTATAAAGCTTCCACCTGAGGTATATAGTTACTCATTATTCAGAAAGCTTCCACCTGGGGTATATAGTTACGCATTATTTAGAAAGCTTCCACCTGAGGGATCTAATTACTCATCATTTAGAAAGCTTCCACCTGAGGTAGTAGTATCTCATTACTCATGATTTAGAAAGCTGCCACCCGAGGCATCTAATTACTCATCATTCATAAAGCTTCCGCCTGATGTCGCTAATACTGGCACCCCCGCAGGCGGCACTGATGGAGAAAGTGGAGCGCCGGCGCGCCACCATGGCGGCTGTGCGTGGCTACTTTGCCGCGTGCGAGCACGAGGTCTACCACGCGTGCAACGATGCGGTGCAGATGCTGGAAGTGGAGCTGGCCACAGGCGGCAACATCCGCTTCGAGGAGGGCAAGCCGAGTGAGCTGTGGTGGGTGTCCGGGCATTTGTAGTGGTGTGTACAATGTAATAAAAGAATGATTGAGGGTTGTTGTATTAGTTTGTGTATTATAATAAAAGGCATGGTTGAGGGCGTTCGTAGTGGTGTGTGTATTATAAAAAGAATGGTTGAGGGCGTTTGTAGTGGTGTGTGTGTTATAAAAAGAATGGTTGAACTGCGTTGCTTGACTTGCTCATGCAACCATCATGAGCGTCATGACCTGCCCTCCTCCCTCCCCCCCCCCCCCCCCCGGCACCACCACCGTCACATTATGATGCCAGGTTCCAGGTTCCCAGGTTCTTTGGTGCGTGTGTCTTAGAATGCTGATACAATGTCACTTGCCGATACGATATCACTTGCTGTTTCGATTTCACTTGCTGGCCATCTCATTGTCCCCCCACCGCATGTAGATATCTTGCACGTTTCATGTTTTATAATGTGGAAACAATCGTCATGGCTGCCACCACCATCACCACCTTGCGTTTCTTTCTCCTCCTCCCCCTCCCCAGTTATGCGCCATGCATGTTCCTTACGCATATGCTGACACAACCATCAATACCTGCCCAGCTCCCTCTTCCCCCCCATGTACACCTCATGCTTCTTCATGGAATACTGAAATTACGGCCACCACCACCACCACCACCACCACCGCCACCACCACCACCACCACCACCACCACCACCACCACCACCACCACCACCACCACCACCACCACCACCACCACCACCACCACCACCACCACCACCACCACCACCACCACCACCACCACCACCACCACCACCACCACCACCACCTGCCCCCGCCCCCAGGTACACCTCGTGCGTGGACCTGCTCAACAGCCGCCTGTTCGGTGGTGACGTCGCCAAGGAGATATTCCTGGGCACGGCCGCCGCCTCGTGCACCGTGAGCCTCGTCGTCACGCGGGTCACCCGCATCCACAACCGGGCGCTGCGGTCCCGCTTCGAGGACATGCTGGAGGAGGCGGTGGACACGACCGACCCAACGTTCAAGCGGGGGTTGGAGTACCTTTTCAGGGGCGCGCTGGGGGGCACGGGCGACCTGCTCGCGCTGGCAGAGGATGGTGGGTGGAGGGGAGATGGGGGGATGGGGGGAATGTGGGGATGGTTGGGATAGTTGCAAGCCCTGTTAGCGCTGGCGTGATGCAATGCCGAGGATGGTGGGTGGGTGGTTCTTGGTTGAAAGGCTTGACTGGGATGGTGGGATGGGGGTTGATGGGGGTTGATGGGTGGGTGGGTGGGATGATTGAATAAACTGCTTCTGTCAGTATAATCATGTGGTGCCGGGGACGGTGGGTGGGTGGGGATGACTGCAATGACTGGGATGATCGGTGGCTGGGGGATGGTTGGAAAAATGACTGGGGTGGGCGGTGATGGGGGGTGGATGGGATTATGGGGGCGGTTGCTAGCACTGTTGGTGCTGCATGATACGGTGCCAAGGATGGTGGGTGGGTGGGGTTGGCTAGAAGAATGGATGGTGCCAAGAGGTGGCGGGTAGATCTAGGTTGCTGGAACGAAGTGAGGTGGTGGTAACATTATAGGAGTGCAAGACCACCTCTAGGGAGGTGGTGTAGTAGTACCTCACTGAGGGTGGGTCTTGCCTGCTTGAGGTTGGCCTTCCCTGCTTGCCGTCGGTCTTTCCTGCTTGCCATCGGTCTAGCCTGCTTGCCTACCTCTTTTTGATTAGAGCGGATACAGCCATGTTTTCCCCCAAGATTCCCCTCCAAGTTTACCCTGTGGGAGCACCCATCTGAATTAGAAATGTAACTACTACTATTAATTGCTAATTAATTAACAGCACAACGTGGGCGTCGTGTCCCTTAACCCTGTCTTTGCTCAGGAACCCCATCTCTCCCCCCTGCCACTCTCCTATTTTTCCTCTCCCCCATGCATCATTCACCCCGGCCAGGCTTCCAGCTGGGCTCTGCTCCCCGTGGCGACGGCGAGGGCGAGGGCGAGGACACCGGCCACGAGGCCACGGTCCTCTTCAACAGCGTGGGCCTGGCGGACTACGAGCGGCTCCACTGGTGGGCCGCGCGCTGGGCCAGCAGCAAGGACAACTGGCCAGGGAGCAGCGCCGGGGGCGGCGGGAGCGGGGCGACGAAAGCGGAGGATCTGGGCGGCTTGTGGGGCGCCGGGCGGGGCCTCGCGCCGCTCAAGTCGCAGATGCTGATCTGCAAGACATTCCTGGGCAAGAGCGTCCAGGTGGGCGCGCAGACCAAGGTGGCGAGTCACGGCCCGCCCTCGCGACGGGGGTCCAAGGTCACGCACGTCGCATCGGACGGAGGTACGTTTATTGTATTATTAGTACGGAGGTGCGCCTATTGTGTTACTAGTATTATATTAACGTACTACTATTATATAATTATGGAATCATCACAATCATATTAACATACTACTACAGTTATATAATTATGGAGCTATCACGTGGCTGCCGGAGGTGCGTTTGGCATGGGTTAGACAGCGATATGTGATGTGATTGTCATCAGTCAACCTTGCATCAAGCATGCAGTTGAGAGCGGGGTTAGTTTCGAATTTTGCAATGCACTGCTGATGACCTCGTGGCTAGTTGATAACTAAATAGAAAGACAGGGTGATGGAAATGGGCGCCTTATATTCCCGCTTTGCCACCTACCAAGGCCGTCTGCGACCATCGAACAATTATTGTGGTTAAACGAGAGTAGGGTTGTCAGCTTTATATCCCTTGCGAAGCCGTAGGTCCTTTCTGTGAACATAATTATTCCTGAGGAGATCTGCTGGCAAATAGAGCTATTTATCTGTCATCCAACTTTGTGTCGCGCAGATAGCGTCCCCGGTGAACATGACTGTTGGACGCCACTTGCCACCGCGGCAGTGCTACATGGAATCTGGGTCTGTCTAGCCTCTCGACATTTTGTCGGTTTCTCGTCACAGATCTCCGTATCTCTAACCATGTAAACCCAACGTACCTGCCTTATTGGGTGGCGATTTTTTCCTTGTCGACCCCCCCAGCCCACCCGCCGGATGCCAGCGGGTACGTGCGGCGCACGGACTACGCCGCCGACCTGCACTCGGTCTACCGCCCCAAGACCGCGTCCGACGACGAAAAGCAGCGCACCTGGTTTGTGTTCTCGCCGGAGCTGGTGCTGCCCGAGTACTGGGTGGAGTTTGAGTACCAGTTCACGTTCGGGGCGGGGGGCGGGGCCGGGGGGGCTCGTCCAGGGACCGCGGAGGGTTCATCGGTGGCGTCTGCCAGCGGGGGGGGCTCATCCGGGATTGGTGAGTGAATTGATAACGTGAGTGAGTTGTTTGGGAAGTGAATGAGTGAGTTGTTTGGGAAGGTGAATGAGTGGTTGTTTGGAAAGGTAAGTGAGTGAGTTGTTTGGGAAGGTGAATGAGTGGTTGTTTGGAAAGGTAAGTGAGTGGGTTGTTTGGGAAGGGGAATGAGTGAGTTGTTTGGGAAGGGGAATGACCAATTTGATGTGGAGGGTGAGCGTTTTGATACTTTGATAGGCTGGGTGAGCTTTAGGGGAGGATGATTGGCCGGGGGCGATGAGTGAGTGGTGTGAAGGGGCGCGTGGCTGGTTCGGGGGGGTGATTGAGTGACTTGATGGGATCTCTGGAGGATGGGAGACGAGGACTGATTGCGATGTGGTCAACGCACGTAGAGTACGTCTGGGCAACATGCTCACAAGCACACCGGTTGGGTCTGTGGACCGGAAGGCGGTTGGGTCTTTTGAACGGGAGAAAGGGCGGGGCGGGCTGATGCCCAGGGAAGGGGCCCGTCCCATGGCTTCTTACTTTCTTTTCTAAAGATGAAAATTGCTCACGCGACGGGTTGGGTTTTCGTAGGCTTTGGGTAGCATGCAGGCATGCAGCTAATGATATGCGAGCACTCTGACGATCCACCTAGCTCTTGCTCTTATTCCCCTACCCCTTTGGGTTCCAGAGAAACATTAGACTTCAGAGAAATTCATCATACAAATCATGAAAGGAAACCAAGAGACTCATAATTTTGGTGGGACGGCAGGAAACTGCGTCAAGCTTATCCACAGTATGATGGATGCGTTATGGGTGCACAACCTTATCAAAGCGCAATTTCATCTGACCTCGTGTATGCAACCTTATCCGCACGCACTCTGCTGACGCATGTCTTTATTCACACTGCTAAACATCGTCACCACACAACTTTACCGATGCTCACTTTGTCCATCCATGCATTCGTGCTTCCCTGGCCCATGCAGGCCTGGTGACGGCAAAGGCCGGTACTAGCTTCGGCGTGCCCCCCCACGTGCTCCCGCTGCTGGAGGGGTCGCACGACGAGACCGCCGGCGTGCTAGGGAACATGGAGCTGGAACTGCAGAGCATTGCGCGGCCAGTTGCGCCTTTCCTTCTGCTGGCAGAGAAGCTCAAGAAGAAGGCCAAGGGGGGCCAGGTACGTGAGACGATGGCCTCTCAAGGCAACCCTTTGTGGCAATGTTGGACAGGTAGTACAGCGCAAGCAGGAGAGGTTATATGCAGTAGCATGCTTAGCAAGGGGCATTGCGCGGCCGGTCGCGCATTTCCTGCTACTGGCAAAAGAGGCTCAAGAAGAAGGCCAAGGCGGGTCAGGTGGGGGGCAGGGGATGTACAGTGAAGGCAGGGGACTTTTCCCAGGGTAGGAGTCTCCTGCAAGGCTCCGGAACGCTTCGCGCTAGAAGAAGAAGGCCTAGGGGGACCAGGTTCACTCGAGGATGCTACGGCGCGACCAGAAGAGTAGAATGCTGAGCATGGAAGAAAAAGTCGGGTGGCATCACACGGCCAGTCCCGCCATTTGTTTCCACATGCTGGCGAAGAAACTCAAGGAACCCCCCAAGGCGTGATAGGCTTCTATGAAGGGGTTGGATTGCTTAGTTCCAGGGCAGTTGTGAGAGGATTCTATACCGAAAGCAGGAATCTTTGCGCAGGTGTGCATGCGTAGCGCAAGGAGGCAAGGGGAGGCTGGCGTGCGGCGGGGCGCATGCCAAGCTTAGGTTTCTGTTGGGCGCTGCAGCGCACTGCAACTAAGAGAATCAGTGGGATGTGTTTTTCCAGATATAAGGGGCTAAGCTGATCTGGATTGCGCTTATTTCACAGTGGCTGAAAGAGATGACAGCATGATTTCTACATATCAGCTATTGGATAAGAAGAACTTGTTGTGCTTATCTCGCGGGGTTTATTCGAGGGCTGGATGACTGACAGCTGGTTTTCAGCTTCCCTGGAAGATGCATGCTGGACACCTGGCAGTCACCCTGTGTGATGTTTTACAATTCTCCAGTCTCGTACAGTAGGGAACGCAAGTATACATTACAATATACCCTATTCCAAGACACTGCACAATCTAGCAACCGATATTGTACAACATGAAACGGTGCCTGTGCACAATGTTGGTGGTACAACTTGCTCTGTTTTCTCGTGCCCACCTGGTATGCCCACCACCCAGTGTCCTCTTTACCACTACGCTCCATCACCCGGAGGCTGCTGGATTACCTATTGTATCGCCTAGCCAAGAAATGGCACTTGGTTGTGATCTAAAAACTGAAGATATCAGATCAATAGGCACTTATAGTCGTTTATGCGCTTATACCCTTTACCCATCTCATGGCTACCTCTATACGATCGCTCACCACGGCGTCTTAACCTCGCCATCACGGCCACCACGACCTCTCTCCTGATCTGACGATGATGAAAATGTTCAGTCGGCCGCTGCCGCCGCCAAGGAGCCGGAGTACAACGAATCCGTCCTCGACCGCGAGGTGCGCGACGCCATTTGCGCGTGCGAGGAGCCGCCCCACCCCGCGCCCCGTGCAGCCGTCAACCAGATCACGCAGGTGGGTGCTCTCCCCTACACGTGCGCATGGCATGTGCTCGCAAATGCATCTAGCAGGTGCGTGCATTTCCCTTACCCATTCTCACATGCTTGTATCGCGCAGGCGGGTGCTCCCCCATCCAAGGCACGCGCTTGCACGCATGTGCCCACCCACACATGCATCAAGCAGGTGGGCGTTTTCCCCATAGTTTCATAGTTGTATCGCGTGTGCCGGTTCCCTTTGCTGCACCAGCCTCGCCTAGTTGTAGATTACTTAAAAGCACGTGAGTGCGTGCTAGTTGTAGAGGGTTGAATGTGTTTGTTGAGGTCGCCAAAAGCCTGTCGTTTTCACCCCAGATTTAATCTTCGCAACACCCCAGGTTTAGTCTTGGCAACGCCCATGATTTCACCGCAGAGTGTAGTCTGGCTGTGCTGAGGTATGACCAAGGCATTATATTGCGGATGCCCTGTTGGAGAATCAAAGAATATGAAGACAATTCAAAATAGTGTATAGTATGTAATACATTTATTTTATTCATTATGTTTGTGTAACAGTGTTGTACCCTTTGTCTGCCGATCTTGATCGCCCCTCTCTGCTCACTGCTTGTCTTACGCGGCTTGCCTTGCGGTCCTGTTGCCTCCAGTCGTCCACGCTAGGCCCGCCGCCTCATCCCTCGCCCTCGCCCCGTGGCCAACGGGTTGATTCTCGCACACGGTGTGCATAGCACCCAGAAGACGCTTTGCATCATCGAAATATCTAGTACATAATTCTACATCTAAGTGCTACTAAATAAGTGGGATCGCCCTGCGTCCAGTCATAGTTGTCTCACTTCATATATATGCGCGAGTGCGGCCAGGTGAAGACAGCTGCACTGCTGCAGTCATCTTCCTATCGGCTAGTCCACCGCACGGGATCACCCTCTTGTAAATCGCTTGCACACCTGCTCATACCTGGGGCAGGCGTGTGCTTCCATAATCGCACTTTTGCGTGCTATCTATGATGCATGGGCCTATCATAATGCACCCGTGCCTGTCTTGATCCATTGATTGCGCTCTACGGCCTCAGCCTCAGTCGATCCCCCTCTAGTCGATCCCCGCTCTACGCTCTCCCATGGGCTCCTGCACTCATGTTCTCTCCTGCCTATCTCGTCCCTCCCTTACGTGTGCCTGTGATGCCGCTACTGCTTACTATTCGCAATTACTTTCTATTCTCTATTGCTCACTATTTGCTATTACTTACAATTTGCCATTACTTACTAGCTTACTATTAGTGCAGGAGATTTTGCTTCCCATGCGCTCTAATCTCCTGTTTGCAATGTGCTCCTGTGCACACCTAACCTTCCCCTAACCTGGCTGTGTTGGTTCTCCAGGCTATGTCGGTTCTCCTAACTTTGCTATGTGCGTACCTAACCGTCTCGCCTGTACGGACCCATGGACGAGACCCACAAGGTGTATGATGTGCCACTTATCCTCTCTCTCTCTCTCTCTCTCTCTCTCTCTCTCTCTCTCTCTCTCTCTCTCTCTCTCTCTCTCTCTCTCTCTCTCTCTCTCTCTCTCTCTCTCTCTGCCCCCCCCCCCCCCCCCCTCCCGGTCTCTCTCCCTGTCTACTCTCTGTGTTCAAACCGATGCAGGAAGTCATCCTCGCCCACGGCGTGCCTCATCCCACCAGCGCCAGCGCAGCCTCCGGTGACGTCGGCAAGCAGCTGTCGCACCTGCTGTACGTGAACCTGCACGGGCAGCACATCACGCAGATGCGCGCTCTAGCAGGGCTCACGGCCCTGGAGGTACGCCTCATTCCATTGCATGCCTGCCATTCATGTGCCTTTCGCTACATGCCTCTTCTTCCAATCCCCTTATCGCATGCCCCTTATACCATGCCCCTTATACCATGCCCCTAATACCACGCCGTTCATTACATGCCCACCTAGTACCATGCCTTTTATTACATGCCCTACACTGCATGCCCCTCAGCTATTTGCCAGCAATGTGCCCGCCCGTCAAATGCCCGCCACTCAAGTGCACGTCATTAGCGTGCACGTGCGGGGAGTGTCACGAGGCACCCTGACAGTGGCTGGGCAAGGCAACCGATCCTGAAAGTGGCTGTATGCATTCCAAGTCTATCATGTGACAGGGCGTCGTGGCCCCGATCACACTCAAAGAGATTTGGGCATGGTTGCGTAACCTTTGCTTGAACGGCATGCTTGCTCAGCGCGCTTCCACTCCCGCGTGACGACGCGTGCCACTTGCATTCACCCTAAGATGTCCAGCTGCCTGGTTGAGCCATAGCAATAGCTGCAATTAATGCATAGCTAGCAATTGCTGCAATTAATGCATTGACGATCAATTGTGTGGACCCTTGATAGCTAGTAGCATGTTGTTGTGCATGCCCTTCACCAAGGAGTACCCACCAAGGAGTACCCACCACACGATCCGCTCATCCCAATACTTGTACTCCGTGGCGGTGTGGCCCCACTACCGGCGCCAGCAACAAAAGGTGCTCGCGCTCACCTTCAATGTCATCCTTACCTCATATTGCCCTCACTCTCTTTCTTCTCTTCCTTCCTGACCCCACCTTCCCATGCACTCCTTTGCCTTTTACACGCGCCCACGCTGCCACCTGTGCTGAGTATCCGGTGTGCTTCTGTGTGTATGTGTGTTTCAATCACGTATGCTTCTGTGTGTGTTCGTGTTTGTGTGTTTCAATCACGAATGCTGGTTTTTTTATTTGTGTGGGTGCGTGGGTGTATTACGTATGCCTGTTTCTCAGTGTGTGCATCACGTTTGCTTTGTGTGTGTATCACGTGTGTTTGTTCTTTTCTCTTTTTTTTCTTATTTGTGTGTGTTGTTTGCGTGTCCTGTGCGTTTCACGTATGCGTCCTCAGGGCGCTCACTCTCTCTGCCAACATACACAAGTGCTCGTCCTGTCCTTCAACTCCCTCGTCACTTTATCCCCCCCTCAGCTCTGTTCCTACTTTCTTACTCCAGCGTTGCCCACATCCATCCGTACTCCCCATCGCAACCCTGGGCTGCCAAACCACAGGTGCTTGTCGCCCTCCAACCCCATTCGCACCTCGTACAGCCCTCCTGTAGCGCCGATTAAATTAATGATTGCATGCCTTTGCCCTTTGCACCCCACTGATCCGAATACCCATGCCTTACTTTAAAGCCCACTTCCCTTGCTTGGCTTCAACTGTCAAACCACAGGTGCTCGTCCTCTCTTTCAACTCCATCAGCGTTATCGAGGGTCTGGAGCCGCTGACCCAGCTGCAGCGTCTGGACCTGAGCCACAACCAGCTGCACTCGGTGGAGGGCATTGAGAAGGCCGGTCGCACGCTCACGCAGCTGGAACTGCAGGGTAGGTTATAATAGCCTGGCGGCAACCCCACTTGGGATGATCCTCTTTGGGGATCCCACCAATTAGTTCGGTATCACACCAGCGCGCTGGTCCCCCTGCAGCAGAGAGCAGGCTCTTTGTCGCGACTTTCTTTGCTAAAAAGTCTTGACGCGCCCATGGTAAGTGCACCTGTGCAATGGTAAATCATCATGCAGTGGTAACTGCATGGCCATGGCAAATGCACGCAGGATGCGTCCTTGGTTCCTGTTGTGACGTATGCATGTCTCTGCACTCAACTGGGGGACGCTGTAAGACATGGAGGACCTAACATCGTAGAGCACTACGAATGCATGGTGGATGTGATATTGTCAACTGGTTGTGCACTGCACAAGTATGCATGCGTATCATGCGTGCGGTGCATGTGTACTTTGCTACCGTGGAGGACGAAACCTGTCAGGCACGATTCCTGACCCATGGGAAAGCTTGATGGATGCACAACAGATCTGGTTCTGTCCTTGTTGGTCTGGTCCGGTACCATGGTTCATGTTCTTGGTCTGGTAACAATGTTGCGAGGGTGCGGTGACATCCTTGCCAGTGCGCAAACTGTCCGTGGAGAGCCTGCCCCCCGTGAATATTGAGGCTTTTTCGATGCTTTTCTACAAGGATACTTCCTATGTATGTGGACTGTCTAGTTGCTCTCTCAGAGAAGAAGCTGTTTGACTTGGGGGGCTGGACTGGACTTCTGGCGTGTGATGGATATATCTCATGTCTGCTGTCTACTTTACACCCTCAGAGAACAAGCTGTCGGACTTGGAGGATTTGACGACCATCGGCAAGCGTCTTGCCAGCAGCCTCACCAGCCTCGGCATGCACGGCAATCCTCTGTGTGGGATCAGCACGGCGCCCAAGGCCGCGAGAGCGGGGGGCAAGGTGAGCGGCCATTCATGGAACAATTTCTCACCGGCGACTGGTAAATTACTCACCACCAGCTAGTTGATAGTTCACCACCGATTGATCTAGTACTTGCCACCCAGTAATCACTTACTCACCACCGAGTTATCCATGCGTGTGCCGCAGTCCAGAGGTCATGGAGAACTGCTTTTCCGAGTCGCGGGAATCAGCATGGTTCGTTGATGGCCGTGGTATACATGTTGTGGGTATCGAGATGACCACATGCCCATCTTACATGTGCACATGGTTTCTGCTACCACCATCGCCTACCCAACCATCCAACCACCACCACCCACAACAACCGGACACCGCCAACCACCCACCACCAGCAGCCAACCGCCGTCATTCACCCACCACCGATCACACCACCACCACCACCACCACCACCACCACCACCACCACCACCACCACCACCACCACCACCACCACCACCACCACCACCACCACCACCACCACCACCACCACCACCACCACCACCACCACCCCACCCCACCCCATCCCACCACCACCCCACCCCACCCCACCCCACCCCACCCCACCCCACCCCACCCCACCCCACCCCACCCCACCCCACCCCACCCCACCCCACCCCACCCCACCCCACCCCACCCCCCACCCCACCCACCAATGATGACCGCCAACCACCCACCATCAATCAACCAACCAACACCAACAACCAACCGCCACCTTTCACTCACCATCAATTCCCCCCCCACACACCACCACCACAACCAACAATGTTGCCCGCCCACCACTTTCGCCCACCCACCAACAACGGCCACCAGGCTGCGGACGGCGCCGCCGCCAAGCGTGACGTGAGCCAGCGCTACATCCACGCGGCCCTGCGCGCGCTGCCCAAACTGACCGATCTCGACGGCAACGAGGTCACTCAAGCGGAGCACCGAGCGGCGGAAGAGAAAGGGGCGGATGCCAGCGGCCCCCTCACGCCGGAGCTGCTGCTGCACCACTGCCATACGGCCAACCACCGGGGGAGCGGCCCCGTGTGGGACCAGAGCGTGGCGGCGGCGCTCAGCGGGGCCAAGGGGGAGGGCGCGTCGCTGGAGGATCTGCTGATGCAGGTGGGGACTTGAAGGAATGGTGGGCGCTTGATTGTGGCCTATAGCGGATGCAGGTGGGCATTTATGAGTTCACGTGTATTTTTTCTCCATGAAGAAGCGGTCGTGTGCAGGGTCTTCCACAGGACGTGTGAAACCTCGCAGCTGACCAACTTGACAATCTATTGGCCAACCCGAGGCATTACCAACACCTTCAAATCGGAACATATTCTAAACTTATTCTTCTGTTTGATCGCGCTTATCGATGCTCAACCATACCTCCTTGAAGTATGTAATTGAACCAAACATAGCGTTGCCCCTATACGTTGAATTGGCTGAGCATTTCGAGTTCTTTTTCCATTAAGTATTTTTATCTGTTAAGACTGTAGAATTTCGAAAACCATACAAACATTCAGTGCATATACGGTGGACCTGGTTGTGGATCAGAAGACCCCACACCGCCCACCTGCATCTTGACCCTCATAATCATTAGGAACGTAATGATAGTAATAGTAATAAGGATCCTGTACCTTGGCTTGCCTCATCACCCTGGAGGTGGCGGACCTGGCGCTGGACGCACATGGCCGTTCCCCGCATCACCACACCCTTATAACTAAAACCTAATTCCTTATCTATGGACCACGACCCTATCGACCCGCGTGCATGCAGGTGGACCTGGCGCTGGACCACATGGCCGTTCCCTGCATCACCCACACCCGTTTATTTAGTACCTAATTCGCCATCTATGAACCACCACCCTCTCTACCCGCGTGCCTGCAGGTATCGGACCTGGCGCTGGACCACATGGCCATCCCCCGCATCACCAACCTGCAGCTGCTGCCCAACCTGCGGCGGCTCTCGCTGCGGGACAACGAGATCCGGCGCCTGGACGGCCTGTCCCACAACGGGCGGCTCGAGGAGCTGGCGGTGGACGGCAACGCAATCCGGGAGCTGAACATCGGGGCGCTGGCCGCGCTCAGCCAGCTGAGGAAGGTGAGGGGAAGTGGACAGAGGGCGGGGAACAGGGAGGAAGGGAGCGGGCAAGAATTCGCTATTTGCACTCAGCCAGCTGAGGGAGGTGGGGAGAAAGTGGAACATCGGCGTGAATGGTTGTGGGGGAAGGAGGAAAGAGAGGGGTGGGGGGTGGGGGGTAGAGGTGGGGGAGATGGATGGCCGTGCGCAGCCAGCTGAGGAAGGTGAGAGAGAGGAAGGGGAAGAGGTGGTTCGTAGTGTGCGGGGGTGGAGGACCGAGAGATCAGGGGCTTCCTTTCCTTGAAGTGTCTCCTTCTGTGCCATTTCTCTTCCTTTGCCTCAATACCTCCTCCCCCTCCATGTCCCTCAACCCCCGTCCATCTCCTCTCCCCCCCCCGCGCCCTCTTCCCATCTTTTCTTCCCCTGCCCCCCCGCCCCCCCCCAATACGACGATTTTGTTTCCTCCCCATATGCCACATTCCTCCTTCGCCTTATCATCTACTTCCCTTCCCCTTCTCCTTCCCCCGTTTCTTCTCTTGTTTACCTCCTTCCCCCTCCGTTTCCCACGCACCTCCCCTCGCCCCTCCCTGGTGTTGCAACCTGCTTCATGTCTTGCATTGTTTCCCTAATACGTTTTTGGCCCCCGCCTCCCCCCTCCCCCCTTCCCACCCTTTCTTCCCCTCCCCCCCCCCAGCTGGACATTGGCCGCAACCGCATCGGCCCAAACCTGGACGCGCTCCGCTGCCTGCCCCTCCTCAGCCAGCTGTCGGCCCATGACAACGCGATCGAGAATGTGGACGGTCTGCGCGAGCTGTCCCACCTGATGGAGCTCTACCTGGGCAACAACAAGCTGGGCGGCATGCGGTCCATCTTATGCTTGCGCGCGCTCCCACGGCTTATCATCATGGACCTCGCGGGCAACGGCTGCTGCTCCGCGCCCGACTACCGCCTCTACTCCATCTTCCAGTTCAAGCGGCTGAAGGTGTTAGACGGCGCCGCAGTCGACGCGACGGAGCAACAAGCCGCGCGGGCACGCTTCGCGGGTCGGCTGACCGAGGACCTGCTGGAAGAGCGGCTGGGCCACCGGGACTTTGGGTCGCCCACGACGCTGGATTTATCCGGGATGAGGCTGCGGGACTTGGGCACGGTTCTCGGGGACGCGTGTGCAGGCCAGCTGACCCGCATCTGCCTCGACAACAACGTGCTCACCGAGGTGTCCCCCCTTGCGTCCTGCCCCAACCTCCAAGTCATCCAGCTCAACAACAACAAGCTCGAGGCGGGCAGCGCGCTGTTCCCTTCCCTCGCCAGCATCAACCCCAACAATAGCAACAGTGCTGGCGGGCCTTCCAATGCCGGCAATAATAACAATAATAACCCCGTCGGGTCGCTAGCCGCCGGGATGGCAGGGATGGGCTTCTCCCAGGCGATCATGGGGAGTGCGAACGGGTACGGCTCCATGGGGGGCGTGCCTCGGTCCCCCAGGGAGGCCCCCGCTGCTACCCTGGCCGACAGCCTTGAGGTGCTCCAGCTGGCGGGCAACGGGCTGAGGGACCTGGCGCCACTTCGGCTGGACTTGCTGCCGCGGCTGCGCAGCCTGTTCCTGCAGGATAACGAGATCTCGCGGCTGGACGGGCTGGGGGGGATGGGACAGCTGGCGGAGCTGGTGCTCGACCGCAACCGCATCAAGGTGGGGTGTTCGCTATGTTCCATCTTGTGGAAGATTGCGATGAAGGGGGTAATGATGTGCGTGCTGGACTGCCACCGCATCAAGGTGAGCAGGCGTACCCTTGAGCCGCTAACCCGAGACTACCGGTCGGATGCCGAAACAGGATGCGATCGGCTAGTTTGTGGGTGCAATAGGCTAGTTAAAAAGGGTGCTCGACTGTAATCGCATCAAGTTGAGAGGGGAGGGAAGAAAAACAGGATGGTGTGGGTGCAGTGGGCAAGTCCAAAGAGGATGCCCGACCGCAACCGCATCAAGATGAGAAGGGGGGGGGAAGAAAAACGGGATGGTGTGGGTGCAGTGGGCTAGTCCAAAGAGGTTGCCCGACCGCAACCGCATCAAGTTGAGAAGGGGGGGGAAGAATAACGGGATGGTGTGGGTGCAGTAGGCTAGTCCAAAATAATGGTGCCCCGCTGCGATTGTATCAAGGAAGGTGATGGTTAGCAGATAGATGATCGGGGAAGCTGGTGGGTCAAGTGCAGGTGAGTGCGTGGCCGCAGCTGCATGAAGGTAGGGGGTTCACTGTGTTGCTTCTTGTGTGAACGGCAATGCTGGGGTAATGATGCATGTGCTGGACCGCGACCGCATCAAGATCAGGTGGGGTGTGGGCAGGGCAGGGGAGTAACAGAGGTCGTGGGGACAGATGTGGGCCATGAGGGGCATTGTTTATCGGGTGCTGTGTGTATGTGGGTGAAGTTGATTGGGTGCTGGATCGCACGCTACTCGACGTGCAGGTGCTCACACATATGCGCTTGCACACACTGTCTCTCGCTCATATTTCTCCTATATAGGCTCTCTCGCTGTCTGAATTCTCCATTACTTAAGTGGCACACTTCTAGTCCTATATCTTTTATTTTACACGCTCTCCCACAAACACGCTCTCTGCCTGCCTCTTTCTCTCCCCCCCCCCCCCCCTTCTCCGTGGACCTGGTCTTCTCCCCCCCCCTCCCCCTTCTCCGTGGACCTGGTCTTCTCTCCCCCCCCTCCCCCCTTCTCCGTGGACCTGGTCTTCTCTCCCCCCCCTCCCCCCTTCTCCGTGGACCTGGTCGCATCCGCACTGCCCCGCGCTCGCAACATCTACGAATTCATTCTTTCTCGCCCACTCTCTCACACACGACTGCACGCTTTTTCCTTCTTTCTCCCCTCCCACCCGCCCCCTCAGGGCCTGGACCCCTCGGCACTGCCCCGCACGCGCAACATCGTGGAGCTGCGGCTCGAGGACTGCGGCCTGCGCTCGCTGTCCCACCTGGCCATGCTGTGCCCGCGGCTGCAGGCGCTGCACATCGCGGGCAACCGGCTGGGCGACCCGAGCGAGCTGGGCTGCCTCACCGCGCTCTCCGGTGCGTGATCTAGGACAAACATAACAGTCATGAGCATGCAAATGCTATTATAGGGTACAGTAGTAGGAAAGGGACTGTTGCGTGTGCTCATAAACGAGGGTGCAAATGCTAGAAAAGAGAGCTGCAGTATTAAAGGAACCGTGAGCCAGGACAGACACAACAGTAAGGCTACTATGTTACGCATGTCACTCGTATCGCTCACACACGCCATACATCCAAAGTTTGTGGCACAGTTGTTCCCTCAACACAGGTGGTTTCTGGGAGGGAACGGGGCCAGATGAAAGTAAATCACATGGCGTGACCCGAAACCCTATACCCTAACTGTGTAGGGTTCATGGAGCATAGGTCCTTGATAAGGGATGGATGACGGTGGTGGTGACTATGGTGAAGGACTAGGCAGAAAAGGCCAGAGCTCCCCTTGTCCCGGGCCTTGGGGCTTGCACCGCTCGCAACGAGGTGCTGAACAATGTCGGGATGGCCCTCCGCTGCTAGATGCAGCAAGGTGAACTCCCACCCTGCAATAAGAGGGGTCCTGCTCAAGCCCACAGATCTGGCAGCAGTCATAGTCAGACAGGCAGCCAGCCAGCCAGCCAGCCAGCCAGCCAGCCAGCCAGCCAGCCAGCCAGCCAGCCAGGCAGGCAGGCAGGC
Organism: Mesostigma viride; assembly: GCA_009746045.1. Lineage (NCBI taxonomy): Eukaryota > Viridiplantae > Streptophyta > Mesostigmatophyceae > Mesostigmatales > Mesostigmataceae > Mesostigma > Mesostigma viride. Next base: position 205,257 of record RPFO01000542.1, on the reverse strand, counting down.
AGGCAGGCAGGCAGGCAGGCAGGCAGGCAGGCAGGCAGGCAGGCAGGCAGGCAGGCAGGCAGGCAGGCAGGCAGGCAGGCAGGCAGGCAGGCAGGCAATCGGTTGGTCCTTCGGTCCTTTTGTCCGGCGGTCGGTCAGTCGGTGTGTTTTCCTACCCACCACAGCATCCGCCCATCCGCACGCCCACCTTGCACTCAACCCCCCCAACCCCCCCCCGCCCCCGACAGGCCTTGCCGCATTTTCTCTCACCTGTCCTCTGACCGCAATCATGCGCCCCGACCGGCTCCCCTACCCCCACTCCCCCACTCCTGCTTCCCCGACAGGCCTCGTCGAGCTGTCCATCGGCAACAACCCGCTCACCCGCAAGCTCTCCTACCGCGTGATCGCGGTCCGCCACTGCCCCTCGCTCCAAGTCATCGACCGCAAGCCGGTGACGCCCGAGGAGCGCGAGCAAGCCGAGATGATGGCCATGTCCGAGACACTGGCCGCGACTGTGGGGGCGGGGGCGGCGCCACCCGCAGGGGCACCCCCCGCGGCAGCCCCCGCGGGTCCTAAGCAGGCGCTCCGGCCCACAGCGGTGAACTTTGATAGTCTTATGGGGATCACGGGGTTCGCGGCGCCGGGTTTTGGGCCCATGGGTGGGGGGATGGGCGGCGGGGGCCCCGCAGAGAGGAACCCTTCTTTCTCGCGTGGACCTAGGAAGTGAGCTGGCATTTGACCCGGGTCTTGATGAATGAACACGTGTCTTCTAAACATGTTGGGAGTGTCACGGTGCAAAAACCGTGGTGTTAGTTTATCGCGTGCGCGAGCGTGGCTGCACGGGGTGGCAGAGCTCTACGAGGGAAATTCTGGATCGTGCGTACGGGTTACTGGGGACTTGTGTTAACCCGTGTTTTTTTACAACGCGATACATGGCGTTGTAGGGTTAGAACGCGATGTATCGCGTTGTAATCTGACACGTGGCAAACCTATTAAACATGCGATTTTTGGTCTGAAACTTTCAAGATAGGTCAGAAACATCTCATAGAATTCAAGAAAAAATCCTGGTATTTTTGGTATTTTTTTTGTGACAGCTGCAAACAAATATGTACCACTGAAATCAGGCATTTTGTGGGACGAAGGTGAAGACGACGGCGATGGCGGCAGGTAGATCTCGCCAGTTTTCGCGCGAATTTCAGTGGCTGGTGGGTAGCACGACCATGATGATGCGTTCAAAGGTTGATAATTAGGTTTCTACGAGTTTGTTGAGGTACTGGGGCAAAGGAAACGTAGTTTTTTCCAGTTTCTCACCCAACTTTCATGCGGAAACCCTGGAAACCGGCATACATATTATTACGTCAAGACTCGGGTCTGCTGCGGCACCATGCTTGGTATTTCCATGGTGTTTCGACTTCTTAACACATGTTTATTCATTCCGAACGCCCGGACTCTCGGCTAAACCGAGATTTGTGCAGACTTTTATTGGGTAGCTCCGGGCATGATGGTGCCTGCAAATAGCGTAAGGCGTGACCGTGGCTATTGCTACGGTATGCTGTATTTTCCTGGAAATGGCCTCTGCCACCGGCTCAATAGTGCTTGCAGGCGTAAGTATATCGTGTTTCTACCTAGTTTCTGCCAGTTTTCCACGTATTTCGACCGACCTCTGCCCAGCCTCTCTAAGACCGCCATCCTACTCGACGTTGCTTGCATGTCAGCAATAGCAGGTTGCAGTTGTGCAGTATTTAGGTGCTGTATACGTCGTCAAGCCGTGCATATATCGTGAGGATTGGATGTTGATGGTTTATACTGCGTTGATTGTGCAAGAAGATCAGCTGGGTGCCCATAATCATGGTGTATAATCATGTGTTGTTAGCATCTTGCCACCATTTGCTAGCATGCATTCCAGCGTCATCTTTGCCTGCATGTAAGCTCATGGATCACTCAACCTATCCAAGCCTTGCATTACACGTGCCTCTTTCTTTCAGTATTGCACGCGTTATGGAATGAAAACCCAGCACCTCCATTCCCACGAGGCATGTGCTCAACACGTTGTGAGAGTGGATGATGCTTTGGCTATGGCTACCTGATTCAGTCATATTAGGTCATCCAGTCATGATGTTTGATGCATGTTTGATGCAGTATAACTTATACAACACCTATTTTCAACGTTTTGACCCTCCAAGCTCACTATGGCCCCGTTTATGGGGCTCGGGTCTTTGCGTAATGTTGTCAAGGGCTCTCATGTTTCCCACTGCGTTGTACTGCGTTGTAATTGTGATGCTAATGAAAAATAGCTCCAGTGGCCCAATGGGCCTGAGTTTTGTTTCGACAGAGCCTGCATATGTTGCCCATAGCTCGTGCAAGAAGCCAGATTTTTTTCATGAACCATTTGTGAATAAGCACATGACTTGTGACCTAGGGTCAAGAAATCGCGGTCATGGTCAGACCCTCCTGTATTCAAACCAGTGTATCTCTCTAATGAATAAGCATTTTGTAGGTCTGAGTAGCTCAAAAAATCCTTTGATTTATGGGCTTTCAGGAAAGTATATACATGACCATGAAAAAAATTTTTCCTTAGGTGCTATACGCGTTCTAAAAAAAGCTTACAACGCGATATATCGCGTTCTAATTAAAAAAAACACGGGTTAATAATAAAATAAAACTAAAATGTAATGGAGCTGTTTTGCCACAGCAAGATCGGCGAGGCTCTGACCATATTTCTTCCTGATGCGGAAAAGATAACGGCAGGCTCGAGCTACCATGGTCCGGATTCTCCCGATTTCTGGCCTGCGCTGGTTGTCTCTTTGATATTTCTTCCTGAACGACTCGAAAACACGGAAAGGATAATAGCAGGCTCGAGCTACCATGGTCCGGACTCTCCCGATTTCTGGCCTGGGCTGGTTGTCTCCTTGATCGATATTTCTTTAACGATGCACATGTCCTTGCCACATGCTGCTGATTCATTCCCATTAATTAATTAATTAATAGACACGTGACTGCGTCACGTGAGCATAAGTCCTCAGTGGGAGGGGAACATGGGATGGAATGGATGGTATAAGCTATCTAGGTCCTAGTTACAGGGGTGTGGGCACCGCGGCCCGAATCGCTATGAATGCCATACTTGGTCACACGCGGAGCCCCCACAGGCTTGGGGGTGGTCTCCTTCATCACTACTTGCCATCTATCCTTGCGCACCATCTGCCTCCATATTACAGACAAACCAGGAGGCTGCCCGGGGGTGAGCCCGTCACGTCTAGTGTAGCACATGTCCATGCCGAGTCTATCACGAAAAGTCCACGGGTGGCGGCCCTGCCGCGCGCGGCCGGGGGCACGCCAGGTGAGGACATATCGCCCAGGCTGGGCGGGCTTGGTGCCAGCTAGTCTATCTGATGTATCTACCTGATCTGTGCGGGCCAGGTGCCCGGCTAGGCCCAGGCGCCTGTGCCTAATAATGTGGGAAACATAGGGCAAATCAGCGTACAAATCCTCATTACTAATGTGCAAACCAAAGGGGATGTTAAGGGCCTTGCGCAGCATCTTGGTGACGGCGCCGTCGAGTCGTTGCTCCAGCTCCTGCATCAGTGTCCACGTCTCGGCGCCGTAGGTCAGGATCGTCAGAATGACGACCTTGAAGAGGTCACGCTTGACGATCCGGGGTAGGGCGGGGTTGCTCCACCAGCGGCGGTGGTCATGGAGGTGCGCCCACGCCATGCCGATCCGTGTCGTCATGTCGTCCTCGCAGTCGGGAAGCCAACTGCCGAGCAGCTTGAAGCGGCCTGAAGTAGGGTAGTTGACCTCGGCATCGTCTAAGAGGCGGAGTGTGGGTGGGGGCCCTGCCATGCCGAGGGCCAGGGCCTCCGTTTTGGGGCTGATTTCTAGACCAACCGCCCGAGCCTCGAGCGCCAGGCAGTCCAGCCAAAGTTGGGCAGACTCCGGCTTCTCGATGAGCGTGATGTCGTCGGCATAAATGAGGTCAGCTAGTAAATTCTGCTTGTTAGTCGGCCCCCCTTCCCCAAGCTCGTTCGTGATCGCTAGGCCAGGGGCACGGCCTGCAATGCTAGCAAAGCGAGCACGTGCCTGGCGCATAACATAATCCACTACAATAATAAACAGGTACGGCGACAGGACGCAACCCTGCCAGACGCCGGTCTGCAGTGGGCAGGGCGGGGTATGCCGTGTTGAGTGCGCACCGAAGTGGTGGACCCCTCATACAGCGTGCGGATGACGGTAATCAGGGGAGTGGGGACGCGAGCGCGAGCAAGTACAGCCCATAGAGCGTCCCAGAGGACAGAATCAAAAGCCTTGATGAAGTCGACGAAGATCAGGATGGCGGGAAACTCACCAGGTTGCAGGAGAGCGATTTCCTCGAAGAGGCGACGCGCGACGAAGATGGCCATGACGGTGTTGCGCCCAGGACGGAAGCCCATTTGACTTTCCCCAAGGTGACAGTCGAGAGCAGAACGAAGGCGGTTGAGGATCATGCGCATGAACAACTTAAGTGCGGCGCTCTGGATGCAGACTCCTCTGTAGTTGGCGGGGTCGTCAGGGGAACCTTTGTTTTTGTACAGCATAATACGGTAGCTGTGCTGCCACTCAGGAATCGGCGGCGCGTCGGCAAGCAGGATCCGGTTGCAGACGTCAAGCAGGAACCCCGTGAGCGCCGTCAGCTTAATCACCGGGGCTGGGAGCTGGTCAGGTCCAACGGCAGCATAGAAGCGGAGTTGCTTGGCGGCGGTGCTCAGCTCGAGCTCGGTGAACGGCGGGAGCTCGTTGGGGTGGGCCAGGGGTTCCGTCAGGGCTGGGTACGTGTAGTCCTGCTCAGCGGCGGGCGGCGTGGGCGGCGCAGGGACGTCCGCCGGTGCTACTGCCAGGCGTGCGGCCGCCAGAGGGCCAAGCGGCGGAGGCGGCGGGGGGGCGCCGAGCAGCCGGGACTGGGAGGAATACCACTGGTTGAGCTGCTGCTGCGGTGAGCCAGAGAGCGTCCGCGGCGCCGGCTGCGCGCCGCCGGCGGGCCGTTGGGCGTGACGCAGGCGGGTCCAGGCGTACTTGCCGTGCTGGTCCTTGAGGTGGGCGAAGTACTCGCGGACATGAAGGTCCTCCTGCTCCTTGGTCGCCTGCCGGATGGCCGAGTGGTAATCGGCTTTGAGGCGGGCGTAGCGGGCGGGGTCGCGGTTGTCGCGCAGGGCTTGCCGGGCCTGGATGACGGCGGGGAGCCGGTGCAGGCTGGTGAAGCGGGGCGGGCGGCGGGGGGGCAGTAGGGCCCCGGCCGCGGGCAGCTTGTCAGCGAGGTGCCGAAGGGCCGATGCCGGGCCGGCAGCGAACAGCTGGGCGTGGCTGGCCGGGATGTCCAGCGCGTCGACGAACGCCTCTGCGGCGCGCTTGTGGGCGCGTTTTTCAGGGAAGTCCTCCAGAGCGTCGTCAGATTTCTCGAGCAACTGAAGTGTGCGCAAATCAGGTGGTGCCACGTGCTTACGAAAGGGCGAGGGGAATCGCAGGCGGATGCGGGCGGTGACGATGCGATGATCGGAGCGCACCAGGGGGATCACATGCGAGCGAGCAGCTAGTACAGATCCTTGATGACGCTTGCGCATTACAACATAGTCAATGCAGCGTTCAGTGCCAGTTGGCGAGGTGTGTGTGACCAAAGCATCTGGACTATGTGGAAAGCGGGTGTTGGCAGTGACCAAATCGCATGTCGTAAGCAAATCAGCAAAAAGTTCGGTGTTGGCATTGGAGACCGTACCGTTGGGGGCGTGCTGACATCCGCCAGTACCCGGTGGTAGCGTGGCGTTGGCGTCCAGCAGCAGAGCGAGGTAGTTGCGACCAGGGATGCCGTTCGCCAGGTTCTCCAGCGCTGCAAAGAAGTCCTTGCGGTCTTGTTCTGGGTGGCCGGAGTGGGGTGCGTAACCAACGCCCACCGTCAGGGCGTAGGTCGAGTGGCCCTCCATCGAATGAAAAGTGGCCACGAGGAGCCGAGCGTTGACCAGCTGGGGTTCGCCCATGTGGCGTACGGCGAGCGGGGAGCAGAGGAGACCGACGCCCCCGTTCCCGGTGCCGTCGCCGCCTCCGTAGTAGAACCGCCAGCCGTCGATGTCGTCAGCAACAAGGGCAGTTGATCCGCGGGCCGATGCAGTGCGCCTGTGTTCTTGGATTCCCAGGATGGCGATATTATTGTCGATGCAGAAACCAATAAGATTGGAGACTCGATGGCACTGACAGTCGTCACTGCGCAGGCAGTGACAGCGGTCAGCGTCGGGCTGGAGCGTGCGGGCGTTGAAGGTGGCGATGACCAAGGGCGCGCGTTGACCGAAAAGGGGGGTGCAGGCGGGGGTGGGGGCGGAGATGGAGCAGGGTGGTGATGGGGGTGGGGGTGGAGGTGGTGGGGTAGGGGGGGCGGGTTGGGGACTTATGCTTTCAATCACCATTTCGATTCTTCCTGCCAACGCGTCGAGGCGACGCCGACGGTTGGCTCGGGTGGCCAGGTAGAATGAGTTTGCGTCTGCACGCATAAGAAATGCGTGCAGTCTGAGGAGGTTTCGGAGGCGGCCGCGCGAGGCGGGGCTAACCTGGCTCACTGCCGACCCGTTGCTCTCTCTCCGACAGCCCGAGGGCTGCGAAGGCAAAGGGGCGGGAAGGGGAGTTAGGCAGATCCCACTGCTAGAGCCGCGGAGCCGCGGGGCCGCGAGCGTCGTCATTGATAGGAGAGAAGGGTTCGCAGCGCGGGCTCCGGCTCAGGTGCAAAGCGAACGAATTTATTAGGGGGACGGCCAAGCCTGGCAGCCATACCTGAGCTGAAGTTGCCCCGGCGGATCCCCACACGTGCTGGGGAGCAGGTGACCGTCGATGCCGGTGGCGATGGCGGTGACGGCGGGGGCCGAGCAGGGGGGCTGGGGCGCTGGCACGGCGGTATCCATGGGGGTCGCCGTCATTGGAGGAAGGTCCTGGCCGTTAATGCGGACGATGAAGACGCCATTAAAGAGGCGGGCATAGATGCTGCACCGTAGTTGCGGGTTGGCCTGCTTGGCTGCCCGAGCCTCGTGGACCTCCGGCCGGTTCAAAGCGGCAGCCCGGGCCTCAAGCTGCTCCGGGGTATAGTAATCGTCGATGCTCAGTTGGGTATCGTGGAGGTTCCGGCGGGCCTTCTGCACCTGCAGTTTGTCCTCCTTGCGGTGGAATTCCACCAAGACAGGGGCGGTGGGGCCGCCGAGCCGTCGTGCCGTTTTGATGACGACGCTTTGGGCCACGCCGAGCTTCCCCAGGAAGGGGTCGCCCCGGAGGTAGGTGCCCAGGCGTGCATCGTTGACGTTCGAGGGGACGCCACGTACCACAATACTGCATGAGCGAATGGGTTCGTGCATAGCATCCCTTGTGCTGGCCTTGACGGCTGTTTTGATTTCGTTGATGAGCTCCGTAGGGTTCTGAAGCGTGGCGGCATAGGTGGTCTTGGCAGGAGTTATGGAGGCGGCAAGTTGTTGCTGGAGCTGGTGGAGGAGCTGCTGCTGCTGCTGCAGCCCTGCTGCAATGTGGGTGATGGCGGAGTGGATGGAGGTGTCGGCGTGTGAGGAATGGGCGTGGTGGGTGGCGAGGTGGTTGTGGACAGGGTTGAGGGCAGCGTTGAGGAGGGGAGGGAGGCGATCGAAGCACGTATTGGCGACTTGCTTGGCGGTGATGTTGATGGCGGCCGCAACAGTGGGGTCGGCTCCCAGGTCCAGAGAGGCCATGACAAAGCGCTCAAGGGCGCTGTCGGAAAGACGGGAGCACGTCCACCAGACTGCGAGGCAGAGGTCAGTGTCGTCGGGGTCGTCGTGGAGAAAGTCCGACAGGTGGGTAACCTGTTGGTTGCAGTCCCGGATCTCGCACTTTTTCTCGGCAGCCAGGTGCAGGATGGTGAGGGCGGCAGCTCGGGACAGGCGCATGATGGCGTTAAGGCCTGGCCATTTGCCAGGTAAAAATGCGGCAGCTTCCTCGGCAGAAAAGGCCTCCTCGCGGGTATCCATGGCAAGGTCGCTGTTCGGCGGAGCGGTGGAGTGGAGCGGCTGGATGCTGACAGTGGCGTCCGGCATAGCGTGCAAGGGTGTTTCCAATGACGCCATGGCTTCGTCAGCGAGTTGGTGCAGGGCCGCGGACGCTTGTGATTGCTGGGATGAGTCGTATTCCGCCATATCGAGCTGAAAAAACAGCGATATTTGCTGGGCAGGGCGGTGCCGGTATCTTCGGAAATATTGAGCGATAGCTGGAGAGAATTATATCAGCGTGTTCGTCTTCAAAAGACGAGTCTAATGCAACCAACCCGATGAAGTTTCATGGCCGGAGTCAAAAGTTATGAGCATTCTCGTATATTGCAACAGCGATATTTGCTGGGCAGGGCGGTGCCGGTATCTTCGGAAATATTGAGCGATAGCTGGAGAAAATTATATCAGCGTGTTCGTCTTCAAAAGACGAGTCTAATGCAACCAACCCGATGAAATTTCATGGCCGGAGTCAAAAGTTATGAGCATTCTCGTATATTGCAACAGCGATATTTGCTGGGCAGGGCGGTGCCGGTATCTGATTCATTCCCATACCCTGATTTATTATGCATAATTAAAAAGCGCGTGACTGTGTCACCTGGGTGACAATACAGAGTACAGGAACCTTTTAGCACGTACTAAACACGACAAGAAGGGAGGCCGGCGCCCTAGCACTTCTCTCGTGAACTGCCACTGTAAGTGTGCGCATGCCACAGAGCGCTCTCTCCACAGCATTGTGCCGGGGTGCAGCACTGTGGGTGCAACACAGCCATGCAATACCATAAAATTAAATTATAACATGTCTCCGTTGGGAGATCATGCAGCACATATTCCAGGTTGGATGGGTGGTGTGGAGGAAGCCGCGTAATCGAACTAACCTAACTCTAAGCTATATCTAGTCTAGAAAAGCCTATCTACGCTACTCATCAAAACGGCTCCTCCTTTTGGGGGGAGGCGGCTTGCCCACAGGGGCTGGCGTGTGCGCCTTGACAATCTTCTTCCACCGCGTCTTGTCCTGCATGGCAGTCCAAAGACGGGAGAGAGAGTGGATGCGGTACTCAAACTGGGCTGGGACCACTAGGTCGTCCAGCAACATCTGTGTATAGGTCATGGCATGTTTCCCTACCTTTTTAGGAATGTTCTTGGGGCCAGGCCAGGTCAAAATATGCCGCCCCGGTTGGCCGAGCCGCTGGGGACCGGCCAGACCAAGGGCGGTGTCGACCTGGCTGGTGCGAGCAAGATGTCCTACAAATGCTATCCTATGCAATACCATAGGTAGGCGCTAACGCATGCATAGCTTCATGCAAGCTAGAAGAAATTAAGGTAGGCTCAAGGCGTCGGCTAATTAAGTGCTCCCGTTGGGGAGTCACGGAGCATTCACCCCGATGGACCTGTCGGAGCATCCTGTAAACCGTGCCGTCTAGCCTAGCTGCCAGTTTGGGTGGGATGGTCCACGCCTCGGCGCCATACGTGAGCACCGTGAGGACCAGGACCTTGAAGAGCATTCGCTTGCGGTGCTCGCCCAGGTCCTTCGAGTGCCAGTAGGTTTTGAGCGAACGTATCCTTCATAATGGCTTGCCACCAATCTTTACGATTCATCTGCCTCCATACTACAGACAAACCAGGAGGCTTCCCAGCCAGGCGTGAGCCCGTCCGTGAATCCTAGGGCAACACATGTCCATGCCCAGCCTATGACAGAAAGTCCAGCAGGCCAATTATCTGATTTATTCACTGACTTGTTCACTAAATCCAAATTCGACAATAGAGTTTAACTGCATGTCTCAAGCTCAACCATTAATGCATTCATTAACACCACACTGCTTCACGTTAGCAAAAGTCGTCAATGTGATGGGAATGGAATGGTGTCTATCTATCTTCCAATGGCAGGGAGCGGGATGGCTTGTTGCAGGTTGCAATGTGCCTCGAGTCCCCAACCGAGGGGCAACAAGAATCAGTGATGCTTGCGAGGCTGCGAGCTGAGCGGGACGACAACAAGTGGGATGACGAGGAAGCAGGAGACGCCTTCTGCACCACCCACACATGCGGCAGATTCTTGCCACGTCACACGGCACCCGACCGCGCCATCGCTGACGTGCGGCACTTTTTCATCCTCAACATCCTGGCGGGTGGTCTATCGAAACATGGTCGCTCTGGCGGCGCAAGACAGCCGCCAATATCTGCCATCGACACTGCCTGCGATTCTGGCGACCTGGGCCGCCCCCCTGCACCCTGCTGCCAATTGGTACCGATGGCCAACCACCTGCCGTGCATGACCGGTGGCCGCTGCGCTTCGTCCGACTTCACCATGCGGGCTTATGAGCAAAGGAGCTACCAACTCGTACCCAACTCGTAACCCCCCACTACTGCCACCCGACTAGTACCCCCACTGGTACCAACAGCCAATCACAGGCTGTGCCTGACTCGCGATTCATGTTACTGCAAAGTGAGCCCAAGCCCCAGGGTCCGCCCACACGAAGCATTCAACTGGCATGCTTCACCGGGCAGCCTTGAGATGATGGGCTCAAGAGCAACGTGCGTCATCGGCGCTCTGCATCTCTTGACACCAAGAGCTCGAGGGCTGGCGGTGGCATGAGCTGGCCCATCCACAAGGCCTCGGTCGAATGGGAGAAAAGTGGCTGTTCCCAGGCTGTGTGGATGTGGCTCCAGAGCAGGGAGAGCTTAGGGCGGTTGCGAAGGAGAGGTCAGTAGCCCAATGTCAGTCAAGTCCACGGTGGGCCAACCGCAAGGCCCCGCTCACTTAGTTGGCCAAAGAACCACTCTGTTGGCACCCACCGGGTGGCATCGGTGGAGAAGCCGATACATCAAGGGAGGGCGGGAAGGCCCCCCCAAAAATTGGAACCTGATCGTTGCTGGACGCCGCAGGGCGCGGCCTACTAGTCTACTACCAACATCCAGTTTGCGAAAAAAGCATGATCTACATACTAGTGTGTCATATTCTTGCAGAACGCTGCAGTCCGGAGGTTTGCGGATGCCAGCACGTGGCAATCAGACCCCTGTTGGAGGGGGTCGCCCTCGCGAGGCCTCATTAACGGTGTGAGCACGCCCACGATCTGTCGGCTCGCACAAACTAAGCCGTCCAAAATACATGTATCGTGTTTTGCCCCCATGGGCCTCAGTGGCTGGCAGCTCGCGCTCCTGCTTGATTCCACTTTTTCTCGCCGCCTGGTCTACATCCCCCCCACAGGTTCCTGTATAGGCACCGTCAGATTGTCTGCCGTGCCCAGTGGGCGGGGGATGAGGCCACAAGGGAAGCCGCAACGGCTTGTGTGATGCAGGGAACCCTGGCTCTTGTTGCCCCCCCCTACGCGCGACAAGGGCGACCATTGAATAGGGCCCGCTTTCAATACGGCAACCATGGCGCGGCACGATCCAGTGAAACCACCGTTCCATTGGAACCGGCCAGGAATACTTGTTTCACTTAATAGGGCCGGAGACGCTGGTGCTTGCACGAGAGGGGAGGGTAACCCAGCCGTTCGGTGCGGCACTAGGGCCGGAAACGCTGGCTCTCTCGCGACAGCTCCTGCCCCTCCTGCTGCAACCGCCGCATGTTGTCCAGCACTGCCGCGATCTTTAGGGAGGCAGAGATGCCGCCGGAGGATGACGGCGGTGCGGGTCGCTGCGACCTGGAGCTGGCGGACAACGGCGTGGATGCTGATGCTTCCAACGGCGCACCCCCGGTTGCTTCGGACGCTGCACCGCCAGTTGATGACGGCGGCGTGGCCATCGTTGGTTCACCGAGGCTTCCTGGGGAGGGAGGGAGGGCAGTGATTGGGGTAGCGCCATTCGAAGTGCGAGTATAGGGATGGGGGAAGCGAGGGTGGTGAGGGGAGGAGGGTACAGGGCGTACATAGCGATGGTAGTGATTGAGGCAGCAAAGGCAGCCAGGGCAGCAAGGGCAGCCAGGCCAGCCAGGGCAGCCAGGGCAGCCAGGGCAGCCAGGGCAGCCAGGGCAGCCAGGGCAGCCAGGGCAGCCAGGGCAGCCAGGGCAGCCAGGGCAGCCAGGGCAGCCAGGGCAGCCAGGGCAGCCAGGGCAGCCAGGGCAGCCAGGGCAGCCAGGGCAGCAAGGGCAGCAAGGGCAGCGAAGGGCAGCAAGGGCAGCAAGGGCAGCCAGGGCAGCCAGGGCAGCCAGGGCAGCCACGGCAGCCACGGCAGCAAGGGCAGCAAGGGCAGCAAGGGCAGCAAGGGCAGCAAGGGCAGCAAGGGCAGCAAGGGCAGCGAAGGGCAGCAAGGGCAGCAAAGGGCAGCCAGGGCAGCCAGGGCAGCGAGGGTAGCAAAGGGCAGCCAAGGCAGCGAGGGCAGCGAGGGCAGCAAGGGCAGCAAGGGCAGCAAGGGCAGCAAGGGCAGCAAGGGCAGCAAGGGCAGCAAGAGAAAGGCGCTCGGGTGGGCGGAAAAACGGGCCCAACCAGAGCCTGGGGAGGTCAGCAAGATCGGCGATGAATGCGGGCAGGACTAAGGACGCTGTAGAATAAACAAGTTCAGCCTGAGGCTGACCGACGGGTCTGAACTTACCGCCGCGTGCAGGTGCAGCGTTTACTAATGACCGGTGGGGTAGCCGGTGCATCGTCGACGGGCTCGTCCTTGCGTTCCTTGCAAGCACGGATGACCTCATGGGCGTGAACGGCGCCTTTTTCGAACTCATTATGAGTTGTACCTCGAAAATGTTGCTCTTGCGCCAAACAAACTGCTTGGCCACTCACTTCAGTTCTTCCCTAAAATCCCCCCTCGGCCTTCAGTGTCCTGATGTGTGCTGGGGTTATACCGGATCGGCAATTTAACTTTCAGCCAGCCATGCTTCAAAGCTTCGGTTGCGCAGAAGCGCTCTGCGAGCTCAAGCCACACACTGACTTCCAGCAAGCCAAAGACTTCGCTGCGGCTAAATCAAAGATCTTCTTTCAAACGTGTAGACATTTCTTCTATAGAAGGTGAACTGGTCAGGCCAATGCTCAATGCAGCATTTCAGTACGACGAAAGTAAACACTTTTCCAATGTGACAACCAAAAAGCTTCTTCGGGCTCCGTGTAGCATGCCTTGGTGAGCTTAGTTTAAGGAGAGTCGTTTAGGGAGAGATTTACCGCCATCATGCGATCAAATTGCACGCCTGACAGCTCGGCCATGGCCATGTACGCGAATAAGAATTTATTGTTTACACCCTGTTTACACTTTGTAGTGAGGGAATCCTCAGTTGCCTGAGGCCAGGGGGGTTGATGCGTCATATGATTCTACCGAACGTCCCATCACCACTTGCTTGATACTCAGATACTGCCATATGTACTGTTGTTGTTGTTGGTCTTGTTTTTTGTTGTTGTGTGGGTGGTTCCGCTTATTACAGCACTGTAGATAGCAGCTGATGTGAACATGCAGAAAACTTAGGACCGCTAGCCCCTGCGCGGGTTTGAACTGGGTACTTCCGTTGTGTGTGTGGGCGGTTCCGCTTACGGCACTGTAGATAGCAGCTGATGGGAACATGCAGAAAACTTAGGACCGCTACTTCCGTTGTCCTGTTGTTCCACCGCGCCACAGGCGCTTCGGCGCCCCCGCCCACCGCCGGTGGCTTGCGCCACCTTTACCCTTGTCAACCCGTCGCCCCTCGGGTTGGGGACAACGCCTCCACCATCCGACGGCCCCAATCCCTCGCGTCGCGTCTGTGTGGTTTGTCGGATACATCTGTGCGGTTTTTCGGCTACATCTGTGCGGATTTCGGCTACATCTGTGCGGTTCTCGGGTGTACCTGTCCGTCCGTCCGTCAGATTCACCCATCTGACGGTCGTAAAACGTTGGGAGAGTAAATGGGTGGGATAGATGTGCATTGTTGTTGCCATAAGGTGAACACAACCCACAACAACAACAAGGTGAATCGCTGCGCAAACCAAGATCAAGATTGCCGCATTGAGTGGTAAGCTACTTGACGGATATGGTAGCATCGGGGATCAATATCTGCCCTCGCCTTTTGCCACGTGGGTTGAGGAAACAATGCCGAGAATGCAAGTCTTCTGATTTCTGAAGCGACCGTGTACTTGGCCCCCCGCTGTCATACGACGCAGATCGCGCGAGCCTGCCTCGTAATCTCACGTAAATGGCATCAGTACTGATTGTCGCTAAAATTTCAACCCTCGAACGCCTATATTATGGAGCCGTGAAAAGCAGCAATTGTTTGACTTCCTCTCGGCTTTGAAAATATGGACGCATAGTTAAGCTTACGAACCTGGCTTTTGGATGAGAAAGAGTGCCCTTATCCATTCTTTTGTAGGCGATCATGGTCATGCATGAAAACCAATGAATTTTATTGCTGGTTAAGTTGGTGTTAGGGCCGGGAGGCTATCCATAACTGAGCAGGATTTTCTTCGTTTTCCTCAACCCGAATCGTGTATCTGACCAAGATGGCCCTTGGAGTTAATAATGGATGGGACCTGGCACTTCGGGAGCAGAAGGCCTTGGAAGAAGAGACCGCAAAAGGCCAGCGTCGTCGAAGGAAGCAAAACCGCGCAGTTTTGATAAGCAAGTTTGACGATTCCAGTTTCTCGGAGGAGGAATCCGAGCCCCGTGATTACAATCAAAGCGGAAACCCGGGTATGTGCCCGGGCGCGGCTCGTTCAGGGCGGATTACATTTTCACGCCACTACTAAATGTCATAACAACGTATAAGAACCCGCTCAACCTCAGCGGTTTGATTTCCCCGTCTTTACAGTAAACGCTTCGAAGGTATCCCTTAAGCCCCTAACAATCAATTTTCAATGCGACCATGTACAGTTTTCCCGGCCTGGTGGCAGTCAGTCACAGCGACAGTCGTTTGTTGGAATTAATGAATTAATTAACACGTAACAGCGTTACGTGAGCGTTTGTTGGAATGCCAGTGGCGTAACATGGTTCGGTAGTTCGCTGCAGGTCTAAGGATAGGGTATGCCCTAACATGTCGTATAGAAATCAAGGTCAACATGGAACATAACATTACAATCAGTAGTATTGCTTCCCATGGTAGTGGAAGCCCCAGCGGACCTAGGAGCAACCTGAAGACCCTTTTTCGTTTGTGCCTTGCTGCGTATATGCATATCGATTTTTTGTTTTATTGCGCTGAAGGTTTTCTGGCGCACCCACTTCAAGATTTTGTGGCGAAACCCACTATATCCCGTCGTAGCTTTTTTCAATCAATATTGTTCCATTGTCATTTTTCTTGTAAGAACTTCTGCATTGTTTAAGACTTGTTGCATTGACAACCATGAGCCCTTGCACCAAAACCCTTGCCCTTTTTTTTTTTGCCTTTGTTTCTGGATCGTGTGGGTGCCGCTTGTTGTAAGCTCAGCCGTGTCGTAAACCTTTTGCATTGTTGCTTCGTGTCATCCCAAGCGTTGATGGAGACCCTGACCCAAGGGGTTGTCCATCCTGGCTTTGACACAGTATTATGTTTTGATTAGGAATGATTCATGATACAGCGGCTATGATCAATATCATTAGTGCTGCTGTTACGACTGTCATCGTTGTCGTCCTCATTCTCATGGCTTCAGTTCTCACGTGCGCATCTTTAACATTTGCATCCTTGAGCACTTAATGTTTTTATCCCCGATAGCAGTCAACAGTGAGATCAAGCCAGCAGCGGGATTGATACAGACTCAGATTGTCGTAGTACTGATTCCTATATTTATCACAATACTACAGATACCTGCCTCGGCGTTTCAGCTCATCCTGACATTGAGAAGTGTTTCATTTCTTGACAAGTGGACTGCCTTGCCCCCCCCCCCACTGGGTACCTTCATTCTCTGCGTCGGCATCGTTACATTTAAGTCAATGAGGTGTATACTGCGTTCCTGTATCCGCCCACACAAGCGGGCAGTGTGCCCAAGCGGGCCAGCTACGCTGGCACCAATGATTGAAGTCACCATTGTTGTTGCGGTGGTTGTCGTGATGGTTCACCCACCCATGGGCATGGTCCTGCTGTGCTGGCACCAACACTAATGCCATCATTTATGCCGTTTGTTGTGGTTGTTATTGCCGTTGTGGTTGTTGCTGTGATTCTGGTTCTTGCTGTTGTTGTGGTTGTTGCTGTGATTTGGCTGTCGTGCCACCCACAGGTTTACTGCGCTGGCATCAGCAGCGCGCCGCATGGTGCCAACCCGCACGCGACGCGGCGGCCGCAGCGCTGGCGTCGGGGCGGGGGCTGCCATCGCCCGCTAGCCCCGTCCTCGGGTACGTGTTGTTTTTGGCGGGCATAGGTCACCAATGGTTTTCTTGCTAGCCCTGTCCTTGGGTAGGTGTCATTTTTGGCTGGCACAGGTCACCAACTGTTTTCTTGCTTGCTTGGTTGTTCTCGGGTACGTGTTGTTTTTTTGTTGTCATGTGTGCTTGTGTCCTCAATTTCACACCCAGTAGCATCGTTCTTGGGTTGGCATTTCTTTTTTCTCTTTTTTTCCCTTTCCTTTCCTTTTTTCTTTTCTTTTCTTTTCTTTTCTTTTCTTTTCTTTTCTTTTCTTTTCTTTTCTGTTCTGTTCTGTTCTGTTCTCTTCTGTTCTGTCCTGCCCTGCCCTGCCCTGCCCTGCCCTGCCCTGCCCTGCCCTGCCCTGCCCTGCCCTGCCCTGCCCTGCCCTGCCCTGCCCTGCCCTGCCCTGCCCTGCCCTGCCCTGCCCTGCCCTGCCCTGCCCTGCCCTGCCCTGCCCTGCCCTGCCCTGCCCTGCCCTGCCCTGCCCTGCCCTGCCCTGCCCTGCCCTGCCCTGCCCTGCCCTGCCCTGCCCTGCCCTGCCCTGCCCTGCCCTGCCCTGCCCTGCCCTGCCCTGCCCTGCCCTGCCCTGCCCTGCCCTGCCCTGCCCTGCCCTGCCCTGCCCTGCCCTGCCCTGCCCTGCCCTGCCCTGCCCTGCCCTGCCCTGCCCTGCCCTGCCCTGCCCTGCCCTGCCCTGCCCTGCCCTGCCCTGCCCTGCCCTGCCCTGCCCTGCCCTGCCCTGCCCTGCCCTGCCCTGCCCTGCCCTGCCCTGCCCTGCCCTGCCCTGCCCTGCCCTGCCCTGCCCTGCCCTGCCCTGCCCTGCCCTGCCCTGCCCTGCCCTGCCCTGCCCTGCCCTGTTCTGTTCTGTTCTGTTCTGTTCTGTTCTGTTCTGTTCTGTTCTGTTCTGTTCTGTTCTGTTCTGTTCTGTTCTGTTCTGTTCTGTTCTGTTCTGTTCTGTTCTGTTCTGTTCTGTTCTTTTCTTTTCTCTTCTCTTCTCTTCTTTTGTGTGTGTGTGTGTGCGCGCGCGTGCGTGCGTACATGCAAGTGCTTGTGTGTGTTCCTATATGTGGGATCTACGAACATAGGTGTGTGGATTCATATGCGTTGTTTTTCGCTGGCAGAGCTCACCAGCCGCTCGCTTGCTAGCTTGCTTGCACTGGTCATCTCACTACATGGTCATCTCTCATGCTTGCACTGGTCATCTCACTACATGGCATGTTATTTACTCTCACTACATGGCATGTTATTTACTCTCACTACATGGCATGTTATTTACTCTCACTACATGGCATGTTATTTACTCTCACTACATGGCATGTTATTTACTCTCACTACATGGCATGTTATTTACTCTCACTACATGGCATGTTATTTACTCTCACTACATGGCATGTTATTTACTCTTTATGTTCAATATTGGCCATCCGCTGAGTGCCCTTTGCGCCACCTGCCGCCTGCCGCCTGCCGCCTGCCGCCTGCCGCCTGCCGCCTGCCGCCTGCCGCCTGCCGCCTGCCGCCTGCCGCCTGCCGCCTGCCGCCTGCCGCCTGCCGCCTGCCGCCTGCCGCCTGCCGCCTGCCGCCTGCCGCCTGCCGCCTGCCGCCTGCCGCCTGCCGCCTGCCGCCTGCCGCCTGCCGCCTGCCGCCTGTCTGCTGCTTGCTGCGATGCTGCCTGCTGTCACGCTGGCTACTGTCTTTTGTCTGGCACCACCCGCATGGGGGCGGCGTGGTCTTCTCATCCAATTGCATACCACTTAAATAAGGCCTTGGTCATCGGGTGATTGCCCTCTCATTTTTATCAATGTCTGCTGTTGTACGTTGTCTGCCGGTCCTGTCTCCTGTCACCCACGTGCGCCGCAGCGTGGCCGTCTCATCTAATGCCATAACTATCACTTTGTAACGTACTGGTCACGTGTTGGTTGCCCTGCCATGCATTCTTCTTGTCTACCATCACCTGTCACCGTCACTGCAAAAAAAACAAAAGAAAAAAGTTCAAAAGAATTCTGCAGCGTGGTCGTCTCAAGTAATGGCATAATGATCACTCATCAACATGTTGGGATGTTTGCCCTCTTGTAACGTTTGCGGTGGACAATGTATGCCTGTACTTTCTACCTGTCACTGTTGGTTGCCGCAGGGTGGTCGTGCCATATGAGGAGGCGCTGGCCCTCAACCGGCCGTACGCGCACAGCATACCGTTGGCCGAGATGGTGGACTATCTGATCGACCAGTGGGTGGAGGAGGGTTTGTATAAGAACATGTGATGGTGGACTATCTTATTGACCAGTGGGTGGAGGGGTTGTGTAGTGGCCTACCCTTGATCGACCAGTGCGTGGAGGGGTCATGTAAGATCACATAATGTGATTATAGACTAGAGTAACCACGTGGGAGGTTACCACAGTGACCGCGTCTACAACAATGGGAGGTCCACGGCCCCTTATTTCTTGGCGAAACAACCTCCAAAAGGGTCCAGGGGAGTAGGTCCGTGATGCAAGGCCAAGTCTGCGAGCTCTTTGACTTCATTGCCAGTGAGACAAGGCGCGCTGATACCATGGCCCTCATGGGTGGCCGGTGTGCACCACCCGCCACGTAAACCACGATGGCTTTGCAAACCCCAGGAGGGCATGCAACCCATCCCGGGATATTGGAATGTGAGACCTATTGTATATAAAGTGGCACATCTGGAATTGTTTACATAAGGCGAATCTGTCGGTCTTGTGGCTGTTAGGGAAACACGTAATTAATGGTAGGGAAACCCTAGCGGCTGCAGAAGTGCCAAGGTGATGGCTGGCGCAATTTGGTCCAGTTTCTTGAGCATGGAAGTCTTATGAGACTTTGTGATAGAAATAAGACATGATGAGGCCTAGGGAGGTGAGGCTTGTGATGCCTAGAGCCGCTGCCTAAGAAGTTCGTGGGGGAACTTCTTCGTACTGGTGTCTGTCATCTCTCCCAGGCCGGCCAGTGATCAGGGACCCACGGGCTGCCAACAGCTGGCTTCGGATTTCTGGGTAACCGCGATTGTTTATTAATTCATTAATTTGCAAGTAGACTGCGTCACGTGAGCACATGCCCTGGGCAATCAGTGGGATGGACATCAAATGGGATGGATGGATCTAGCTATCGAGCTTCTAGCCCGTGGACTCACCGTGATAGACTAGGCATGGACATGTGCTACCCTAGACGAGACGGGCTCACACCCGAGCAGCCTGCTGGTTTGTCTGTAATATGGAGGCAGATGGACTCAACACGGCTTTACCCCGCCATGCCCACTGCAGACCGGCGTCTGGCAGGGTTGTGTCCTATCGCCGTACCTGTATATTATTGTAGTGGATTATGTTATGCGCCAGGCACGTGCTCGCTTTGCTAGCATTGCAGGCCGTGCCCCTGGCCTAGCGATCACGAACGAGCTTGGAGAAGGGGGGCCGACTAACAAGCAGAATTTACTAGCCCACGCACCACCCTCATCGCGCGCCCCGAGCACATTCAGACCTGGCTGGACTGCCTGGGCCTGGAGGCGAGGGCGGTGGGGTTGGAGATTAGTGTCAAAACGGCTGAGGCAATGGTGATTGGGGCCTCCAGTCGCCCACCGCTGCCGCGCCTGCTCGACGGGACGGAGGTCCCGTTCCGCGATCGCTTCAAACTGTAGGGGAGCATGCTCCCTGACACCGCCGGCGATGTGGACATCCGCATCGGCCTGGCCTGGGCCAGGCTCCGTTCGCTCAACACCTACTGGCGCTCGAAGGGCCTGGGCCGGCGAGCACCGCAAGCGCATGCTCTTCAAGGTCCTGGTCCTCACGGTGCTCACGTATGGCGCCGAGGCGTGGACACTCACGGAAACACTGGCAGCTAAGCTAGATGGCACGGTTTACAGGATGCTCCGACAGGTCCTGAACGTAGGGTTTTCCAAGCGTAGGTCATTAGAGTCTTTGTATCAGGGCATGCCTCGTATTTCGGACGAGCTTAGGCAGCGTAAGATAGCATTTGTAGGACATCTTGCTCGCACCAGCCAGGTCGACACCGCCCTTGCCGGTCTGGCCGGCCCCCATCGGCTTGGCCAACCAGGGCGGCATATTTTGACCTGGCCTGGCCGGCCCCAAGGACATTCCTTAAAGGGTACCTAGGAAAACATGCCTCGAACTACACCCAGATGTTGCTGGCCGACCTAGTGGTCCCAGCCCAGTTTGAACACCGCATTCACTCCCTCTCCCTTTTTGGACTGCCATGCAGAATTACAAGACGCGGTGGCAGAAGATTGTCAAGGCTCACACGCCAGCCCCTGTGGGCAAGCCACCTCCCCCCAAGAGGAGGAGGCGTTTTGATGAGTAGCGTAGTTAGGATTTTCAAGACTTGATAGCTTAGAGTTAGGTTAGTTCGATTACGCGGCTTCCTCCACTCCACCCATCCATCAAGGAATATGTGCTACATGATCTCCCAACGGAGGCATGTTATAATTTAATTTTTAATCCTCCGACGTGAGCTTTAACGTGAGGGACCTTTGCGGGTAGATGCCAGGCAGACCAGCTGTGATATACAAATGGGTTGCGAAATCAGGATTGTCGAAAGCAATGACATCATCGATGTATCGACATGTGTGGATAAAACGCATGATGAGAACATCATCATTTGAGGCAATGAGATTCTCCATGAATGCAAGCTCATAAGTGTATCGATAGACGGGTTTGCAAGGAGCCCGGCACAGTTAGTGCCCATGGGGATGCCAATAGCTTGTTGGTATACATTGCCCGAAAAACAAATGAAGGTGTTATCAACAAGATAGGAGATCCAATGAACAAGGTCAGCCTTCGTGATAATATAATTATAAGCATCCCGCACTATCAGCACCTGCCGCAATCCCTAAGAGCCACGTTGCCGTGGGCGTGGTCTGAGAAACACGCACGTGAAGGTGGTTGCGCCCGTGAGGCCTACGTGCATACAGACGAGTAAGGAGGCTATCTAAACGAGCTTTCAAATCGTGCAAATCGTTCGTCTTTTGGCAGGGTGTAAATATCAGTTCTTGATCCCTGCCTTTCGGATTTGGACCATTTCTGGCATGCAAACAGCGGATTCAGAGAGTGCTCATCGACATCTATCGAATGCGCTACTCAAAGTTGGTGTTGGACCCCCCCGTGTCCTACTTGCCCAGTCTTAACTTTGGCCCATTTGCAATTTTTTTTAAAAAAAATTTAATTACAGTTTGCTACTAAGCTAGGGGACAGCATGCAGCCAAATTAATTCACCTTTCTTGTAGCCCTACTATCACTAAAACGGAAACCGACTTTTGAGTTACAAGGCAAGATCAAGGATCATCTTACGGAGATCTGTCGATTGCAGCAGTCCAAATAAAGTTTGGGGGTGCTTCCCGAGGCCCAGATTACGATGGTAGTCCGGATTACTGCCAATCATTTCAAATAGAAAAAAACACAGCAGTTTAAAGCAAAGAAAAAGGAAACAAACTACTTTTCAAGTTGTGCCAGCACATGAACACATATTAGCTGGCAAGAGCTACCACGGGTGTCCTAACAAGGAACATCAATCCTTGAAACTACTGAATAAAACACATAATCTGAACACAGGTCCAGCCACGGCACTCAGTCAGGGTCTGATGCACTCTGCCCGAAGAAAAAGTCCATGATCTCATTCATGTTTTCGCTGCTACCTGCAGACGCTCGTATGCAGTGTGCCGCACCGGGATGCCCGGCACCCCCATGTCCTCCACCAACTTGTACAAAAAGTCCTGACGGGCAATGAGCTGCTGGATGTCTCGCTGCAGCTGTAGTGGTCTCACGGTCCAGGTTGTCCTCTTGTACCACACTGCATCATGGCTGATGCCGTTGCCCAAATCCTTCACCTTGAGAACCCTGAGAGTATCATTATGACGATTGTGGAGAATATCCGGGGATGGGGAAGGGGAGCTGAGGTGGGACGCGGAGGTGTCTCGCCGTTCCCCTTCATCACAGGGATCCGCCCATGCATGTTTCAGTCACTGCAAGCTACCCCGAGCTCCAGCGCGCACTAAAGGCTCACCGCGTCCTTGACCGCGTTCACTCGCCGGAGCTCGCAGCAGAACTCCGGCGCAAAGCTTTTCAAGTAGCTAGGTGCGTGAGCTTGCCCTTGCCCTCGGCGGTCGTGAGCAACTGGCGCAAATAGGCGACCGCGCTATCCCTCTGAAACACCGGCGTCTCCCGCCATACGTCCACGGTGACCACAACGGTGCGCGGCAGCTGCCTGTCCTTGTATGGACGGCCACGGTAGATGCTGCGTTTGTCAGTCCCGTTCTGGATATGCCCTCCAGGTGCGCCAGCTGGTCGTCCAAGGAGTGGCCATCGTCGATGAAGTAGTTCAATGGCTCTGGGACGGCTAGGAGCTGCCCAACTGTGCTAACAAAAGAGAGTTACATTGAGAGAGACCATGACGTGTCTATACCATTATTTGCGGACAAAAAAAGCAACTAAAATCGATTCTTCAGGTTGGTCAGAGCGTGTGGTGGTTCAGGGGCTACCCGATGAGCCATGGATAGGGCCATACATTCTCATTTGTTGGATCAAAGGTAGTTTGGTTGGCTAACATGTACCCACAGAGATGGTCACAATAGGCAAGACTTTACACAAAGCATGACAAAATTGACTACGAGATTGCCAGGTGCAATGATATCTATATTGTGTCGTGCATTAGGTAGAAGTTGTGGCCAGTCTCCCCCTTCCCTTATTACTTCACCTCTTCCTCCCTCCCCCCCCCCCCCCCCCCCTCCCCGCCCATCTACCAGCTCGCCAGCCTACTCCCTGATCCACCTGCACAGCCCTGTATCCCCACCCCACAGGTCCCATTGCTCTGTCCCAACCCCACCTCCTCCACCCTGCAATCACCGGGCCCCGCCCCCCCCATAGCCCACATGCAGGAGAAATATGTCAAGAGAAGGAGAAGAGCCCAGGTAGGCACCTAGCTACCGATGAGATCCAGACTTTGAATCAAATGGGGGCTGTAGATATGAGGGCTTGAGTTGTCTCACTTGATAGTAGATGTCAAGTAATAGTATGTTCATACAAACATAGCGTACTAAAAGGAAGTGATTGCCTAGTAAAACTGTAGGCAGAATGGTGGGGATGAGGGTTAAGGGGGAGCTAGAGGGAAACCAAGGCCCCGGTGTGCTATCTATCGATAAGGTAACCAAGGCCCCGGTGTGCTATCTATCGATAAGGTAACCAAGGCCCCGGTGTGCTATCTATTGATAAGGTAACCAAGGCCCCGGTGTGCTATCTATCGATAAGGTAACCAAGGCCCCGGTGTGCTATATACCGATAAGGTAACCAGCGCACGCCAGAAGCCTGGAAGAAGCAGAGCTATATGTATGTCACCGGACCTCGGGAAAGTTATGCTCCAGCCTCGCATAGAGCCAGGCCGGTGGAGCCGGTGGAGCCAGTGCGTGCTGACTTGATGACCACACACGCGTTCATCTGGGGCCACGATCGGCCGCCGCCGACTTTTTGTCTGGACGTCGACAGTTGATGCCACAATGACACCCAACATGATGTGGCACAGGGGCGGCTGGCAGCACCGACGGCACGGGAATATTGTACAGATGCCAGCGTTATGATGGATGCAACGGCTAGATATCGCTGGTCAATAGACACCCTTGTCAATGTGTCATGTGCAAACGGAGGTGTACGTGCATGCAACATGGTGACTGTTTAGCACGCCCAAGTTTAGTCGTCGGTATTGATAGAAGCTGATAGATTAGGTTTTCTGCTTTAAATATGTAAAATATATAATTTGGTCAAGTGTATCTTTTGCTCTGACATGAACTGTACTATTAAGTAGTATTTTATTGCTTGCAAACCTGAAGAATATGCCACAGCAGCGTGCATGGCAGCCTCAAGAAGGGTATGACTGATTGGAGGAAGAAGCGAGCATCGCGAGGGGCTTCTTGGGTGGTTCAGGGGTCCTGAGCGTCAAGTCCTGATACTCGGCAATGTCAGCTATATGATTGACAGTGTCATCAACTTTGAGTATGCGCATTCCGAATGCCAGCATGAATACACTTAAGCATTCTGGTGTCGTACAGGTCAGGGGACAAGGATGGCATCTTTAGTGCCAACATCCTTGGCATTAACAGAAGGGATTAGGGATTGGTAGGTGTAACGACTAAAAATGATCATCAGCATCATCCACAGTCCAATATGAAAGATCTGTTACCTGGGTTGCTTTCTTGAGTTGCAGAACTTCAAGTATCCGAGCAACGTTGAGATGGAAATTCCACAGCACGTGATTTAGGGAATCACACCCCTTGTAGACACAAAGACAAGCTCGTGTGTAGACGACCTCTGTGGAACTGAAGGACGTCTATAGCCAAGGGGCTCTTATGAATTGGACAACAAAGCCAAGCTTTATTATACCATGGTGAATCAAAACCAACGTCGCAACAATGGCGACCCCACGTCCTTGATATCGACGTGCTTGTCGAACTTGCTCCAACCTTAGCCTGAAGAGAACCAATCAGAACCATGGGATTCTATACAAGATCTTCGTATCCATCCTAGTCACACAGAACAGAACAACACCACACACAGCCTGGCAGAATCTTTCCATGAGATCCTAAATCTGTCGTAAGCACTGAAGTCCCAAAGGAGCATTTAAGACTCAATAGTACCAACTAACAAACTACAACCCCACGTGGATCAGGCCACGACCAATGAGGGCTCCTATCAGTAGTATCAGCCAACAAACTACAACCCTACGTGGATCAGGCCACGACCAATGAGGGTTCCTATCAGTTGGTTGACAAAGTATCAGCTCCAAGTACCGTCGTCTTAGAAACCTCATAACTTTCTCAATACTGATCCAAAAGTCCTCAAATAAAAGCCAAACATTCACAAAACAAAGGATGTAACAACAAAGTCATTTTTGCTTGTTACATATCTCCCCCTCAAAACTGGACCTCCCAGGTCCAATAGCCAACTCTTGAAGGCAGAGGAACATTGAACAGAAATCCACCATCTCTTGGGAAAAGCAGATGGGTTTTTACATCCCTGGAAACAGGGCCTCCTATCTCATAAACATCTAGTCACAGGTTTCTACAGCAGACAAGTCACTACCTTATCTACTATAAATCCAGATAAACACATCTCATAATACAAGGTCTTCCATTCAGCATCCTGGAACCTGGAACTCTGGACTGGAACATCAGAACTGGACTGGAGCCCCCCCATCATCCACCCTGGAATCCCCCCCTCACACCACAATCCAAAGCCCCCTTTCCTTCTCAGCCCTGTTCCTCACAGGCTATACCAATCCCCATTCAGGCCATCCTTGCCCTTGAGTCCACACATGGGAAACTGCTCCACCATGTGGGCCAACTCTGGCCAGTTCCTGCTGTCAGACCTGCAACACCACGCAAGTCTCAGCAGCTCCTGCCACCATCTGGGCAGCATAGCGAAGGCATGCCCCTGGATAGGAGAGGAGCACCACAGACTGACTCTCAGGGTCCATCACCCAAGTAGAGGACGTCTTGTGCCTGCTCACCCATGACCTGTACGCCCACCAGAACTGCAGAAAGGTCTTGACCACCGACCACTTAGCACCTATCAGAGGCACCAGCACCCTTAGTGGCGTCTGACGGACCTTAAGTTCCACAGTGTACTTGGGCAACCCTGGATTGCAAAAGAGGTTAGAATTCTCCAAAGGAAAACACCTTCTGGCAGAGCTGGAGGAAGAAGGAACCAAATCAAAGTCACCCTTCTGAACTGAAAACTCCAACAGCTCCATGTAGGAAGCCTCTACCATACTCACTGGCTGCAACTGAGTAAATGCCTCCTTCAAGGCCTCAGGTAAGGCTGCCAGCATGACCGGCCCCTCAGCAGGCCTCATGTCAATCTCAGGTCCTGGTGACAATGCATACATCCTATGCAGCAGATGAGCCACAAAAAGGGAAGCCACTCTCATACAGGCTTGTGTGCAGCTGAGATAGGACCTCCTCCACATAGCCTTCAGAGCTCACCTCCCCCTCCTCTCTGTTGAGTGCAGCCAACGCCTTGGCCAAAGTCTCATAGTGGTCACAGGGGCCCGTGCAGTTCCTATGATCCACATAGGCCACTCAGCAGCACCAAGGTAGAAACCTCCAGGTATATACTATTGGTCTGGTACACGAAGACGTGCATGCAGAACATGACCCACGTGTCTTAATCATACCAGGAATCAAGCCCTAGGTGAACCACTCCATATGTCGAGGGTACAACACAGAAGTCACTCTCCATGTGCCATCCAAGCTCAGATCCCCTCAACCATCCTCAGAAACTGGTCACCAAAATCTGGATGTCATCTCAGCTTAGTCCAACCAAACTCCCACCAGAGTCCATCCCACTCAACTCAGATCCCCGTCGGATTCAATGAGTCCACATGAATCCAAGAAGGAGTAAACAGGATCAAGGCACCTAAGCCAAACAAGGCGAGGCCACTCCATGTTCTGGGACACCACCCTCCCTCAGCTAGAGTCCACGGGTGAAAGACAAGCCTGACATTCCCAGGGATAACGGGTCATCCACAGGGATCCATGCCACCAAATACTGACAACTCTCACTGCTTGATCAGGGCAGGAAGCAGAGTGTCATGTAGCAAGGCTAACCCTCTATACAGCCAACCCCCCATAACTAACTGGGCTGCCAGGGTCCAAGGCTCATCAAAGCTAGTCACCACAGCACACCCAAAGATTCCAGCCCTTCTCAAGGGAAGAGGTAGTCGATCAGGGACAGATGCTGTATCACCACAACAGAGTGGCAGGTAACCGAGCCATAATAAATCCCCAATCCATCCCAACTGGGGACCTCCCTCAGATCACCAACAGGTCATAGCAGGCTGGGTGGATTCCAAGAATGCTCAATACTAACACAGGGGCTGGCGTGAGCTTCTGCTGCAGCAAGTCCAAGGCCTGCTGACACCCGTCAGTCCACGCAAACTGGAACGAGGAAACGTCAACAGCGCCCCAGGTGGAAGTGCAGTCACCAAGAGGCAGGAGCAATCCAGCAGGAAGACGTCGCCAACAGGGTCGCCTCAGGAAGATCAAGGGTATCTCAGAACTGCACAAGGCTGGCTTGATGTCCACCAGCAGGCAGGACCCAACACAGCGTCAGAGCAGGCACCAGCATTACAGATACGCGTCACTTGGGCGTCCCCAAGTCACCAGAGTCGCCAGCGGCCACCATGCAGTGTTTGATGAAGTCTCCACCATTGAATGCTTGCAGTCGCCACCATGAGTGCTTGCAGTCACCACCAACAGCACTAGTCCACCACAGAACAGGGCTACTACCAAGTGCCAGGTAGCCAGAACTCCTAAGCCGGAGGAGCACAAGGGCCTGAGGTGGTCCAACAGCCAGCAGAATTGCCCAAAAGTCGAAAAAATGGGCCTAAAAACGCCTTGACCAGTGTCAAAAATTCTGATCTGAGAACTATATCAGATATATTCACAGATAAGAACTATGACAGCAGCCCTGGTGTCCATACTTGCTGTCCTAGTGCACCTCCTAGGCCCAACAGGGACCATCTGCCAACAAGCAGTGGTAACCATCATGTCCTGGGAGAAGTATGCGTGGTCACAATGGTCTGGCGCAGGTAAGGGCCCCAACTGGCAAGTGACCCACACCCCACTTGTAAAGGGACGTTGTCAAGCAAGTGGTCCACCCCCTCTGGGAACATGTGTCAAAGGACACCGTCTAGCAAGTGGGCAACCCATGCAAGAGACACCTGGTAACTCATGGGTGCACGTGTGATACCCTCTAGGGGACAACCCACTGCAGGTATCCCGATGTCCCCTAAAGGATGATGTGGTGGCATCTACCATGCCATATGCCTCCATGATAGCATCTGGCACCCCTTTGGCAGACCTGGGATATCCACTCCCCCGCAGAAATTTCCTCAGGGTAACTAGACACAGCTGTCCAAGTATGATAGTGGAAACCCCGTAAATGCTGTTGTTCTGCCCTGGCATGTGTGATGCCGTCTGGAAATTACATTGCAGACATCCAGGATGTCCACTCCCCCGCAAAAAATTGCTCAGGGTAACCAGACGTAGCTGCCACCAATCTGGACAACTCCTAGGGAGCTCGCCCTACCCATAGTACCATGATGATAGTGGGAACAACACAAATGCCGTTGTTCTCCTCCCCACCAAAACCAAACCACCATACACGTGGGAGGAACCAAAGCTCAACCTAGAACGCCTCCACTGTCATGATGCTCAACAAGAAAAGGAAGAGTTTCCCCCACAACTGAAACAAATGTTTGGCGACGCGTGAATTAAGGACGTGCCACAGTCCTTAAACAGCAAGGGTAGGCTGCCCATGCACCGAAGAAAAGGATCCTGAAAGATTGTCAAGTGAGTGCAAAAGGAACCTTGCGTAAAAAGGGCAGCCATGAATCCCTACTGTCCGCTCATCCGGAGCCACCCTCAAAAGACACGAGGTGTAACCTGAGCCACACCGTAAAAATGTCGTCAAAGAAAAGCAGCACCGGGAAAAAAAAACAACCTTAGACGGCGACGTCGTCAGGCGGTCGCGGTGGTGGTCGTGCGTGCAGCCGCAACCCGGAAACCGGGTGATAGGTGCCGTCGGCAGCAACAGTGCGTCGGCTCAGCCATAACCCGTAGCGCCATGTCAGCCTGGCCGAAAACAGAGCCTGCAGGGAAAAAAGACAGCTCCTAGCAGGATTCTGGAGCCGGACCTGCTGAGCTACTGGCCCAACACTCCGCATTGCCCTGCTCGAAACGTAGCAACACTTGCGTAATGCCGATATATAAAGATGTTTGGAGCTAGGCAGAGACTGCGGCGTCAGCAGCCACGACAGACAGGGCGGTGGTCGGACTTCAGCACGATGCGGCCAGCCAGCCGAAAGCCCGTAAGTAAGGACGCTTGTCAATGAAATATTGCACGAATTTAAAGAAAGGGACGGTGACTTAGTGGTGCGTTAATAATGGCTTATGCAACACCCTTTTCTAGGGAGAGGTGAAGGAGAAGAAGGTCGCCCACTGCCCACACCTGGTTCCGTAGGGATGAAGGTGATTGTGTAACCCGCCTCACTTCAGTCATAGAAGTACGATTGAAATTAAGTTGACGCCGTGGAGTATGAGTAGTTGTCTCAGCACCTTCCCTAGCAATGGGTTCAAGAGATGATGACGGGTCGCTTGCACCTTGATTAATAGGGGGTAAAGGTGATTGTGTCTTCGAACTACTCATACTACCACATGAAGTCGCGATCGTCTGCCTAGTAGAGACAACGGTTACGGCTGACTTCTAGTGTTACAGAGCAAGACAGTCACATCAGGATGTGTCTCAGTCTGTAACACCGTAAGTTTTCCGCAACTCTATGAATCTTCTCGGATGACAGACATCTGATCAACGTTGTACTACCCGGAAGGTTACAACTTCAAGAGAAACACCAAAGTAGAGACCTCCGATACCAATGTAACGACTAAAAATGATCATCAGCATCATCCACAGTCCAATATGAAAGATCTGTTACCTGGGTTGCTTTCTTGAGTTGCAGAACTTCAAGTATCCGAGCAACGTTGAGATGGAAATTCCACAGCACGTGATTTAGGGAATCACACCCCTTGTAGACACAAAGACAAGCTCGTGTGTAGACGACCTCTGTGGAACTGAAGGACGTCTATAGCCAAGGGGCTC
Source organism: Mesostigma viride (assembly GCA_009746045.1). NCBI lineage: Eukaryota > Viridiplantae > Streptophyta > Mesostigmatophyceae > Mesostigmatales > Mesostigmataceae > Mesostigma > Mesostigma viride. The sequence goes on along the minus strand of RPFO01000542.1, from coordinate 175,402 downwards.
TTATGAATTGGACAACAAAGCCAAGCTTTATTATACCATGGTGAATCAAAACCAACGTCGCAACAATGGCGACCCCACGTCCTTGATATCGACGTGCTTGTCGAACTTGCTCCAACCTTAGCCTGAAGAGAACCAATCAGAACCATGGGATTCTATACAAGATCTTCGTATCCATCCTAGTCACATAGAACAGAACAACACCACACACAGCCTGGCAGAATCTTTTCATGAGATCCTAAATCTGTCGTAAGCACTGAAGTCCCAAAGGAGCATTTAAGACTCAATAGTACCAACTAACAAACTACAACCCCACGTGGATCAGGCCACGACCAATGAGGGCTCCTATCAGTAGTATCAGCCAACAAACTACAACCCTACGTGGATCAGGCCACGACCAATGAGGGTTCCTATCAGTTGGTTGACAAAGTATCAGCTCCAAGTACCGTCGTCTTAGAAACCTCATAACTTTCTCAATACTGATCCAAAAGTCCTCAAATAAAAGCCAAACATTCACAAAACAAAGGATGTAACAACAAAGTCATTTTTGCTTGTTACAGTAGGCAAGAGAAAGTTCCATGGAACGGACTACCCTTTGAGGTGGGCATGCCCTGTACGTTGGCCAAAAACGTCCGCTCAGGTTGTCAGCAACAGGATTGGCAGTAACACCAGCATACTGATCAGATCGATGGTCAACAAGTTGTGCTTACGAGGGATTGGCTGTAGGCGTCGCTGCAATGTTTCCCTTGCCCTCTACAGGGCCAATCGTGCAAACCTATAGCTAGTATCCTTGGTAACCGGTATCAAGGCTGTGCTCTAAGCTGATTTAGCCCTGTGGATGCAGCCTCGGCATTTCATTTGCGGGCGAGCTGCCATCATAGCCACGTGATGTTATGCTAACGTCCGTTGCCGTCACGAACAAAGGTGCCTCCGTGCGCTCACTTTTTGTTATTATGAATCAGTGCTGCTGTCTATGTAGCCCGGCAACGAGTGTGGGCTATCCAGAGAAGGGGAAGAATGTGGCGACCGATGAATGGGCAAACAAGCAAGATAGCCAGCGAGCCACGGAATCCTCTAACGACAAGCATAAACAATCATGAACCCATTAGCACATTACCACTTTACCAAATATTTCTTACAAACAGATATAAAACCCGACTGCTTCACGAGGTTGCCGGCCCCAATGCAAACGACTGCCTGCCTGTCGTTGCCGGGCGGGACCTTTCTCTTTCCTTCCATGGGTGGTGGCACAGTTGACCTGGCAGGGACGTATGGCCAAGCGACGGGGATCATCTTGTGACATCTGCGAGGAAATGTTCAGGAACAGACCGCTGCGGTAATCTGCAAGAGCCGATGTGGCGCTGAAGATAATGTTGCAGCAAGGCAGCTATACAGCACATACAGCTGAACCTGATGCATTGCTGAACACTGCTGTAATTCTCTCTTTATTACTGTGATGAATTGGTGAAGTACTCCGTGCCATGCCCACAGTGTGTGTTCACGCACTTACTGACTTACTTACGCATGCAGCACTAGCGTCGAGTTGGAGCTGATGACTTCACGATTCTGGCATGGCATAAGTGACCCAGGTAAACGTAAACTGCTGCATTATGTGTAAGGTGATTGTCGTACCTGGTCCGTGGACTCCTGGGGTTTGTCCTGGTCCGTGGACTCTGGGTCCTGGAGTTTGTCCCCGGAGCGCGCGGGTAGGTTTCGTTGTTATCCTTCCCTAGTGGGGCCGAAGCCGCTGTGAATGCTGGACTGCCCTGCGCTTTCGGCGTCCCATGGCCTTCCGGCAATGGATGGCGAGGGGGAACACGACTGCTCGTGCGAAAAGTTTGAAGGAAGATGTCGATATCACGGCCCCTCAGAGCCAGCAAACTCATTAGCCCCTCCATGGCGCATAAACCCAAGAATAGGATACAACCAAAGAAAGAGAGCGGGGAGATTGAGGCAGTGCGCATGCTAAGCTGCCGATAAAGGGTACTTCAACAATGTGATTAATTAATTAATTAATTAAACTCGTGCTCCCGTTGGGGAGTCACGGAGCACCGAAGTGCTTTTAATCCCTGTGTGTGCACTACAGGAGAAAGGGCAGAGACCCCCAGTCTCCTTCATGCCAAAGGCATGCCACAGCTGCAATCGGGCGCGGCTAGCTAAAAGGACAGGCTAACGATCCGGCAAACTGTGGGTGCAATAAGACCCATGTGAGCATATCATAGCAAGGAGCGTGGGCAAGTAATCTGAACATAGCCAGGGCGTAGCATGGCTGTACTAGGACTAGGCTATGGCTGGTTGTGTACCGTGCGTTGGCGGCACGTGACTAGGTGTGTTGGCACAGCTAGGCAACATTCTAGGCATGGCTGCCTTAGCGGCAGTGACGCCAATGGTTACAAGCTAGGGCTATTGCTATTCTAGCCCGCTGGGGGCGTCCACATCTTGTGGTTGATCATCAGGTCCCCGCCCCTCCAGTACACCTTGGGCTTCTGGGGGTCCTGCTTATGGCGGAGGTATTCCGGCCACAGGTCGCGTCGCTGCTGTTGCTGAGCGGGGGTGAGGTCGTCATCCAGCGTCCAGGTGAGGTCGTGCAACCGCTTGCGACGAGAGAGGAACCGCTGCTTATCCTCAGGGGAGGAGAAGGTGAGTAGGACTGGTGGGGGAGCCGCCTTGTCCCGTGAGTGGGGAAGGCGGTGGCACCCACGCAGTTCTACCTCACCTACCAGGCCCATGAGGGTAAGAAGCTGGTTCTTGAGCTCGTCAGCAAGAGAGGTTGACGTCTCACCTGGCTTCTGGGGGAAGCGACGTAGCACCACTCGGCACTCGCGGCGAGCGCGATCGGTGACCTCCCGTTGCTGGGCCTGGCGGTGGTCCTCCAGCTCCTGGAGCTTTGTGGCGATGGCGTCGGTGGTGGAGGCGGTCGCTGACCGCAGCAGGTCCGCGTAGGAGAGCGGCGGGAGGTCGCCAGCATCCTGCCGGGGTGGCTGGGATGCAATGGTGGCCGTCTGCTCCGCTATCTTGGGGACCTGTGTGGCCAGGGCCTCGGTGTGGGCGGTGATGGCCTCAAGCTTCTTCAGGAGCACGCCACACTTGCCCTCCACCTGGTTAAGGCGAGAGACAAGTGCCGCATGCGTTTCCGAAGCTTGTGCCGCGGTGTGCAGCGTCGTGAACTGGGGCTGGAGCTTGTGGACGACCTTGGTTTCCACGTTGGAGACCCGGGCCTCGACCGTGTTGAGCGTGGTGTTCAGCGATGTCAGCTGCTCGGCCAGCGGCCAGGTCACGTGCTCCTCCAGCACTGCGCGGATGTCATCCTTGCAGAGGGAGGAAGCCGAGGGGGCTGCCGGCTGTGCGGGGGCTGGGGTGCGGAGCGTGCGGGTGATGTCGATGAGGCGGAGCTGGAAATGGCTGGTCAAGATAGCCAGGCGTTGTTGTGCTTCGTTCATAGCATAGAGCCAGGACATGTCTCCATCGTAGTCAATAGCCCCCTTCACGAAGAGCTTCCGCTCCTGTTCGAGGAACTGGAGAACCTCAATGCATTCCTGCGGCGACAATTCTTGCCACCCGGTGAGGGAGAATCCTCGGTCGCCGGGGAGGAACTGGCGCCATTTGCGAGCGTGGCAGGGTTTCTTGGGCTCAGGCGAGGCGCTGGGAGATGGGGCTGCTGGCGGTGGGTTGGCAGGCCCAGACGGCTGGTTGGCGGGTAAGCCTGGCGGCGGAACAATGGCGAGGGCGAGAGGGTTGGGCTGGGCGCTGGGAAGCTGTGCCAGCTCCTTTTCCAGCCCTCGTTTTGCTTTGGTAGTCGTCATAGCTGGTCACGTGCGTAACTTTGTCTATACTGCGTGGCAGCCGTAACCGTTTATACTGGCAAGTGCGTCTTAGAAAGGCGCATCGAATGCAAGTGGTCTGACCGAATTTGGGGCTCAGACGCAAAAGATCTGAACTCCGCCGTCAGCCATACCGCCGTCAGCCATTTGCGTGGACGCGGGGATCACAACAATGTGATTACGAGAACTTTCGGCGGGTTTATCCCAGTTTTGCAGGAAAGACTTTCCTGCAACCATCAAATCAGCCCGGCCCCAGACTCCCAGGCTTATTGTAGTCACTGCGTGCCAGTATCGCTTACGTACAGTTGCTTTATGTACTGCGTGCCTGTGGGGTAAGCGATACGTTCTACAGGTTCACGAGCTTTATGCAGAGCGCATTTTATTTAAGGTGGATGAGGGATGTCAAGCCCAGTCGCACGTTCCAGCTGACACTGCCATAAATGAAAACTGTTGTTGACTCGAGTTTTCGGGGAAATGGGTATATTTTTTATTAGCCAATTATGGACCAAAGAGGTGAGAGGGGAAATGAGTATCAGCGAATCCTAAATGAAGGTGGTCACACACTGGTGTGAAGTTTGTTGACTCGAGTTTAATGAAAAAGTCAAGTTGAATGACATGGCGAAAATGCAACAAGCCCATGGCTAGCCTTGGACAAACTGCGATACGAAAGACACGCTAACGCCATAGATGCGGAAAACCTTTGGTGGCACACAACGGGGGAAAAAATGAATAAAGAATATTTTGCACTCCTCCCCAAGCAACGAACACACACGCTGATAACTGAAATTCACGACGACCAGGGCATCCACACCGACACCCATTCCATACTAAACAGCGGTCATCAATATTTTACGAAGCTATTCCGAAGTAAACCGCACCCTCAAGCACCTCAAGCTATCCACCAAGTCCTTCAGGCGATACCACGGCGCCTCACCACCACGCAGCAGCAAGAACTAGATCAGACACCCGCACAAGCTGAGACACAGGCTGCTATGCTCAAAATCAAACTCGGCAGTGCACCCGGCGTGGACGGCATCCCTGTAGAATTTTGGAGGAAGTTTTGGCCCGACCTTTCTGCCGGCTTTTACAAATGCGTCCTCGAAGTATGGCGCACAGGTATCAGTTATTATAAATAGTGACGGAACCTTTTTGCCACTTGGGCAATCAGGTCCGTCACTATTTATCCGGCGAAAACCACTCGCCGGCATCTATTCCGCATTAAGTTCACGTGAACGTGGCGCGGAATTGATGCCGGCGAGTGGTTTTCGCCGGATAAATAGTGACGGACCTAATTGCCCAAGTGGCAAAAAGGTTCCGTCACTATTTATAATAACTAAAACGTCGTAGTGTGGGGGCCGATATCTATCGTACCGCTAATGCCTACTGCAGTACCGAATCTCGCCTTAACGATATTCCAACCGGGCATTTTTCCCTTCTGGCACTTTCGTTTGGCCTTCTGGTATCAATTCCTTCCGGTATTCGGAAATACCCGTGTCACCACAGGGATTCGAACCCCCGACTTACGAGGTCTTAGTTATTATAAATAGTGACGGAACCTTTTTGCCACTTGGGCAATTAGGTCCGTCACTATTTATCCGGCGAAAACCACTCGCCGGCATCAATTCCGCGCCACGTTCACGTGAACTTAACGCGGAATAGATGCCGGCGAGTGGTTTTCGCCGGATAAATAGTGACGGACCTAATTGCCCAAGTGGCAAAAAGGTTCCGTCACTATTTATAATAACTAAGACCTCGTAAGTCGGGGGTTCGAATCCCTGTGGTGACACGGGTATTTCCGAATACCGGAAGGAATTGATACCAGAAGGCCAAACGAAAGTGCCAGAAGGGAAAAATGCCCGGTTGGAATATCGTTAAGGCGAGATTCGGTACTGCAGTAGGCATTAGCGGTACGATAGATATCGGCCCCCACACTACGACGTTTTAGTTATTATAAATAGTGACGGAACCTTTTTGCCACTTGGGCAATTAGGTCCGTCACTATTTATCCGGCGAAAACCACTCGCCGGCATCAATTCCGCGCCACGTTCACGTGAACTTAACGCGGAATAGATGCCGGCGAGTGGTTTTCGCCGGATAAATAGTGACGGACCTAATTGCCCAAGTGGCAAAAAGGTTCCGTCACTATTTATAATAACTGTATCGTCCCTGGCAACTGGGCAGAAACCGCACTAATCCTCATATTTAAAAAGGGGTCTAAAACTCAATGGCAAAACTACCGTGTCGCGTCTGCGTGCCACAATCTCCGGCGCCACCATGGCGGCTGGCCACTCAGCTTAATTTGGTAAAACCCAAATGAGCTGAGCTGACGTGCCTGCCTTAACTGCATGCCCTGTGGGGTGGGCGAGGACCTGTCCCATGATTAATGAAAAGAGGGCTCTCAGCCGAGGACAAGGAACTGTCCCTCGTGCCTGATGACCACCTTCTTGATCCCCTTGTGTACCGTCGCGTGCCGCGTTTGAATATCCTTGCTGGGGCGTTAGCTAGACGCTCCAACTACTCTAATTGCGACAATATGATGGTGCAAGAGGGTGCTTTTGCCTCCCCTGCTATAGAACAATGCTTTCACAACACACACTTTGCACAGTCTGATGATGAAGCCGCACATGCGGAATTTATTGAGAAAGTTAATACAATTACAACACGTTGATAGTCTCAATATCGATGCACTCCATGCTCACGAGCCCGCAGTTAGGCAGCGCTCCATGACATGCTACCGGCCTTGCTCCCAAGGAAAGGGAGAAACACGAAGGCCACTAACGAGAGACTCGAAGAGACTACACGCTGCGTGAGAGTCCTCTTCGACTATGAACCAAACCATTCGTCATGCATGCCACACGCATGACACACGCCACACTTGTCAGTCCAGCCAGGAATGCCAAAACTATCTTGCTGCCTGAACCATGCAAATAGAAACCGCATTCCAGTTGCCGTCCTGGCTTTCTACCACACATGCCAACAAAAGCAGGAAGGCATCCCGACAAATCTAAATTGCTACCCTGTTGCCGATCTCATCTCCTAGAGGCTCCGGCATTTCTGTCCCTGGGAATGTCCGACATTGAGTCACGTCCAGCAAGGTCGAAGCATAATATCCTTCAGACAATCTGCACGCTCACACCTTGCGTGTGAGTGGCCCAGCAAACATTGCGTCTAATCGTTCCTTTCTAGAAGAAATCCCTTTGTAGGGCTGCCAGCGATTTCGCATTCATTCCAGCGATCTGGCTCCGCACCGCAAATTGTCCTTTTCATTTTCTGTCCAGTCCTCATAACGTTGACCCGCTATTCTACACCACAAAGACACCTGGCCTGTCAATAGCCTCGGCGCTGTTGAAGTCCAGCAGTCCAGCTTCAGCTCCAGCTGTCCACTAACACGCGTATGATCCTCTCGACGCTGCGCACTTGTGCTGCCGTCCGCTCAAGTCAGTGCTGCGCGCCCAGCTGTGCCTGGCCCGGCGCGCATGCACGTACACTTTCGTCCGCTCTTATGCTGCAAGTGCTAGTGTCCCCCCCGGTCACTAGCCTTTGTCGAAAATGCGTAGAAAACAAATTCCTTGCGCACGTCACCGGTCTTGTGCATAGTGGGCGCCGCCCGGATGACATAGCTCGCGTCCGTGACAGCTGTCGCGTCTGCGTGCCACAATCTCCGGCGCCACCATGGCGGCTGGCCACTCAGCTTAATTTGGTAAAACCCAAATGAGCTGAGCTGACGTGCCTGCCTTAACTGCATGCCCTGTGGGGTGGGCGAGGACCTGTCCCATGATTCCCCCCCTCGCTGGCGACCGGCCCCATCACGAAGACAGCGATCGTACCAAGACAAGGGCAGCGGTGACCGCAGTCAAGCTGCGGGAGGTAAACTGCGCAGCGGTGCACACTGGACAAAACCAATCCCCCTCCGGAATGCTGGTGACCACTGGCTGCAAGCACTGCATGTGCCAACCACAGTTACACTGATCACACAATAACATGGACTCCGCCTGATCGACCCGGTGACAAACCTGACACTGGGCGTCCTTGACTCGGCGAGACGTGTGCGGTTGGAGGTCGTGGACCAAATTGGGCAGCGAGCAGGGACTGAGATTGCTGAGGTTGTCAGTCGTACGGCTCCCGTCGGCGCCCTCCAAAATTGCCACTCCCGATGGTTTGATAGCCACAATGCGCAAAATGGTGGGCCCCGCCTCCACATCCAAAGTGTGCTTCAGCTGAGTGCGCAGGAAAACATACTGCCCTGGCCTAAACCGCAGCTGGCGAGCCATGTATGCGCCCCCCCGGCGCTGAGCGTAACGCAGGGAGTCCCTGTGCTGAGCAATGAACAAGTTGTTCATCGCGATGGGCATGACCTTCTTAAAAGTCTCTGCCCTGGCCAGCACCTCAACCAAAAATTGCTGAGCGTTGTCGAAGGCCATGGGTTCGGGGTGCGCAACCTGTGCCTCCGTAGGCAAAAGAGGATTACGCCCGAACAGAAGGAAATACGGGGAGAAGGTAGCGAGAGACTCTGGGGAGACATGCGATAACCCATGGCAATCCATGCCAACTCGCGATCCCACCTGGCCGACTCCGGCACCTGCAGGCTCCACTTGCGCAGCGCCTGCTTGACGGTCTGCACCAATCTCTCAGCCAAACCATTGGCCTGAGGATGCTCCCGAGAAGTGCGACGGTGATCAATAAGACATCCATCCAGCAACTCCTGGAACTCACCCCTGAACTCACCACCCTGGTCCGTGACTACCTCCGCGGGAGCCCCAAACCTGGTTATGATGTCCGCAAAATGCTTCGCTGTGGTAGCGGCATGCTTGTCAGCAATGGGGATCAACTCAACCCATTTGCTAAAGCTCTCCACGCATACCATGACATAGAGGTTGCCGTCAGGGCTCTCCTGAAACGGCCCGCACAGATCGACGTGCCAGCGATAAAACAAGCCCTTGATGGGAAGCGACATCAGCTCCTTGGCACCATGATCTGCGCTAAAGTTAGCCTTGGTTCGAGCACACGGGACACAGCTGGCCACTACCTGGGCCACCGTGTGTCGCATGTTATTCCACCAATAACTGGTCCGTACGAGGCTGAGCGTGCGATTGCCACCCAAGTGACCATACCGCTCGTGGTACGCCTGCACTATAGCAACGCGCTTGTCAGGCGGTGGGACGACCACCCTACGCTTGCCCAACAGCTTGTACAAAACCCCATCTTCCCAACCATAGGTTGCAGCCCTGTGCTGCACCCTGTTCAACTCCGTTGCCTTCTGAGCAGGAGTCCAATCGACTGGAGTAGGAGTCAAGACAGCACCCTGCACTTGCTCCAACACTCGACCATCTAGCCAGATATCAGCGGTGTAGCAATCAGCAAGAGAGCTACGCGCTAAGAGAGCCTGCACAGCGATCAGCTGCTGCAGAGGGAGCAAGGCCGGTAGCATGTCATGGAGCGCTGCCTAACTGCGGGCTCGTGAGCATGGAGTGCATCGATATTGAGACTATCAACGTGTTGTAATTGTATTAACTTTCTCAATAAATTCCGCATGTGCGGCTTCATCATCAGACTGTGCAAAGTGTGTGTTGTGAAAGCATTGTTCTATAGCAGGGGAGGCAAAAGCACCCTCTTGCACCATCATATTGTCGCAATTAGAGTAGTTGGAGCGTCTAGCTAACGCCCCAGCAAGGATATTCAAACGCGGCACGCGACGGTACACAAGGGGATCAAGAAGGTGGTCATCAGGCACGAGGGACAGTTCCTTGTCCTCGGCTGAGAGCCCTCTTTTCATTACTCGAAGAGACTACACGCTGCGTGAGAGTCCTCTTCGACTATGAACCAAACCATTCGTCATGCATGCCACACGCATGACACACGCCACACTTGTCAGTCCAGCCAGGAATGCCAAAACTATCTTGCTGCCTGAACCATGCAAATAGAAACCGCATTCCAGTTGCCGTCCTGGCTTTCTACCACACATGCCAACAAAAGCAGGAAGGCATCCCGACAAATCTAAATTGCTACCCTGTTGCCGATCTCATCTCCTAGAGGCTCCGGCATTTCTGTCCCTGGGAATGTCCGACATTGAGTCACGTCCAGCAAGGTCGAAGCATAATATCCTTCAGACAATCTGCACGCTCACACCTTGCGTGTGAGTGGCCCAGCAAACATTGCGTCTAATCGTTCCTTTCTAGAAGAAATCCCTTTGTAGGGCTGCCAGCGATTTCGCATTCATTCCAGCGATCTGGCTCCGCACCGCAAATTGTCCTTTTTCATTTTCTGTCCAGTCCTCATAACGTTGACCCGCTATTCTACACCACAAAGACACCTGGCCTGTCAATAGCCTCGGCGCTGTTGAAGTCCAGCAGTCCAGCTTCAGCTCCAGCTGTCCACTAACACGCGTATGATCCTCTCGACGCTGCGCACTTGTGCTGCCGTCCGCTCAAGTCAGTGCTGCGCGCCCAGCTGTGCCTGGCCCGGCGCGCATGCACGTACACTTTCGTCCGCTCTTATGCTGCAAGTGCTAGTGTCCCCCCCCGGTCACTAGCCTTTGTCGAAAATGCGTAGAAAACAAATTCCTTGCGCACGTCACCGGTCTTGTGCATAGTGGGCGCCGCCCGGATGACATAGCTCGCGTCCGTGACAACCGTCCCATACGACTACTCACGGTTGCGTACAAAATCATCAGTAAAATACTACAACTACGCATTTACACAGTACTCGACGACCTAATCGGTCCGGAACAAGTCGGCTTCCGCGCTAACCTACACATAAACGATAGCATTACCATGCTTATGGACATAGTGGAAAAAGCGTGGCGCCACAACATACTCGGCATCATACTATTTTGGGATTTCAAAAAAGCTTTTGACCGCATGTGTTGGGACTACCTCGAGAAGACATTGCGCGGTTTCGGCTTTGGGGGCACTTTCACGCATGTCACCATCGGTATGATTAAATCGCTCTCATGGACCCTACTCCTAAACGGGCACTTCTCACGCACAGGCACTAGCTCTAGGTCACTCCTACAAGGCGATTGCATGTCCCCGCTCCTGTTTCTTCTTGCGCATGCCGGGCTGTTCTTTTTGCACGCTCGATCGCGACAACAGGATCAGGGGCTTCCCCATCCAAGGTAAACCGCGAGGTTTGTTCCAAACTGCTTATGTTGATGACACCACTAATGTCTGTACCTCCACTACCGATGTGCATGCTATCATGGAGAATATCACGACATACTCTATGGCCTCTCAACAGCGGTGTAACGTGCAAAAGTCCACGGGGCTGCACATCGGGAGAGGATCCTCCCCCCGCTTATCACTCCCTAATCTGCCTGTGACATGGGTCCAGCCAGACGGTCACCACCTAGCTATTACACAACTGCCCTATCGGCTGCACTATCTATGGATGGACGTCTTGCTGAACACCCCACCTTTTTGTATGACAACACAACACACAGTGGCAAACTCACAGGCATGCTCCAAGCGGCATCAAGATGGGCAGCGGTTCCCCGGCCGTCTCAGCCTACGGGGCAGGGTCCTCCTCACCAACCAAATGTTATTCTCCAAAGTGCTCTACTACTGCCAAGGTCACCCACCTAACGAGTACACCACCAAGATCATCCAACGAATCGGCAGCAATTTTGTTTGGGAACAGCAGGGTATCATAACACACACGGTGCCGGGATGGATCGATCGGGACATGTCCTATATGCCATGGGTTCATGGAGGCTTGGGCTTACATAATATGGACTGTGGCGCTTATGGTCAGTGTACACCAAACAGATCCTAACCGCTTTCATAGGCGTAAACGCACACCCTGGTTGTATGTTGGCACAAGAAGCTTTCGCCACAACCTATACCCACAACAATGGTACATCATGGCACTTGGGGGCAGCAATACTTACATGTGCGCTCACTTCGTATAAAGGCTTATCATGGTACTGGGCACGTATGTGGAAAGGTTATAAGAACCTAAAACCGGACAGAATTGCTCACCCTACCACGCGGGAAGAGGTGGCACGCCAACCATTATATTTCAATGATTTGCTGCGCGATAGTGAGCATAATGTGTTTGGTGTTTTAAGCGGCCGCAACCCATATGAGGGCTTTTTGACGGCCAACCCGCCGGTTACGCGAATCATCGATTTATACGCGGCTGACGGTGACCGATATCGCCTCCTAACATACACGGAAATCAGTGCGTGGATCGCAAACATGCCCAGCCGACCAGCTTGGGACAACCTTCTACAAGCAATTCCCGCAGGATGGCATACCCTCATGACAACCCCACGCAAACCCCTACAAGTCGGGGAATGGGTGAGCTATTACCCGGATCGCGACACGTCCATACATAAGGGCTGCATCGTTGCGGTCGCGTCGACGGGCGTTACCATACAATTGCTCCAGGAGACACCCGATGGTCAAGGACTTCTCGGCAAATTGATTACATCGTACGCCTACATTCCAGCATTTCAATGTCACCGCATTCGAGTGGTCCCGTGGTCACTGTCACAGGCGTGCATGTTACCCCTGGACCCCACCACAGTGATACGCGACACCACATGGCTACATGTTGGCAAGGGGCGACTGGACACGCTTGCTCTAGACCCGCTAGAATTTGGGTGGGTCCTCACATCTGGCGGCACCCCCATGACGAAGTGCCTTTTCGAGTACACGGCAGACTGGGGATACCGGCTACTTCTCCATAAAAATCATAGGATGCACCCGGGTCGCCTGCGCTGGCACCCCGAGTGGCCGGGCTACACCTGGATCAAGAACATCACCTTGGCAGTTGATCACCCATTGGTTGACAAACGGGCCTCCGACGTCCAGCACCTGCTTATGCATCGGGCCATCGGGGTCAATTCCCAATTGCACCACCGGTACTCCCACGCGGCGGCGTGCTTATGCAACTTTCCAGATGAAACAATTGAGCACAGATTTCTGGACTGCCAACTCGCAGGGGTTTGGCAATGGCTGCTGGGTATATGGGCCAAGTGGATGGCTATTACAGCTCCCCCCACCACCGTCACACTATCTACGGTTATTTTCGGCATCACGGGATTACGGGACGCGAGCCTCACAGCCAACCAGATGGCATGGATATGGCTACGCACGACGATGCTTCACACCATATGGCAAGTTCGCAACGAGACCGTATTCACGTTACGTGCCGCGTACACGAGAGGTGCCGTGGTCCGCCGGTTTATCTCCTCTTGGAACCTGGCTATGCGTCGTTACTGGCTCCTGGCGACGGAACAACACAAAGTATGGGACCCGGGCCCTAACAATGACACCCCCAGCCCACTGGAAGTCTTCCATGCACTCATGGGCATGAACCAGGTCTTTACACTTATGCCGGATGACGATATATCTACAGTACAATGGCTACCTTGGTCGCAGGGCGCGCCTTATTAATGCGGGCACCCCAATTCAGGCACTAGGCATTTCAGGCTATTTTTGGCATACCTGGGTCACCTTAACTGTTATATGGAAATAAACTAACACCCATTTCACCGGAAAGTTGAATGAAAACTGTGGGGTCTGTTGTGGTCTTGCACTTGTGGATACATCAAGTAACGTGCGTTCTAACTTGCCCCTTAGTAGTTTGACGTTCGGTGTCCACTAAATCTCTCAACCCTGTTTTTGTCGTACCATCCTAGCCGCACAATCCAGTGCTTTGCGATACGATCCACCGTCCAAAAAGTACACGTCAATGGAAATCCTCAAATTGCGTCCCCTCTTCACACGCAAATTAATTGGCTGTGCAAATTCTTCGAAATGTGCTCCTCCAGAGTCCAGATGAAACAGTGTGATTGGCGAGTGGCGACTGGCGGGAGACACAGGAGGCACAGGACCTGTAGAAAAATAGCACATTTTGGCGAATGACTAATGATTTTTTGCGTGTTGCGACTTGCGAGTATCAGAGTGCGATCATGAAGTATCAGATTGCGAGGATCAGATTTTGGTTCGTGCCGTTCAAACATTGACAATTCCTGGGCCCTGGCATCTGAACATCAGAATTCAGACAATCATGCAGAATTGCAGATTCCAGTGCCAAAACTAATCCATAATAAATATCCATAATAAATATATTACGATATTAATAGCAATATAATATCGATAGATTATTAATATATAAATTTCGATTGCGCTATCTCAGTCAGTCAGTCAGCTGCAGGGTTGGGTCGGTTACCGGTTTCAGCAAATTGATCGGTAAAATTAAATTATATCACTGAAAAAAGCACACGTGCCACCCACTAACCAAGCACACGTGCCACCCACTGACCAAGCACACGTTCCACGCACTGACCACGCACACGTGCCGCCCACTGACCAAGTACACGTTCCACCCACTGACCAAGTACACGTTCCACCCACTGACCAAGCACACGTTCCACCCACTGACCAAGCATACGTTCCACCCACTGACCGAGCATGGGTTTACCATACTGACCAAGCAGCCACCCGCTGACCATGAAGCAAACACTTGGCCTTGGCCGTGCTCTGATTGTATCAAGTAACCGACGTGCGTGTTTGTGTTGCACGGATGCAACATGCCATTTGTGGTAATAAATTATCCGTCCCGGTCGATCGGCGCCGACCGTAATCCGGCGCCCGAGTGCCGAGGCCATAGTACAGTCATTCCCGCGTTAAGTTGCGTTTCTTAAGGTTGCGTACCCGCGTTAAGTTGCGACGCCGAAGTTTGGGGGGCGACCGCAACTTAAGGGGACGGGACATGCCCGAATTTTTTGGCGCCAAAAAATTCGCGCCGGAACCGAAGGTCATAAATTTCACGTGCACGGTGCGCGCACCCCTTGCGGAAGTGGCCATGGCGACTGCGTTCAGGCGAAACTACCACACTAGGGCAGGCGAAATGCAAAAATTTTACTCGAATCTAAAAGACGATGAGTTTATGATGTTAGGTTGTGGCGGAAATAAGCTGGTTTACAATATCGCTGTTGTTTTTTTATGCCATCGGCATGGGGGGTAATCTGAATTTTTTGGTCGCGCGGAATAAAATAGAATTCATGATAGCGGCAGTAAAATCGCGGTTTTTAGGGTTGTTTTGACCGCGAAGCAGGCGTTAATACCCTTTGCATCGAATTCTAAACCGCGCTGGTGCTTTTTTCCAGATTTTCGGCCATTATCGGTAAGTAATTGTTCAGACCTGCGCAGTGCGTGTCTGACCTGTTCATGGAAGAACGGCGGTTGTTGCGCGCCTGGGCGAGGGATTTACGAGGGCGAGGTACAGATTTGTCGCGAATGTTATCTGCTATCAGTGCTTTCTTCTATGAGCTCATCGTTCGAGGTTTTTTGCGTTCTTTTTGGGCAGTTTCCGCCAGCTATCTCGCCGTCGCTTGCCGTTGTGTTGTCGAATACCTGGCAGCTTTAGATTGTTTTCGTTGATGTCGTGATCAGGGCCGCTTCAGTCGCAGCCTATAGCTCTTCAGGAATGTATAAGGCATTTCATAAAACGTGTTCCGGCAAGGATGTTGTGCGTATGGACGCTTCTTGTTGTGTGAGAGTGACGCACCCTCTCTTCGCAGCGGCATCACAGCGCTCATGCGCTGAAGGGCCGCCAATGGTTTCTTTGCATTTTATCGTGCAGGGATGGAAGTGTTTTAGTGATGATGATGTTGGAGATATTGCATTTGTGTGACTGCATGTAGATAGCTGGCACCAATGGTTGTTTGAGCTTTCCTTTGTTATGATGATGTGACAAGACTACAATGTGCTGAGCCAACCATGGTTGACATGCATGACTGCATGCAAGCTATATATACCATGTTCCTACTTGGTTCCTTGCCCTCCATAGTCCCAGTTTGTCATCCATGCCGGGGAGGACAGTTTAGGAGGTGTTGTTGAGTTGATTAGCTTGGTTGGCATCAACCTTACACTCTTACCTAGGAGAAACATAGGAAATGCTGCTTAGGCATATTAGGGCTACCATCGTCAAGGCTATGAACATATTTACAAGGCTGGCCATGCTGGAGGGATGATGAAGACGTATGAGGTGCGTGGCCACCCCTTTGTACATTGTAAACATACTCAGCATGGTTTTGGTGCATGTTGGATGGCATATGAAGTGGCACTGTGGGGTTACTAACTTACTGAGTGGTCCTTAGCGCCTTGTCAGGTGGTCATATAGGAAACCCATCAACTTGAGTAGTTCTTGTCACAATGACCCCCCACGTTGAGCATGCGTTGCCGTCAGCGTGCAAGAGTTAATTATGTGTGCTTTGGTCAGTTTGCAGGTGTCCTTGATGAAGAAGGAGGTGCTAGTGTGGCTGAATGGTTACTCTAATTTCCTTGTAGAGTCTAAATGGGTGGCCGTCCTGGAATGGTTGTAACTTGGGCAGTTCTTGTCAGAATGGCGTCAAACCTTGAACATAGGAGGTACCGTATGTGCACAGGTTGGCAGCATGTGGTTTGGCCAGTTTTTGCATGGATTGGATGGATAAAGGGGTGTTTATGGTGTAAGATACACTAAAAAAACTCCCTTAGCTTCGTCACAGGTGGCTACCTAGGAAATCCATCAACTAGAGCTGCGCTCGTCAGAATGACCTGAAAATTTGGGGCTGCATGTCCCCCACCTGTAATATTTGGGAATATATGGTGGAGCATGATATGATGTGTTTATGATTTGATTTTTTTTTTTTGGATTAAAAAAGTACCTGTTTTGCGGGAAATCCATCAACGTGAGTAAACATTCTTATTTCTTGGTCCCAATTAGGTAGAATTTCTCAAAAGTGGGGGAACTATGCGGGAATATATGATTTGGTCCCAATATGTTTGCCCATTGTCCTAGGGAAAATGTGACTAAAATAGCGTCTTTTTCTATTTTTAGCGCGTTACCGGTGTATGGTGGGGGCTAGTAGCCCCCCCAAGTGGCTGGAAAAATTTTTTTAATCATATTTATGGTCCCCAATCATCATTGGATTTTTTGCACATGCATAGGTATGGTTTCCAGAAAAGTGCCCTTTAGGCATGTCCCCTCCCCTTAAGCATGGAGGCCATCGCAACTTAACGCGGTAATGACTCAATTTGTAGGTGTCAGGCCATTTTTGGCCGCGCAGGAGGCCATTTTTTGCCAAGTCCGGACCCGCTACGTGATTTTAGGCGGCAAAATACGCAAGCCCCACTGGCGCGCAAATTTCCCCGCCTGCTGGCTTAGGTGAACAGCGCGAATGCAACCTTACAAATTCAGTTTTGCAGCCTGCGGGCTGCGGTACATAAGAATCCACGACCGCCATGCAGGGTCTGTAATTGAGACATCTTGCCGGAAATTACCACTGATCATGCCGAATGCACCACAGAAGGGCAAACTGAAGACATGGTCGTTGAGGCCACAGGCAGTCTCGCTGCCTGCGGCCTCCATGCTGTTATTATTGTTTCAGTACACGGCCGGCATGCAGGCCTTTGACAGTAAATGACTCAAGCTTCCCTCACGGCTGTTCCCATGTTTTGTCACAGTCAAATGTGAAGCCGGCTGGCAATTAAGTAACCTGCCAAAAAGACGGAGAGCCAAAGTCAGAGGGTTAAAACACACTACATTTGTGGTATCAAAAACGCAGGAACTGCATGGCTGCCCACGGCGTGTTTTGCAGCCCGCCTTTGTCCAAAACCAGTGATCAGTATCTGGCCTGGAAATTGGACTTGGGCCGGCTTTGACGCTGCACCTGGATCGGGCTTGACGAGAGCTGTCGAATGCCGTATAGAAGTCCGTCAGAGGAGGAGGTGGTGGGCTGCTAGCCTAATTCTACCGTTAAGTTGCGTTCCCGCGTTAAGTTGCGGCGCCAAGTTTTTGGGGGCGATCGCAACTTAACGCGGGAATGACTGTATCTGATAGTTGGCAGCCGAGGCAATCCGTGTGGAAGTAAGGGCCAACTCACACGGGTCGCGATCCGTGGTTCGTACGGTCATGGTTCGCGAACCGCTTTGCCGAGTGGCATCGAACTTTCTGCCACGTGGAACAGAAATTGGTTGACGAACCGGTCGCACTCACACGGCGGGTCGCGGGCGTTCGGATTGTTCAGATAGATAAAGATTGGTTCACAGCACCATTTTTGCTGGCGTTTCCGCACTTTCCGCTCTTTTCCGCACTCCTCCTCAATCTCCTCGTTGTCGCCACCTGTCCTTGGATTTACACATACAGCGGGATATCTACGATATCGATTCTGATTATTCGGGTGTATCCAATGATTATTTGTCTTTACTGGACGATACTAAATTCTACCTGGCGAGACCGGCTTCGCTGGATCGAAGCTGTCCAGTTTTCTTCATCACCCTGCCGTACTGGTTCTACGCCGACTGAATTCGTACCATTAATTCCCGTACTTTCAGGTCTTTTTCGCACTTGTCAGGTTCGATTCACGGACACGTGGACTTTTCGCTGGCGAACATGGGTCGCGACACGATTTCCCGCGAACCACAAAGTCGGGTCGCGAACCATGCCCGTTTTCCGGCACTATCTGCCGACGCCGTGAGAAGATTCCTGCCACGCATGACAAGAGTGCTCACGAACTACGGATCGCGACCCGTGTGAGTAAGCCCTTAGTGTAGAAGTTTTGCTGACGAACTTGGCCTTTGCGCCGTAGGCAGACCTAGCGCCTGAACGGGAGTTACGGGACAGCCAAGTGGCACTGCACATGCGTTATGATGGTTCCTACGGACATTTGGATATTTTTCAGGAGAGGCCTCTAGCCGTACTGGTCTTTAATGTGTTCTAGACGGTTCGAGAAGCCCGTCCCCGCGGACCTCACGTCATGCCTGGTTGGCAGCGCCAGGCGCAGCCACCAACGGGGACGAAGGGACAAAATAGGAAGGCACGAGCTATGTCAGCAATCCGGACCTTGTATCGTAATTTACCACGTTGCTCTACAGCTGATTATTTACCATCGCTTAATCCTGGAGTGTAAATCTCCTGTGGGCTCGAGTGTGAATCCCTCGCCTACTGGGTGTAAGTCTTCCCGCATTGAGTGTTTTAATCTGTGTGGTAACATTGTAATATACGAAACCGGTTTTCCGGGTTTGAGCTTATTCGTATTGTGTGACGAGTATTCTTAAGCCACCATCGTGCGCTGTGACGCATAGGAAATCAAAGGTCTTTCGCATTCGTTCTCAATCCTTAAGGCGCTATTTTAAATAGCCATACGTGTTAAACTGGACTCGGAGGAAACTTTCCTAGTGGCCTCTATCCCGTCCCGTTTTTCTGTAATCTGATCCGGATCAGCAACGGAATTATATAAGGGCCGGAACCCTTACTAATTCCGCTTGCAGTAATTCATTGTGGGGGTCGGATCCCCACAATTCTATCTGTCCATACCCGTTACCCATATTGCGGTTCTTGCATGCCCCAACCTGGCCTTGTCCGGTTGACCTAAGGGATTCGTCCGGAAACGAATCTCCTTATATTGCGTGCTTTAAACGGAAACGCTTTGTGGGTTGCAATTTCACGCATTAGTTGGCGTCTTGGCCATTGCCTCACACCCTATATCTGGGATACATACTGTCAGCTCCGGCAAGCTGCAGTAATATCTCACGTCCTTTAATTGACGTATTTTTTGTGCTTAATTTGTCATGATCCCGCCAAGGTGACTAGAGGCACATTGTTCACACTTTACCAGCCACCACGCGATGGCTGACGGTATTGAGCGAGGGCGACGAGAGGCCCATCGCTTCTCTCCTGCCCCTTCCCTCGTGGCAGCACTCGAGGCGGCAGAGAGAGCTACCCAAAATCACTCACGCCCGAGTAGTGAGCGTGGCTCTAGGGGGTCATCCCCAGCACAAACCCCACGTTTGGGAGGGAATTCCTCGGCGGCTGCCGGTGCACCACCTGATAGCCCTGTAGTGAATCCCCTTAATGGACCACCAAGTGGAACATCCATCGTGGGATTGTCGGCGGGTCCGGCCCTTGGTGTAGGAGCCGGCGCGGGGGCGCAGGGGAATAATGTTACCCTGCACTACGGTAGGAGTGGGGCCCTGCCTACGGTGCTGCCGCAACCTACATTGGCCACTTGGCCCAGCAGCGCCCCGGCGCCACCCTTGTATGATAGCCGATCGCGGTCTCGCCGCGCTGCGAATCGGGCGTCCTATCATGCGCCTGGACCCCTTGGGGCCAGCCCCTTCGGCCATGCCTCGCCAAATATGGCTGGGCAGGGCCAAGGCACCGCACGGACTGGTCGGTCTTCCTTCGGGGTCGCAGGGGAGGCGATTCCCCTCCCCAACTCAGCATACGACCGCCTGGCTCCGGGTGACCCACGAGCGCAGCACCCAGCGGCCACCGCCGCCCATCATTATGCAAGCCGCGCCCACTACCCACATGGGTATGAGCACCCGGGTGAGGATGAGTGCAGCCCCCCGGCAGGTTACCCGCGTGGGCACACCTCGCAAGGTGTGGCCGGGCCCGGGAGACCCGCGAGTATCATGGGCCATCATGATGATGATACTCACAATGCAGGGCGACTACCACCGTTGCCCAAGCTGTCGGATATTCCCAAGTTTAAACCCGACTGCTCGTACCAAGAGTTTGAGGCTTGGGAGATTGCAGTGTCTCAGAAGATCGACATCTGGGAGACATACAATCGCAAGCTCTTGGACGAGGATATCAAGGTCAAGCTGGTGTCCAGCGAGGCACTGGCTCCCGATGTGAGACAAGCTCTCCATTGCGAAAGCGCCATGGCCAATGGCTTCCCCAGCAGCTTGGCTGAATTATTTCGGCGAGCACGGGCCAAGTACCTGCCACCCGACCAAGACAAGCTGGACCGGGAGGCTTTTGGGGCGTTCAAGCAGGGGAACCTGAGCGATCGGGAATATATGACCAAGTTCGAGCTTCTAGCTGGGCGGATTGATGACCTGATGGGCCCAGAAGCCTTGGCAAGGTTCTATGAGGGCTTGCAACCCGAATTCCGGGATGAGGTGAAGCGGAAATTCGCCCACCTCTCCTGGGCTCAATGGAACCTGCAGGACATCAAGACCTACCTAGCGGAGATAGCTCCCTTGGTGCAGCGGACCCCAAAACCCCGCGTGAATGCACTGGAACTCAATGAGCTGGGATTCGCCCCCGTGTGGGTGGATGAGCTACAGTGCGAGGTCCTGGACATTAATGCCTTGGACACTTCCCGGATTCAGTGCTACCACTGCAACCGCGTGGGGCACATCAAACGCGAGTGCCCTGATCTCCCTCCGCTGGACCAGGCCCCGCCAGTGCAACGCAACAACTTCCAAGCGGCCTCCCCGCAAATGGCCTCGAGGCCACCACCGGCGCGAAATATGCGCATAGCTCCCAGTGCGGGTGAGCGTGCCCGACGCTTGCAACAAGCGCGCCAACAGCCCCGGCTGTACCAACAACCCAAGGCGCCCCCAAGCGCCTACCAGCAAGCTGGGCATGCCCTCAACCAACTGGATGCCGCAGACGCGGCCGAGCCTGATGATGGCTCCTCCGCGGCCGCATCCGGCCACCTGCGAGGCACACCGGTGGACGAGGGGCCTGCAGGAGAGGCGTTGGACTGAGAGGCCGGGAGGGCACTCCGGGCGACACCTTACCCGGGGCCGGGCCCACTTCGAATGTTCCGCGGTCCAAGCCAAGTGTGTGACACTTTTCCTTCAATTTTGAGGCAAAAATCTTGAATTTTGGCTTGCGAACGTATAAATTTCACGTAAATATTACAATTTGTGGGTATTTATCTCATTGTAAGTCTCGTGTGACATAAAAACTTTACATTAGCGTGAAATTGCATTGTTTCATTGAAGAATATCATGGATACATTCGTCGCACTTGAGACGGAGTCGACTGAATTTACTAAAGACTCGTCCAACATAAAATAAAGTCTTCGAACGTCACTTCTTATTCTTGCTCCTTGCTTCTGCTTCCAATTTCTGCTGGTCTGTTTTGGACTTCTTCCTCTTTGGATCGATGGACATCGCAGGTGCCCACTTTGCCACATCATTCCAACTCTTTCCGTCCATCAGAGTCACCACCCTCTTCACATAGTCCAAAGGCATCCAGAACTTGCCCCTATGCAACTTTCCGCCCTCTGTCTCTTCTGGAAAAAACTTCATGCAAACGTCCCTCCATTTCCGATCGTATCCACCTACCTGCCCGTACAACTTCACCTCCTGTAACTTGGTATACTTTTGCTTTTCCCTACTCGCATTGGCCCTTCTCATGGTGTTCTCGGCCCACCCATCAATCCAGAAGCACTCCGGTGCTCCGTGTTTCTGTTCCCCGTCCATAAGTCTCATCCACAGCGTAGGCTTCTCATAAGGCTCTTGGCTCTGCGCATTCGCTTCCACCCCTTCAGACTGAGCAGCAAGTTTAGCTGCAGGACCGAAGCCCACCGCAGCGTTCGCCCGCACCACTTCATTACCTGCGCGTAACCAATCGGCACATCAACGACGGGCTAAAGTCAACGTAGATAGATTGCAAACGAATAAAAAAAAAATTCAGGATACATGCCACGACCAAAACAGCGATTTCCTCACCCTTTGTTATTCCTTTCTGAACTCGAGTAGCAGCTGTCTTGGGTCGAGACGAGCCGGAAGCCTTGGAGGGCGCGGCAGGCTTCTTCCTCCCCTCAGACGTCGCTCTGCGAGTTGACCCTCCTGCCCCTCCACCCCTTGCCCTTCCATCACCCCTTCGCCTCCCTCCATCTTCCTCCTCCTCGTCGTCATCCCCTCCTCGTCGTCCTCGTCGTCATCCCCCTCCTCCTCCTCCTCCCCTCCTCCTCCTCCTCCTCCTCCTCCTCCTCCTCCTCCTCCTCCTCCTCCTCCTCCTCCTCCTCCTCCTCCTCCTCCTCCTCCTCATCATCATCATCATCATCACTCTCGTCCCCCTCCTCCCCCTCGTCCCCCTCCTCCCCCTCCTCCCCCTCCTCCTCCTCCTCCTCGGAGGAGGATGATGATGACTCGACTGGCTGCCTTCGAAGCTCTTTCTTGGGATACTTTGAAACGCGCGTAGGCGCGGAAGGAGCGACAGGCCGGGCAGAAGCGCCAGGTCAGCTTCATCTTCGTCGTCCGAGATTTGAACAACTGCCTTTCGAAGCTTTTTGGAAGGGTGTGACTCCGGCTGCGGCTGGACAGACGGCCGCTGCCCACCCTTCCCTTTGTCCCGCGTCTTCTGCGGTGACGACTTCTCTCCCCCTTAGACGTCTTCTGCGGGACGACTTCTCTCCCCCCTTAGACGTCTTCTGCGGGGACGACTTCTCTCCCCCCTTAGACGTCTTCTGCGGGACGACTTCTCTCCCCCCTTAGACGTCTTCTGCGGTGACGACTTCTCTCCCCCCGTAGACGTCGCTCTGCGAGTCGACCCTCCTTCCTTTCCACCCTGTCCCTCGCCTCCCTCGTCCCCATCCGAATCTCCTTCCGCGTCATCCTCAGCCTTCCTCTTCTTCGCCAATGACGTCCACGAGACGTCAGGCATCTTCCCCATCCGAACCAGTAAGTCTTCGAAGCCATCCAATGACTTCTTTCCGCCAAAAACGACCACGATGGGACGCAACTCCTCGAAAAACTGCGTCGCTAGCTCGATAAGCTTCCTGTGGTAACCGGAACTGCGTTCGACAGTTGTCTTTTTTGGAGGAACCATAAAGAGGTCATGGTCACCCCACCAGAAGTCCTTGAAGGACGTCCACTTGCGGCCGAACTCACCATCCAAATTCAGGATTCTACAGCACGGTAATGGCGTCAGGCCATCGTCTTGCCTCGCGAAAGTGGATGGGAAGCCCTCACCGTCGCCCACCGCCACCTCCGCCGCCACCCTCCTCACAAATGCCTTCTTCCTGTCAGGGCCGCCTTTAGGGAGACTATGAGAAGAATACCAGACGGTCATCTGATCCCAGGAAATGCTGCGCCAGTTATACTCAATCGGCTCAGCACTTTTCTCTTCCACCTTCTCCCCCCCTTTCCCTGCAACTTTCTCCTTCGCCTCAACCACCGCCTCCTTCTTCCCTTCCCCTCCTTCCATCTTTTTTTGATAGTGGAGATACAAGTCCTTGTCCAGAAGGCCGTGCGAACCCTTCATGAAGTTCGGAGCGGTTTTGTCGAGGAGATCCACTAGATCGATTGCTATCCATCAGATCCTTTCTCGGAATCCTTAGGTGATTGGCAAGACCTTCGGACTTTAAGAGGTAGGCGACATTGCGCGTGATGATGACGGCCTTCTCCCAAAATGCAAGGAATCGATCGACGACGTCCTTGTTCCTTGGCATCCGGAAGTAGTCGTAAGCCGAACACCTCTTCAAATAAGCGAGAAGCCTTGTACTCCATATCAGCCCCCCCCTTACATTCGCCATCCAAGTCGGGCTTTTCCTGAAACTTAATAAGGATGAATTGGCGAACGCACTCAAGTACGTCCTTGGCCAACTCCACCAACTTTGACAGCTTTTCGGGCCCAACCTCCCCACTCATGATGCATTCACACACAGCGTCCATCATCGGAAACGACGCCAGGTTCCTTACAGACGTCCAGGACACCTTTTGCCCCTTCTTGGTGCCCTCGGCGTTAGCGAACCGGCATCTGAGAGTCATAGTCTCCTCAGAAGCTGGTGTGACTGAATTCTCATCATCCGGCCTGGCCTTTGTGAGGCGCAGGAAGGTGTTCGCCAGAACTCGATTGTAATTTGAAATTTGGGAAGGTTGGGCCTTGTTTTTTTTCCGCTCGCCTTCTTCCTCCCTCAACTCCCCCTTATCCTCCTTACTCCCCTCCAAACTCCCTTCCCTCCCGACTGATTGTTTGGTGGCCGGCAGGATGTACGCCAGCAGGTTCGTGTAATGGCCATCGGGAATAAAATGCCCTTTGCCCTGCTTCACGACGCCGTGCAAGTACAGCCTGTTGTAATTCCAAACATCCAGAAGCGCCTGCCCAAGCGTCCGATCCGCTACCGCCTGATCTTCGGCATTGGCGCCCTTGGAGATTTCGAATAGGCGATCCAGCTTCTTCTTCCCAACCTCCTGTCACGAACAGAGGAACGAAAAATTGACACACAAGAACAATTCAAGGGTCGACTTGCAGCGTGACGTTATGAACGCACGGGAGCGCGAAAAATGGTCTTCAGCGCCGAAATCGGTAAGTTAGGGTCACTCTGCGAAACCACCCCAGAAATATGTCGGGATGAGAGTTTGACTGCCAATGTCGTTTCTGTGTGCGACTTCCCGCATTTATAATGCATGATAAAGGAAGACTTTTGACATGGTCACTCCACAGTGCGACCCTTACTCGACATAACACGACGAAGTGGTGGAACTGCAGCGTCACCATTGCCATAGATAGAACTACCACTTACAGATATTTCCGGGAACTTTTTACACTCGTCCCAATTTGGAAGAAGGTCGGCCCCCCGAAGCAGAATGACGTTCGTTCCCCCGTACCCAGTATGGAATTGTTCCATGAGGGATGAGAAAAGTTTAGCCGCCGCGGCACTGTCCTTCGCGTTCTCAGACGCTGCCCCCCCTTCACACATTAGTTTCTTAACATGTGTCACACCGGGCGTCCATTCCCCCTCCAATTGCTTGAAAGACTTTAAACCCTTGAAATAGTGGTTTCCGTCGACCACCGCATATCGAAGAACGAGATATTCGCCATCAGGATGTTCTCGTGAAATCTTGGGTCGAATGCCTTTAAGGAGGCCTGGCTTATTAGGCTGAAGACCTCCCTTGGTTGAAAATCAAAGGGCAGAACGTCGTCTTGTTCCCCGACTCGTGCATAGGTCCGGAACTCAACACCTCTCTTGAGGAAAGAAGCGGTGGACTTGGTTCCAAGATACTTCTCAATCTCCTTGTCGGACAAGGGGCGAAAGTAACGCGAGCCCACGAACTCCGCGTCAGTCCTAGCGCCATGGCATTTTTTCAGCCAATCCCGGTAAGGGCCAGAGGACGTGATGTGTTTGGCGAAGAGGCTTGGCTTGGTTTCCGCAAGCGCTTGAAAGGCGAACTGCCACACAGGGATGCACACCTTAAAATGCAAACTGTTTGTCTTTGCATTCAGCAAGATGCGCCCGTTCTCCCTGAACACCTCATCGCTTAGCAACCGCTGCCTCATGTTGTCAGGCAAAATCAGCCCGTTGACGGTGTGAATGCGCATGCTATTGCAACCGGTATCGATGAAGTCACTCGGTCGAATCCAACGGGATTCCCGCACAGCATTCGCGTCCCGAATGGCTTTGTCCCTGATCTCCTTCTCGGAGTCCACGGTCGTTGCCATCTTCCAATCTTTGATGATCGGCTCCTTGTCCACCTTTCCACTACTCGTCAGGATCCCCTCCTTGAAGAGCTTTGAAAGTGCTTTCAGAAGCTCAAGAAAAGGGGAGAAGGTAGGCCACTTTAATATATCCGACGCCGGCGCCTTGCCCCTGGCTTCGACGTAGTTAAGCATCTCCTTGACGAGTGCAAAAACGGCATCATTGCCGGCCAACCTTCCGTCACCGTCTCCTTCCCCCTCGGCACCCTGAACGAAGGCATTGACGAACATGAGACAAGAAAGCAATAAATAGTTTAACGTATGCATATAGTCCGCGAGCGTAGGAAAATCTCAGAGTAGGGTGCTAAGAACACAGAAGGTAAAAAGGGTCACTCCACGGAGCTACCCCTCTGAATCTAAATCACCAAAAACGCACCGCTTCCTTTTCTCCCGCCTTCTTCCCCTTCTTTCCTTTTCCGCCTTTCTCCCCCTCGCCACCCTGGAGGAAGCATTGACGAAGATGAGACAGGAAAACAATAAATAGTTTAACGTTTGCAAATAGTCGGCGTGCAGACAAAAAATACCGAATAGGGTGCAAAGCACGGAGAAGGTAAAAAGGTTCACTCCACAGAGCTACCCCTCTAAATCTAAATTCCGCAAAAAACGCACCTCTTCCTTTTCTCCCGCCTTCTTCCCCTTCTTTCCCTTCCCGCCCTTCTCCCCCCGGCCGCGTCATCCTCCATTTCCACCCCCTTATCCTTCCCCTTCTCCTTTTTATCCGCATCCCTCTTCTTTTTGGACGCTTTTGCCTGACCCTCAAGCAGCTTCGCCCGTTCACGATCCCTTCTCTTGAGATCCACTTCATGAACTTGATGACCTTGTCCACCTTCGCCTCCGTGTACGCCTTTGGTTTCCACTTGAACTTTTCGGTGCCCTTGGACTTGACTTGGTTGACAAAATCATAGGCCAGGTCACCGTTGAAGGTGTCAGATTGCATTGCGAAATCGGCCGCCGCCTCAACGCGTAGTTGGGTGAGATACTTGCGAAACTCCCCGGCACCCATCGTAACATCCTTAGGGGGATTGCCTAGGATGAGGTCGCCAATATCACAGATAGTCTGCACCTTATTCTTTCTGCAATAAGCTTCTGGATCCTGAAGCTGCTTGAGTGTCGTCGTCGCCTTTTTTTAGCCTGCTGGAAGGTATACCAACAACACACAACATACACATGAAGCGAAATGTATTAAGAAGAGTAATCTGAACTCTGGCATCCTAGCTCTGCAGCGCGACCTTCAGCGTTAAAAACTTAAAAAACATTGTACAAACCTTTGCCTTCCCCTTCCCCTTCGGAGTTGGCTCGGGCTCATTTTCTTCCTCCTCCTCCTCCTCCTCGTGCTCCTCCTCCTCTTCCTCCTCGTCCACCTCCTGCTCCTTCTCCTCCTCTTCCTTCTCGTCCACCTCCTGCATGAAAAAAAAAAATAATTCAGACGATGACATAAAAAAAACGAGCATTAATTTTGTTTTAACGTTGCTCTGCGGAGCGACCCCAACCCTAAGCTTGAACAGTAAAATGAAACAAATTTCCTACCTCTACGTTCTCCGTCCCCATCCCTTCGACCTCTTCGAAAGGTTGATCGTCATCCTGCAAGACGAAACGTGCGTTCAGATAAATATACAAAGTCAGTCAAAACAGGAACTATTTCTTGAATATCCTATCTTCACAAATCGACCCCGAACCTTTAGCGGCATTTGCTTACCTCCGGTTTCCACGCTGAAGGACTTTGTCCCTCAAAACGTGGAATGTCACCCTCCTGGCGGGAAGGAGAGCAAGAAATGCGTTCATCGTTAGTAACAATTTTCAACAAAAGAAATACACAACACTAATCTAAACGGACTGAATAAAAATGTACACAAATGTCAATAATTACCTCAATGTCAAATCTCCACTCCCGCAACACTTGTCCGATCGGCCACATCTCAGATGGAGTTGTGTGGCTCAGTTCGTTTTCGAAAAACGTCCGAAGAAAAAACAAGTGAGATAGCATGTCCTGACTCCATGATTTCTCGTTTATGTTCGCCGTCACTAACGACAGGCAGTCGTCGATCCCCTTGTACTCAAGCCATGCGACAACCTCCTTTCGTGGGGGCTCATACTGTCCGGCCATGTCGAACTCCCCACTCTGACGAAAACGCAGGATCTCATCCTCGCACAACTGAAGAAACAATTCAACAGCTCGACTCGGAAGAATAGGGTCTGGGTTCACCCTAAACTGCGCCATCCACACTGAATACGACGAAAGGAAGTGCGATCTAACCCCATCCAAATCTTCAATCACTTTGAACCAGCCCTGAACAACTCGGGAGATACCGAGTGGTCCATGGCGACCAGAAAGTCGCCGAAGACATCCCAGTCGAACTGTGCAGCCTTGAACCCTTTCTTCAAGAGCAGATTGACATCCGATTTCCGTCAGCGGGGAGGTGTCCCAATCCTCACCTGTCTTCCCCTGCTCTAGGACCTGGTACATTTCCCACCTGCAGACAGATATGATGATGTCAAAATACTCGTGTGACAATGGGTGCTGTCTCGTGTCCTTGCAGTACTGTTTGGTCGCACAAGACAGCTTGATCCAGACGAGCAGGCTTCGAGGAACATAAGCTGTAACATCCGCTGCGTCGGGTATCGTTGACCCGCACTCGGTAACAAGCAACTCAAAGGTGTCGAAAAGAGATGCAATTTCTTTCCCCTTTAACCTTTTGCCTCGAAGGCTCCGCCCCATGACTTCGAACAAAAGATCACGAAGTGTTGGATCACTCCAAGGGTTCATCTTCTCATCAGACCCGACTGAGAACCTCTCATGCCAGACACCGTCATCGATCGCAACTTCGATCTCCTTCGACACAAAGGTGCTCAAGAACGACTTGGCGTCATCGTTCAGATGTTTTTCGTAAGTCGTCAACCATGACTTCCAAGTTTCCAAGCCCCTCAACTGGATCGGCTGCACACAGGTCCACAAAACGAAAAAAAAGCATAATCGGAAAAAAAGTTTAGGGTCACTCTGCGAAGTGACCCTTCATAAAAAAATCTCAAACAGAACGAAGACTAACTGACATGCACTAAAGCGGCGAAAAAATTATTAGCTCACCCGCAATTTCTCCTCCCCACTCCCAACCTCGGCGTTCCCCTGAGACTCTGTCTCATCTCCCCCTTTCTTCCTCTGGATGCAGCAAGACAGAGGAAAGCATACTCGTTGAAAAAGTTTAGGGTCACTCTGCGAAATGACCCTCCATAAATTAATCACACATGCGAAGGAAACGGCAACTCAGAAATGAAGGACAAATGAACAAAGAACAAAGGCGAAAAACACAGGATTACTTATCGCTCACCTCCGTTGTTGTCCCGCTCTTCTTGGGATCCTCTGACTTCTTTTCGTCTGCCCCCCGCTTCCTCTGAAATTAAAACAACAGGGAAAAGCATACTTGTTGGTTCAGGTTAGGGTCACTCTGCGAAATGACCCATTCATGGTCAACGAGCTTAGCAGAGATAAGGAATAACGAAACCGTTAAAAAAAACACGCACACTAATGGGGGTAAAAACTGTTTCTCACCTGAGACGGCTCCGTACCCTCCTTCTCCGAGACCCCCGCGGTCTTCCCATCCACCTCCGTCGACTTTTCTGCAGCCTGCGCCTTCCTGCGCTCCTCCTCAAGTTTGGCTTGGTATTTCAGGCGTGCCGCCACACCCGCCTCCATCATCCTCTTCCCCTCCTCCTGCACCTTCCTCTTCGCCTTTGCCTCCTCGTCCTTCTTTTTCCTTTCCTCATTCGCCTTTCTCTCCTTTTCGTCCCGCTCCCACGACGCCCTCCTCTTCCTGCGCTCCGCCTCCTCCATCTCCGCAGCTTCCATTTCTGCCTGCTTCGCCTCTCGCTCTGCCCTTTCCTTCTTCACCCATTCCCTCTGCTCCCTTTCCAGGAGCTCCTGGGCGGCCTTCCGTTCCTTGTCCTTTTTCTCCAGATTCACCAGATCTTCGGCGTGCTGCGTTGCCTGATCCAGATAAGAAGTCAGAAGTGCCATGCGGTCATTCCTTCTCTTTCTTTCCTCCTCCGGAAGATCCTCCAGTGGCCTTGGGTCTGCCTTGTCCCTGTCCTCCATGCTGATCAGGAGGTCAATGTTCTTCTGCAGATCACGCAGGAACCGCTCATGGTCATCCTCCTTCTCCTCCCATTCC
Organism: Mesostigma viride; assembly: GCA_009746045.1. Taxonomy (NCBI): domain Eukaryota; kingdom Viridiplantae; phylum Streptophyta; class Mesostigmatophyceae; order Mesostigmatales; family Mesostigmataceae; genus Mesostigma; species Mesostigma viride. The sequence goes on along the minus strand of RPFO01000542.1, from coordinate 145,203 downwards.
GCTCTTGCTTTCTTTCTTGCCTGTGGGGAGCGGCTCCTCGGAGGTGAGTTTGACGACCGGCGCTTGGGTGGCGACCGGCGCTTGGGCGGAGACTTCCGACCTGGAGATTTTGCAGGCGACTTGGGCGGTGATCGGGACTTGGAGGTCGCTCCCTTCTTTGGAGGGGAGCTTTGGGGAGACGCGGGCTGCGAGCTGGGCTGTGAGGTCGACGCCTCGGGTGGGACCTTGGAGGAGACCTGGGCGACGTGCTGACCTTCGAGGTCGACGCCTCGTGGTGGGACCTTAGAGGTGACTTGGGCGGCGGGCTGCCCTGCTCAGACGCCTCGTGGTGGGCCCTTGGAGCAGACTTGGGCGGCGAGCTGGGCTTCGAGGTAACCACCTCGACGGGGGCGGACCTCGGCGAGGTCGACGCCCGCGGACGGGGGACTCCTTGTTGATGGCGGGCCGCTGGGGAGACTGTGGAGACACAACGGAGCTGGACCCAGCCCCGGCAGCCTGTGCCTCAGGTGCGGGCCGCTGGGGAGATTTGGAGGCCGACGCCTCCACGGAGCTTGGCCCAGCCCCGGCAGCAAGCATTGTTGACAGTGGAGGAAACTCCTCTACGCCCTTGGGCGGAGAGGCGGGTGGCGTACTATACTTAGGAGACTCGCTCGTCGACTTGAGCTTGTCGACATAGGTGGCCCTCTCCACCTCTTTTCCCTTCTTTGGCGAAGAGGCCCTCTCCTGCTCCTCCTTTTCCTTCTGAAGCAAGGAGGCCCTCTCCTGCTCCTCCTTTTCCTTTTGAAGCAAGGAGGCCCTCTCCTGCTCCTCCTTTTCCTTCTGAAGCTGAACTTCCCTCTCCTTCTGTTGTTCTTCCCTCTGCGGCAAATAAGGAAAAACAAATAGACCAATGTCGGATGAAGAAAGTGTAAATTCGCATCAGCGTGATGGGTGGCGCTGCAGCGCTACCCTAAGAAGAAACAAGGATGAAATCCCATTCAGTTACGTTAAATAGTGCCGGAACCTTTTGCCGCCTGAGGCAAATCGGGCCGGAACACTATTTTGCCCGGAATAACCACTTCCGGGCACCCAAGTTAATTCGGCCGAATTAACTTGGGTGCCCGGAAGTGGTTATTCCGGGCAAAATAGTGTTCCGGCCCGATTTGCCTCAGGCGGCAAAAGGTTCCGGCACTATTTAACGTAACTAAAACCTGGCCTCGTGGAGGGGGGACGAAGAGCCCGAGACATCCGCCTAGGCCGCTGAGCACGCACCACTAAATGCGCCGGAGCTGCCTCAGTGAGGATTCGAACCCCTGACCTCCAAGGTGCACAGGTTTTAGTTACGTTAAATAGTGCCGGAACCTTTTGCCGCCTGAGGCAAATCGGTCCGTAACACTATTTTGCCCGGAATAACCACTTCCGGGCACCCAAGTTAATTCGGCCGAATTAACTTGGGTGCCCGGAAGTGGTTATTCCGGGCAAAATAGTGTTACGGACCCATTTGCCTCAGGCGGCAAAAGGTTCCGGCACTATTTAACGTAACTAAAACCTGTGCACCTTGGAGGTCAGGGGTTCGAATCCTCACTGAGGCAGCTCCGGCGCATTTAGTGGTGCGTGCTCAGCGGCCTAGGCGGATGTCTCGGGCTCTTCGTCCCCCCTCCACGAGGCCAGGTTTTAGTTACGTTAAATAGTGCCGGAACCTTTTGCCGCCTGAGGCAAATCGGGCCGGAACACTATTTTGCCCGGAATAACCACTTCCGAGCACCCAAGTTAATTCGGCCGAATTAACTTGGGTGCTCGGAAGTGGTTATTCCGGGCAAAATAGTGTTCCGGCCCGATTTGCCTCAGGCGGCAAAAGGTTCCGGCACTATTTAACGTAACTCATTCAGGTATGGGGATAAAAAAAATCGAAGATGTAACATATGTCAGGGAAGGGAATATTCTGTAGCGAGACCCTTCCGCAAAATAAGACATAAGAACCATGTTAAGGAAGGGTGACTCTGCAGCGCGACCCTACCAACAAAATATAGCATAAAAATATTTCATGGAAGGGTGACTCGGCAGCCGACCCTACAAACAAAATGTGATTGATAAACGTATCTGGAAAGGGTGACTCGGCAGCGCGACCTTACAACAAAAATGTGATTGAATAACGTATCTTGGAAAGGTGACTCTGCAGCGCTACCCTACAAACAAAATGTTATTGAATAACGTATCTGGAAAGGGTGACTCTGCAATGCGACCCTACAACCAAAATGTGATTGAATAACGTATCTTGGAAAGGTGACTCTGCAGCGCGACCCTACAAACAAAATGTTATTGAATAACGTATCTTGGAAAGGTGACTCTGCAGCGCGGCCCTTACGAACAAAATGTTATTGAATAACGCATCTTGGAAAGGTGACTCTGCAGCGCGACCCTACAAACACTGAATGGAAATTTGCATTGTGAGGGGGTCACTCTGCAGCGCGACCCTTCAAACAAAGACTGCGACATTGCGCAAGGGTAGGGGTCACTCTGCAGAGCGACCCTACCCAAAAACAATACTGACCACTCCCCAAAAAAATCACGCATGGATGGTGGTGGTGGGGTGCTGGCATGCATGGATGGTGGTGGTGGGGTGCTGGCACGCATGGATGGTGGTGGTGGGTGGCTGGCACGCATGGATGATGGTGGTGGGGTGCTGGCAGGCATGGATGGTGGTGGTGGGTGGCTGGCATGCATGGATGGTGGTGGTGGGGTGCTGGCATGCATGGATGGTGGTGGTGGGGTGCTGGCACGCATGGATGGTGGTGGTGGGGTGCTGGCATGCATGGATGGTGGTGGTGGGTGGCTGGCACGCATGGATGGTGGTGGTGGGTGGCTGGCACGCATGGATGATGGTGGTGGGGTGCTGGCAGGCATGGATGGTGGTGGTGGGTGGCTGGCACGCATGGATGATGGTGGTGGGGTGCTGGCAGGCATGGATGGTGGTGGTGGGTGGCTGGCATGCATGGATGGTGGTGGTGGGTGGCTGGCATGCATGGATGGTGGTGGTGGGTGGCTGGCATGCATGGATGGTGGTGGTGGGGTGCTGGCATGCATGGATGGTGGTGGTGGGGTGCTGGCATGCATGGATGGTGGTGGTGGGGTGCTGGCACGCATGGATGGTGGTGGTGGGTGGCTGGCACGCATGGATGATGGTGGTGGGGTGCTGGCACGCATGGATGGTGGTGGTGGGGTGCTGGCATGCATGGATGGTGGTGGTGGGGTGCTGGCACGCATGGATGGTGGTGGTGGGTGGCTGGCACGCATGGATGATGGTGGTGGGGTGCTGGCAGGCATGGATGGTGGTGGTGGGTGGCTGGCATGCATGGATGGTGGTGCATGGTGGGGTGCTGGCATGCATGGATGGTGGTGGTGGGTGGCTGGCACGCATGGATGGTGGTGGTGGGGTGCTGGCACGCATGGATGGTGGTGGTGGGGTGCTGGCACGCATGGATGGTGGTGGTGGGGTGCTGGCATGCATGGATGGTGGTGGTGGGGTGCTGGCATGCATGGATGGTGGTGGTGGGTGGCTGGCACGCATGGATGATGGTGGTGGGGTGCTGGCATGCATGGATGGTGGTGGTGGGGTGCTGGCATGCATGGATGGTGGTGGTGGGGTGCTGGCACGCATGGATGGTGGTGGTGGGTGGCTGGCACGCATGGATGGTGGTGGTGGGTGGCTGGCACGCATGGATGGTGGTGGTGGGTGGCTGGCACGCATGGATGGTGGTGGTGGGTGGCTGGCACGCATGGATGATGGTGGTGGGGTGCTGGCAGGCATGGATGGTGGTGGTGGGTGGCTGGCATGCATGGATGGTGGTGGTGGGTGGCTGGCACGCATGGATGGTGGTGGTGGGGTGCTGGCACGCATGGATGGTGGTGGTGGGGTGCTGGCACGCATGGATGGTGGTGGTGGGTGGCTGGCACGCATGGATGATGGTGGTGGGGTGCTGGCATGCATGGATGGTGGTGCATGGTGGGGTGCTGGCATGCATGGATGGTGGTGGTGGGGTGCTGGCATGCATGGATGATGGTGGTGGGGTGCTGGCACGCATGGATGGTGGTGGTGGGTGGCTGGCACGCATGGATGGTGGTGGTGGGTGGCTGGCACGCATGGATGGTGGTGGTGGGTGGCTGGCACGCATGGATGATGGTGGTGGGGTGCTGGCAGGCATGGATGGTGGTGGTGGGTGGCTGGCATGCATGGATGGTGGTGGTGGGTGGCTGGCACGCATGGATGGTGGTGGTGGGGTCACTGCTGGCACGCATGGATGGTGGTGGTGGGGTGCTGGCACGCATGGATGGTGGTGGTGGGGTGCTGGCATGCATGGATGGTGGTGGTGGGGTGCTGGCATGCATGGATGGTGGTGGTGGGTGGCTGGCACGCATGGATGGTGGTGGTGGGGTGCTGGCACGCATGGATGGTGGTGGTGGGGTGCTGGCATGCATGGATGGTGGTGGTGGGTGGCTGGCACGCATGGATGATGGTGGTGGGGTGCTGGCATGCATGGATGGTGGTGGTGGGGTGCTGGCATGCATGGATGGTGGTGGTGGGGTGCTGGCATGCATGGATGGTGGTGGTGGGGTGCTGGCATGCATGGATGGTGGTGGTGGGGTGCTGGCATGCATGGATGGTGGTGGTGGGTGGCTGGCACGCATGGATGATGGTGGTGGGGTGCTGGCACGCATGGATGGTGGTGGTGGGTGGCTGGCACGCATGGATGATGGTGGTGGGGTGCTGGCATGCATTAATTAATTAATTAATTAAACTCGTGCTCCCGTTGGGGAGTCACGGAGCACCGAAGTGCTTTTAATCCCTGTGTGTGCACTACAGGAGAAAGGGCAGAGACCCCCAGTCTCCTTCATGCCAAAGGCATGCCACAGCTGCAATCGGGCGCGGCTAGCTAAAAGGACAGGCTAACGATCCGGCAAACTGTGGGTGCAATAAGACCCATGTGAGCATGCATGCATGATGGTGCTGGCATGCATGGATGATGGTGGTGGGGTGCTGGCATGCATGGATGGTGGTGGTGGGGTGCTGGCATGCATGGATGATGGTGGTGGGTGGCTGGCACGCATGGATGGTGGTGGTGGGTGGCTGGCACGCATGGATGATGGTGGTGGGGTGCTGGCATGCATGGATGGTGGTGGTGGGGTGCTGGCACGCATGGATGGTGGTGGTGGGGTGCTGGCATGCATGGATGATGGTGGTGGGGTGCTGGCATGCATGGATGGTGGTGGTGGGGTGCTGGCATGCATGGATGGTGGTGGTGGGTGGCTGGCACGCATGGATGATGGTGGTGGGGTGCTGGCATGCATGGATGGTGGTGGTGGGGTGCTGGCATGCATGGATGGTGGTGGTGGGGTGCTGGCACGCATGGATGGTGGTGGTGGGGTGCTGGCATGCATGGATGATGGTGGTGGGGTGCTGGCACGCATGGATGGTGGTGGTGGGTGGCTGGCACGCATGGATGATGGTGGTGGGGTGCTGGCACGCATGGATGGTGGTGGTGGGTGGCTGGCACGCATGGATGATGGTGGTGGGGTGCTGGCATGCATGGATGGTGGTGGTGGGGTGCTGGCACGCATGGATGGTGGTGGTGGGGTGCTGGCATGCATGGATGGTGGTGGTGGGTGGCTGGCACGCATGGATGATGGTGGTGGGGTGCTGGCATGCATGGATGGTGGACATATCGCTGGCTGAGGACCAACACGAAAAAAGAAGCCATATGGCTGGCTGAGGACCAACACGAAAAAAGAAAACATTTAGCTGGCTGAGGACCAATACGAAAAAATACTCTGGTCGCTCGCCGAGAACCAACCAGAAAAAAGAAGCCGTGTCGCTGGCTGAGGACCAACACGAAAAAAGAAAATATATTGCTGGCTGAGGACCAACCCTAAAAAAGAAGGCATATCGCTGGCTGAGGACCAACACGAAAACAGAAGCCATGTCGCTGGCTGAGGACCAACCCTTAAAAAGAAGGCATATCGCTGGCCGAGAACCAACCAGAAAAAAGAAGCCGTGTCGCTGGCTGAGGACCAACGCGAAAAAAGAAAATATATTGCTGGCTGAGGACCAACCCTAAAAAAGAAGGCATATCGCTGGCTGAGGACCAACACGAAAACAGAAGCCATGTCGCTGGCTGAGGACCAACCCTTAAAAAGAAGGCATATCGCTGGCCGAGAACCAACCAGAAAAAAGAAGTCATGTCGCTGGCTGAGGACCAACACGAAAAAACAAGCCATATCGCTGGCTGAGGACTACAAAAGGGCATCATAGACGCCACCCTGCTCGCGCGAGTAAGTAGGGGTTCGTTGCACATTTACCTGCACGCATAAATCAGGAAGGGGGAAAAACGGCATTGAACAGGACCACGATTAGAATTGGGCTAGCTATAAACTAACCTGACCATTTGAAGGCATAGCAACAAACATCAAGCTCGACATAGAAAAAGACTGCGCTGTTGATGCACCTTCTTTATCAGGGCGGCGAGTTGAGGCGTCATTTGTCTCACCATCTTCAGGCAGCGATGATTATTACAGAAAACAGCTATGGCGGCAGCAGTGGTGGTGCGGTTTTCGAAACCCAACAGCTGTTGTGACCGATCGTCCGTGGAGCGACCCCTGTCAACGGCCCAGCGTAACCGGCGTTCAGGACGGAAAACGTGGCATGCTCGCCATTCGGCCAACGAGGCGAAACGCGGCGCTAGATTATTCTTATTGACAAACCGCGCATGCGGATTGGACGACTCACAATGTGACGTAATCCAAGCGTCGGTCTTCACGGTCCCGCAGGTATAAAAAGGAACAACACGCACAAAATTTGACGCGGCAATCGGGATGTTTGGATTCGGGCGTCACCATGCTGCTGTGGATAACGACGTCCGCGGTTCGATTCTAGCGTGAGCCCGGTGCTTTTTTGCACGTCGTCTGAGAGATCATCTGTCATATTACCACCAGTCGTCACTCTGCAAAGCGACGTGCCTACTGCCACGTGGTATGGCAAAAATTTCGAATGCAGAACTTTTGGGGTATACAAATAAATATATTAATGAATCGGGTATAGTAAATGTATGGGATATATACTAACATGCTAGCCAATATATTTAAACTTTCTGCTGTCCATATGCTTATTATTATGATTATTGTTATGAATATGATATATGTTCTTTCTAATATTTGTTAAATATATTTTCCTTTTTACTGCTAACTTACTGTACTAGTTTTTTATATATATTTCTAGTACTAGATAGATTAATGCCATGAATACAAATTTAAAATATAGATAAAATTTTATGACAATATTACATATATTTATGGACATCACTCTTTTTTTCATACAATAAGTAGAAAATATTTAGTATTAGAGATAGCTAGTCTGTCCAGTTCATATTTCTTCTATCTAAACAATAATGATTGTAATAGAAATAGTACTAAATACTAATTAAAACTATATAAATACCAATAAATACTTTCCATATTTCTGCTACATAATTAAACAATAATAATTAAAAAAATTATGTTCAATATTCAATTTCATTTAGTAGAATCTTAAATAATTCCATGAATTAATTCACGTTTTCCTGTCTTGGTGTGATCATCCAGGTACCTCGGCAACGACACGACACGCCTGAAAAATGAGCCGGGAAGGTGTGTTTCCAATGATGCAAATCTTGGTCGCGCTGCAGCGCGACCTCTTCTCAGTTCCATACGAAAAGGCCTTAAAACTTGTGTGTAACTTCGCAAGGGTCGCGCTGCAGAGCTACCAAAAATTTCATGAAGTTTGACTTTCTCTATATTTGCTTCGCAATTGAGATTCTTTTGTATCTGCGAAGAAGGTGGGGTCATTTCGCGGAGTGACCCTGCTAATATGTTAATTTTCCGTGAATTTCTTTTTGTTTCTGCAGCACGGGAACGGGTGTTTCTTTCGCCAACCTCCTCCTCCTTGCGTGGCGGCTTTGCTAATCGACTCAATGCCCACAACTTGAGCATCGGGACACCGACGCCCCTTGCAGCGGATCTGAAAAACAGCTCGAAACGAAATTTCGGGAATGAGAACCGCAGCACCTCGCCCGCCGTCAGGAAGCCAGCGAAAAGGCCTGGCCAGTACGCCGAGAAGAAGTCTGTTGTGGGGACTCATCTTGCTGATGAGGCGTACAACGTAGTTCATCACATGAGGAATGAATCTACCAAGCGGGCCTCTTTTGAGGAGATTGTTGATGGCTTCAATAAGAGGGCTGACGAGCTCAAGGCGGAGCATTTTGACATTCCGGTGGCCAAGCTTTTGATGAGCAGCGGCTTGCACAACTGTCGAGGTCTTGGGTGGCTCGGCTGATCGCCCTTTTTGACGACCTGTCGAAATCCGACCATGACAGAGACGTCAAGATCATTTTGGTGTCAACTCTTTTTTGTGGGGACGACATCGAGAAGGAGTTTTCGGCGGCAGAGTTGGAGAGAATGACGGGTGTCCCCGCGAAGACCATTCTCAAAGTTCGGGCGATCAGAAAGCAACAGAAGATGGAGTTCCTGACGCGTGCGCTGGCGCGAAAGAAGAGGAAGTTGCCCCAATTTGTAATCGAGTCGATCGCGCAGGCTTGGACTGATGAGGAGAACTCGCGCGCTTCGCCCCAAGAGAGGGATACCATAAAGACGCACGAACGAGTTGGCAATCGTGCGATTTTGGTTGGTGTCCAAGGGGCCTACTTCTACCTCACCTCGAAGGAGGACATATATCTCAAGTTTTTAGCGGAGCACACGTACTGGGACAAGAAAAGTCCGCAGTATGAGAAGGATGTCGGCATCCATGTCGGATATACGACTTTCTGCAAGTACGCCCCCAAAACCGTCAAGGGGAAGTGGAAGGAGAGAAACGTGTGCGCCTGTGAGACGCATACGGTCATGCAGTCGAAGGTAGCGGCATGGACTAGGTACTGCAAGGCGAAGCACGGCAAGAACTGCAAGTGCGGCGACGAGTGTGAGGGATGTTTAAGGGCGAGATTGCCTGACGGCACGTGCGGGATGTTCGAAAGCCTGCACACGACCGAATGGGTGAAGCACTTCCATTGCCGTGTGGCGGAGGCGGATGGGGGTAGTGAGCTGGGGGTGGGGCAAACTCGGCGAGAAACGAAGAGGAGGGGGGACAATAATGTGACGGAAGATGAATGGCAGGGGCAAGACCTTGACGATCTTGAAATAAATGAGAGGATCGTGGAGGATGAGGAAGGGGTGCCAAGGGTAGGGGACCCATCCATGGAGGAGGGGTCTGTCTTTCGCATTCTGAAGAGGGCATGTATGGAGAACTCGTGTCCCGAGTCCCGGTGTGGCATCAAAGACTGGGTGTTGTGTGACCGGGACAAGAATTCAACAGAACTACTAAATTGGTTCAGATACGTGAAGAAGGAGGTAGTGGTTTCCCGACCGGCAGGGGAGGTAAGCGTGTTTGGATTTTGTGACGCAATTATTTCGCAGCGTCATTCTGCAGCGCGATGTTAATTTAAAGGCTTTTCTGATACTTTATGAATATGTTACTTGCAAATTTACTTCATCCCTTGGTTAAAACAGGACGCGACCGATCGGCGGGTCCCGGAGAAGGTCAAGCGGCCCGTACAGGAAACGATGAGGTCAACGCCCGCGCAGCTGAGGCTGGCGATTATCGAGAGTTGGGAGGACTTTACCAACCACTGCTTTACGTCATGGTGGCAGTCGGCAACGATCAAGGACCGGGAGAGGAACATGACTGAGGGGGATGTGCTCGTGCATGGAGATTGGGCCGAGAATTACGAGAACAACAACTACGTCCAACTGCAGTCGCAGTACTTTCACAAGACGAGCTTTGTCCTCATGCCCATGATCGTGCGATATTTGCACAATGGTGCGATGGCAAAGCGAACGTTCTTTTTTCTCGGGGAAGCCAAGATGAAGCGGGGAGAGCGGGCGCTCGTCTACGCGCTGAGGACAATCATGGAAACCCTGCGCGGACTTGGTGTGGGGGTGAAGAGGATGTTCATGTGCTCTGACAACTGCTCATCCCAGTTCAAGTCCAAGTACGTGGTTAACGCCGTCTTCCGCCTCCTCATGCAGGATCCCGACTTGGAATCCTTCGAGTACCACTACTTGGGTGAGCAGCACGGGAAGGGGGAGGTGGATGGTCAGGGAGCGAAGTTCAAGTGCATTGTGAGGAACATGCAATGCATTCCTGAGAACCAGGGCATCGTTACAGGGCGCCAGATCGTCAAGTACATGCGGGACAGCTGGGAAGGAGGCAAAACCACGAGCAGGGAGTCGGCCCGCGCTCGGGCAGAGGGCGTCCACCGTCATTTCTTTCATTTTCCTGAGGTGCGAAACTCAATTTTTCTTGAACTTGATTGAGGTATCTCTGCAGAGTGACCTTTTGCCCATTTGCATTTTATTATTTGATAATGCTAAAAGAACTGGTATGAATTAGCGTCTTATATAGTGAAAAATGCATGCAAAGCACTTTCAAAGGGGTATCTCTGCAGAGTGACCCTTCATGTGTACTTGATCTATTGACACATACCAACTTTCCGTTTCTGACATTCTCCCTCATTGCAGGACCTCGACTCCGGCGCCCGTATGATACCGACGCGTGTCGAGGCCATCAAGCAAGCGCACTGGTGGCGCCTGGACAAGTCTGACCCGGGGCTCCTGATGATGAGGCGTTTTTCGTGCTACTGCCCAGCCTGCCTAGCTAACAGGTGGGAGGAGTGCCGGACCGAGTGGACACATATCGAGGAATTTAACGATGAGGGCCAAACGATGAAAACTTTCCGCCTGATGCCGCCAACGCAGCCCATACCTCCGGTTCGCCAGCTGACGCGGGCGGAACTGCTGAAGGATCAAAGGGATGCCATTGGCAGGCAGATGCGCATGTATGATTACATCGCAGTTCCGTCAGACAGAGAGGACGTGAACCACAATTCCGCCCACCCTTTTTGGGTGATGCAGGTGGTGAGGGAGGCCTCAGTGCTGGAGAAGGAGGAGGTTAGGTGGGTTGAGGGACAAAACGGACGGCAGAAGGAGATTTTCTTGCCCGGCCACGCCGTTCTGGCGGTTCGGCTGTGGAAGCGAGATATGCATGACCCCCTGCATTTTACTCTGGATTTGGCTGATTGGCCGGAGTCCCGCCCAGCCGACCTGGTCGATTGCTATCTGTGCATCTCCGCTGCTCTTCCGCTCCAGTGCATGGTCCTTGGCAACCAAAGGCAAGCCTACGTTGATATGAGCAAGGAGCTTGACGCGTGGCTAACCGCTCTTGTACGCAACCAGCAAGCCCCGGAGGGGCTGCCACCGGCTTAAACTTTCGGGGACGCTCCGCAGCGCCACCCCTACGGATCTTTAAGCCTGGGCTTTATTCGCCTACGGTTGGGACAGTGTTTATTCGTGTTTATATATTTTTGGAGAACTGTTTTTTCATATGTTACATAGATGACAAGTGGCTGGGAACATTGTTAGCCTCGGTAGTGACAAATTTTAGTATATTTCCGTGTCGAAATGGCGAGTATTTTATTTAACTTGTACAATAATTTTTCGAATTACAAATTTATAATTTGGTTTGACCTAAAAATCATGTCGTCACTCAAATATGTAGTTGCTGTGTAGGACTTTCCGTCTGCAAATTGGTTCGTACTAATTTCGAATGTCACAACAATGTTACTGTACTAAGGCCTCTTTGGTAGATGTCTTAAAACACAAATTCGCTCCGGAAGTGCCAAAGTACCTTGCTTGTAACCGGACTAGTTACGAATTGTGATTGGAAGGTTGTCCCCTACAACCACAAGGAATAGAGGGGACGCTCCGCAGCGCCACCCATACGACAGTCCGGACCGGGCTTTGCTGAAATAATTTTCTCACTCGCAACTTAGCCATCAAACTCACTTTTACGATGGAGCGCGCCGATGTTTTTGGTTCGCAGCATACATATGTGCATGTCGATAAAAAGGAGCATGCGGCCAACATGTATGTTGAAATCGACTCCCCCCCCACGACTTCCCACGCTCCCTGCGGGGACCGTTTGGAGGTTGGGGTTCAGGTGTCATTGCGTTCGGAAACGGGATGATCGACCTGATGCCCCCAGATTCAGATTTGGCGCCTGCCCCCCGTGTTCCGGGTAAGGCCAGGGTGGTGCAATGCCTCCAGAAGGAGGGCACGGAAATTTCGCCCAATGTCTCGGCTGTGCGCCTCCGGGCTGAGGCCCAGCATGAGTTCTTGAATGCGGCGGAAATAGGTGGGGCCGTATGGGCCCCCAAACAATTTTCCAACGAGCCTCCAAATTTCGTGGGGGACTTGTACAAGGGAGCGTACAAGTTTCGTGACATTGAGATCGATGGATGGGGGTCATTTCTCCAGGAAAAGTGAATGCCGGTCCCATTTGGCAAATATAATCGATGATTAATTCCATGCAACATTTTGCGTTGGTCAAATGTGTAAATTTGCATTATTAATCGATTCAATAAAATTATGGGGGTGGGTATACCCACCATTTGATGGTTGAAAGTACTACTAGCTTCGTCGATTAACTCTTCTCAACATGGTCCTCTAGTCGACTAGGAATGTACCAATCCATCAGGGTATCGAGAAACTTGTTATGCCGAAATGTTCACTCCGGTCGAAAATTTCGTGCCACCTGCAGGCAATCCAAAAGCGCACGCGGACCGACGGGAAAGAGTAGTTAGTTACGAAATTAAAAAAATGACAAAAAGTGTCACACGCGGCCCGGCGGGAAAGAGTAGTTTGTTACGAAGTTAAAAAAACGACGAAAAGTGTCACACTTTTCGGAACATTCGAAGTGGGCCCGGCCCCGGCCATGCACAAGTCGCCCAAGTTTTGTTACCATGTAATGTGGTGACAGAGACCGAGGAATGGCAAGCGGAGCCTAGCGAAGGCCCCCGGCAACTACTCCTCTTCACTGGAAGCCTACCAGACCCCCAGGGCTCTGGGCGTTGTTTGGAGGGCATCAAGGTCCTCATTGACAGTGGTGCGGCTACCACCTTTGAACATCAGTGAGGCCATAGTGCAGCGCCTGGGAGTAACCCCGACAGTCTCCCCATACCATTGCTCGGCGCGTGCGATACTCGGATGGCTACACTCAGCCATCCCCGGGCTATGTGGACTTGGCCCCTATCGTACAAGGCACCAGCGTGCCCATTCGCGCCATGGTCATTCCCTTACAAGCGGCTGATATCATCCTAGGGATTGACTGGCTGCACATATCCAAGGTGACCGTCTCTTTTGGTACCATGGTTACCCACTTCCCAGATGGGTCATTCTGGTTACCTGAGCGGCAGTATGCGGCCAACGCCATGACCATCACAGATGACACGCCTGCCCTCAAGAGTGACCGTCGTCGCCTTGCGGACATTCTCATGTCCAAAAGGGAGTTCAAGCGGATGATGAGAGCCCGGCAGCCTCCTCCCGTTTACTCCATTCGTCTGGACGCCCTTGCCCACGCGCGCGGGCCCAGCGCCCAGCATGCACAGGCTGGAGTTTCGTTAAACTCGCTTGGCATGGACTTGTCGGAAGACGAGGTGAAACGACTCAACGCAGTGCTCGATCAGTATTCAGCCGTGTTTGAGGAGAAAACACCTACGTTTCCCCCGGCCAGACCGGTGCTCCACCGCATTCATTTGCAGGAGGGGCACCCACCTACCACCTCACCCATTTTTCGCATGCCGGGCCCGTGGAGTTGGCAGAGCACAACGGTATGAAAGTGCCAAAAACCTACCTTATAAGCCCTACATGGAACAGATTAAGTCCAAACATGCTAGATATGTGCAGGCAGCATGTTTGGGACACCAATCGAAGGAATTGAACTTTCCAGATTTTTCTGACCTCCGTTGGTCTATTTTTGGCACATCTATATTTAGCAAAATTTCAGGTTTTACAATAAACAAATCCCGTATAATATGCAAATAAAGAGCTCCTGGCCTGGCTGCTTGCAAGGAGACTGATGCTCATGACTACCAACTGTGCACCAGGTCCCATGGTCATCTGACCCCATTTAGTGACAAACTGCCACCAAATGCTAGCAAAAACGCGCGTTTTTCACGTTTTTCACCACATAATGTTGCAGTTTCCATACAAGATGTGCCCAGTTGAGGCTAGATCTCTGCATGCATGCTTAACATCATTATTTTAGACATTGTGAAAAAATTCAGGTCCTTAACACTTCGTTTGGTGACATTTTGCTGACAAATGCTAGCAAAAACGCACGTTTTTCACCTTTTTCACCACCATTCATTGCAGTTTCCATACAAGGTGTGAACAATTGAGGCTGGAAATTTGGAGGCAGACTTGAAATTGCTAGTTTAGCCAATGCACAAAAATCCAGGTCAACCAGGTGCATGTCATTTGATGGCAGTTTGTCAGCAAATGTTACCAAAAGTGCGCGATTTTCGCCTTTTTCGCCACAATTCATTGCAGTTTTCATAGAAGGTGTGAACAACTGAGGCTGGAAATTTGCAGGTAGACTTAAAATCGCTAGTTTAGCCAATGCACAAAAATCCAGGTCAACCAGGTGTCATTTGAGGGCAGTTTGTAAGCAAATGTTACCAAAAGTGCGCGATTTTCGCCATTTTCACCACAACTCATTGCAGTTTTCATAGAAGGCGTGCTCAGTTGAGGTTGGAACTTCGCAGGCAGGCTTAAAATCGCTAGTTGAGACAATGCACAAAACTCCAGGTCAATCCGATGTCATTTGGTTGAGTAATACATGCAATACATGTCAGTTTCGGTTCTAAGATGCTCACTGATTGAGCAAACCTCCTAAGTGAAATATGGCAAACTCCCATTTATATGGCTTGCTAACTATAAAATCCTTTCATCCATTATGTAATACGACTTTTGTGACATACAAAGAAAATTTTGTTCATCTAAACATTGGCTGGACCCAGCTGGCTATATGCCCAAGTGGCCACGCTGAGGCGATTCCTATTGAGGGGCTTGCTGAAAATACCACTCGCAGCTGTCACAGGGGCTAGAAGGTCTATTCTACACCCGCAGCATGCAAAGTAGACCTAAACCCAACCTGGATATGCAGCAATCATCACGTACCAGCCGTGAGGGTTGAAAGTCGCTCGGCAGGCGGCATGGCGACGATGCGTTTGCGCACCTTTGTTGTGGCGTCGTTAAGTGTAAGTAGTGGTATATCCCTTGACAAGGCCTGCCTGCCTGACCTTGTCACACCTCATCCCCCATTCCTCAACTTGCATACCTCATGCTCCTGCCTAGACTCTCAGCCTGGGCCTGCCTTGCTGGCCACGAAGCTTCCATGTTGGACGTCCAACTTCTCAGCCAGCATGGTGGCATTAAGTAGCCACTGACAAATCAAGCCCCGCCCCCTGTTGCTGCCTCAAGGTTTGCCCTAAGCAACTAAATAAACTTGCTTGGCCACTATCATACCTAGCATGAAGTGACCACTGCACAATATCAGTCAGCTGCCTGGCCACGGGCGTACCACAGTCCACATTAACGCATGCTGCATGAGGCCAACTCTCCATAGCCCTTTCTCATTGTGGTCTTGCTCTTGCTCTTGCCCTTGCGCTTGCCAACTGTCAGTCATCCTTGTACCTTGTGCCATGCTTCTCCCAGCCATCCTTGACTGTCTCCCAACTACTGCACTTCCTCAGCTAAACTGTCAAACTAGATCGTGCCTCATCCCATCTCTCATCGCCGTAAGGACCCGAAGTCTGGCTTGCATCTCAGCAATGGTTCGTATGTGCGCCTGTCTTTCTGGGTGAGTGGCAGTGGCCTTGGAGTAAGAGGCGTTGCGCATGTGCATGTGTGTGTGGTTCTCTTGGCAATTGAACCCTTGCACCCCTGGCATTGTGGATGTATGGCCATGCACACTGCCGTAATGTCGCCAAAATTCTGCCAACATGCATCATAGGAAAATCAGGAGTTGCTGGTAGGCCACAAGAAATGAGAAAAGAAGTTGCACATACCTATCTGAAGGGCAGGTTTTGGGTTTCTTCATTGGCGCTGGTGGCAGCGTGCGTAGTAATTGGCTCATTTACCCGTGCCCTTCGCCAGCACGCACAGCCTGAACTGCATGAACGTTGGCGTCCATGATGACGCCCTCGGCTCATCAGTCATGGTGTCACCGTGGGTGATGAAGGCAGCTTGGGTGCTGGCATGGAAGGCATCATGTGCACTAGGCCGCCATGTGGCCGCAGCACAGGTAGCAGACATAGCCCAGCAATTGACTCTCTCCCTGCTCTCATGGCATCACACCCGCTCCACAAACCATGATGAATAGTTTTCATGTACAGGCATGTCCTATACATGCGTCAGGGTAGATGCTTTGTTGATGCGTAAGAGGAATGGCGTGCATGTATGCAATGGGTTGGATGGACTCATCAAAGCACGCGCTGCCATCAACCGTTAAAGGAGGCCACCCATAACTCTGGGGTTGCCATCAACATTCTTTCATTTCTTTGCCAATTAAGGGTCAGCCATGCCATGCAAGAAAACTGCCCATATTTTGTACCACGCACAACCATATATAACAAAGCAGCAGCTTTGTTATCCATAGCCTTGACTGCGTCGACATCAATGTTGTCATCGGCGGCAATGGCCAGCCAGCCGGCAATAGCTTGCACGCAACCCAGCACGGCCTCTCCCTAACATCCGTGTGAAGAATTGCTTCTTGATATTCCTAGTCTCTAAACTAGGCTGCACATCGCTCGTGTGAGGAAACAGCTCGCCATCAAACCGTCGCTCGCTGAATGGCGCACTTCCCGTAAAATAGGAGTACGATGACACAAAGGGACTCGGAAGACGGGGAACTGGTACAACATTCGTCCGCGAAAGGCCAGGGCTTCGTCAAGGAGTGAATTGGCACCTAGATATGAATATGAGAACGTACCGCTAGTCGATAACCATGACTCTCTTGCAATTGAGGTCTGTTTCGCACACCCCGCAGCAGAAATTCGTTGCGGCATGCACCTGCTGGCATGCAGGTTGTGCATGTCGGGAGGTTAATAACAACCCCGACGCCGTGGGCGTCGTTAGTGCCAAGAAAGCTTGCATTAAACATGACGTTTGGGGCAAACGCGAATATATATGGATTATCGGTTTGCCAAGCCTGACGCAGCCTTGAAATTGGTCGGAATTATGCGGTAGCTCGGGAAAAAAAAATTGCACCGGTATTGAAAAAAGTCGTTCGGTCAAAGTCTTTAGAATTAAAAAATGCGTCGTTTATGATCATAAACTCGATCTTAGGGCGCACTTCATCGGGAATTTTTTTGGCTGCAGTCAGGTGGCGGGGTCGAGAGAAAATCTGCGACCAAACAGGCACCCACCTGTGAATGACGCAATATGCTGTTCGATTCCGCAGAGTTTCTGCCGAAAAAAAAATAATGGTGGACCGAATAACTCCTTAGGAGGATGATCGTAAAATTTCAGCCTTGATAATGCCTTTTTACGCGCTCAACATCGCCTGCCAGACCGCCATGCCTGTCGCCCGGAATTCGGTCACCGTCGTGCACCCGCACACCAAAATTTGCATTTGGCGCCACTTTTCGGGTACCGCTTACGAGGTCGGACTTTGGCGCGGCTCGTACCGTTGTGAGCTCAAGAAGATCTTGGTCGGCTTGTTGGAGGCCGGCTTGATCGAGCCCAGCAATAGCCCTTACAGCGCGGGCGTGTTGCTGGTGCCCAAACCCAATGGGAAGTGGCGTCTGGTTACGGATTATCGCAAACTCGATGCGATCACCGTGAAGTCCAAGTATCCCCTCCCCCGCATCGATGATATATTTTAAAAATATAATTACTTACAGCAGAGTGAAATCACTCAAACCAAAGCAAACGCCCAGCTATAAACCTATATACAGAGCCATGTCAAAGCTCTATACTACGATAAGACCAATGGAAACGCCTAACGGGAGGAACCTAATAGCCCTGCTGCACCGCAAAATCAGCCCGCGTACGGCGGAGCATGATGTCCGCCATGGCCCGAGTCAGCGCCACCGACAAGCGCTGACGCCAATATGACGTCCAGGTCCGCGCCGACCATGGGGCCCGCTGGCCCTCCAGGTCCAGCCGGTCCTCCCGGAGCCGGCAACACTCCTTGAAGAAGGCGGAGGTCAGGGGCCCCATGGCCCCAAACTCCTCCAGGACAAAGGGCACCACACGATGGTGCCCGACGTCGCCGTAGGCCAGGAGCTTGGCCCGCTCCGCCCGGTCCGCCGTGTAACCTGCCGTGAGGGAGGCCCCAGCCACGTGGCTAAGAGCCAAGGGCCGCGCCACCGAAACGTCAATAAGCAGATGCCGGCCACCCCCCTCAAAGTCCAGCACCACGATGTCAGGCCGGTGGTTGGGGGAATAG
The DNA here is from genome assembly GCA_009746045.1 of Mesostigma viride. NCBI lineage: Eukaryota > Viridiplantae > Streptophyta > Mesostigmatophyceae > Mesostigmatales > Mesostigmataceae > Mesostigma > Mesostigma viride. Next base: position 126,854 of record RPFO01000542.1, on the reverse strand, counting down.
AAGGCAGCGCCATCCGCATCCTCGGACCGGATGTTCGCGTGGGGGAAAACCGACCGAATCATGGCGAGCACCACCGTCAGGAGGACAGTGTGCAAATACAAATACCAATTCTGATTCTGTTGGCCCCCCATGCAGGCAAGGTAGTGAGTCCCCGTGGGATCCAGCGGCTGCCCACAGCTACCACAAGGCCGCCCGGCCGGAACAAGAGGCTGCGGGGCAAATCGATGATATATTTAATAAGGTGGAGGGCGCAAAGTACTTTACGGTGCTCGATTGTGCAGACGGTTTTTGGCAACTTCGGATTGCCCCCGAAGATTCAATGCCATAAAACAGCCTTTGCCACGCCTTTTGGCCATTACCAATTCCGCGTGGCGGCCATGGGCTTGTGTAACAGCCCTGCCTCTTTTCAGATGCTCATGAACCACCTCTTTAGGTCGGTGATGGGCACTAGTCGGCTGCCACGCGTCACTTGAAGAACCACCGTAGAATCACCGAATCCAAGTAGAATGTAGTAGAACAGTATCTTGCTCATATCTCGAGCAATACTCATCAGAATGAACCCGTTTCTGGATTGTAGTAACCGGAAGTAGAATCTCTACAAGCCAAGTAGCTTAGTAGAATAATATTGCTTGCCAGGCAATATTAACTCCAGCCCTTTCTTCTCTTTTAGAGCTTGGACGTAACAGCCATATTAACTCCAGCCCTTTCTTTCTTTTAGAGCTGTTAGGCTTGGCAACACATAAATAGAAACAACATGCATAGCACTTGACATCCCTCCCAGCTCTCTGTAGTCTCTGCTCGGGATTAATCAAGCACCAGATCACAACACATCTCAGCCATGACGAATTACAATGAATTCCCTATCCACTGGAAGTAGAAAGCCAAGTGTTTGGAGTAGCAGCTTGTGGCTAACCAGAATAATGACCAAAATGGAATCACCACCATAATGGCTCCTGATTGGAACCCCACAAGTTACCCACAAGACCTTATCAGGTAGACATTGATAGTTATCAGAACTGGCGCCCACCATGGACTGAGAAATAGCACATCACAAAATATATTAAGCACATGACAAACTACCTTCCTCTGTCTGGGACAAAACTAGGGGGACCTGTCGCCACCTCACCAGCAAGGTTGATGGGCCAGCCAATCCGGGAAAATCCGCCTAAGCAGCCCCAGGGAATCGAACCCTGCCCTATAAAATCCCTTTGGTTGAGACAAACCTCAAACTGAGGACAAACCCCCAACCAACATCATGCTCCATGACTGAGCATTACATAGAATACAGTATTATACACATATGTACACAGAGCATTACTGCCCTCAGAGCATCACAGCTCTCAGCATAACAGAGCCCAGCTCAATGTTAGCTCTTCTCACCCAACAGTCACCAAACTCAAAGCTCCAACTGGAATTGCTCAACTCACACAGAGGAGCTCATCAGCTTGTAAAGAAGCTTATATTGCTCAGCAGACTTGTGAGGCAACTTGGTCAAGGCATCAGCAGGATTCTCAGAACCTGGAAGATGTTGAATATCCACCAGACCTGCCAACTCCTTCAACAGGAGATAATCCAGATCTCTGCTTCTGGCCAACTGCTTGTGCACAAACTGGACCATGCCCATGTTATCTGAAAGGATCAAGGTCTCCAGCTGAAGAGTATGAGGAGTCACTGAAGCCATAGCTAGCAACAGCTCCTTGATGTACAAACTGGACTGAATCCCTTCACAAATGGCTCTGCACTCAGAGACATCTGAACTCACAGCAACCCTTCTTTGAAGACGACTGTACCAGGCCACAAGACTAGGCCTATGTTGCTGAAGCACAAACAAGCCAGCTGACCTGCCTCTGACCTTAGAAACTTGCCTGCTATCCATGGAGCTATCAACATAGATATCCAAGGAAAATGGCAAAGACAAATCAATCCCAGCTAAAGTAATACCAGGAGACTTGTTAACATGTGCAATAATCTGGGAAGGCTCCTCCAGAATTAGCACATCATCAGGGGATCTGCTATGGACCATCATGTCAGGCCCACAAATGCTGCCATACCAGGCCAACTTGCCTTTCAGCTCAGGTGCAATGGATGACGTCATGACCTCTGGAACAGATTGAAGAATGGTACTCTTGTAGTCATTGCCCGCCTGCAGCTTAATCAGCCACTGACTCCCCTCCTGAACCAATGTAGCCTGCATTCCACAGAACGTGACAGCCTCTCCAGGCTTCTGCCACAATTCTTTTCCCAAAGGAAATGCATCATTAATGATGGGCACAAACTGACTCAACCACTTAGTGGGAGCAATCAAGTGCAAGTCATCACCATGCAGGCTAGCATACACAGGTAAATCATGCCACCTACCCAGCAATAAACATGGGTCCACAGATGACACCTTCAACCCACAGTGCTTAGTCAAGAAGTCTTCCAAGGTGAGCCTCCAAATGATGGGACTGGACCTGAGACCTTCTAGACCCTTCAGAATCAGCAGGTAGCTAGACTGGAGCTCTGCCTGCCAGGCTACAGGAACTGGCACATGAAATGGAGTTTCACAATGCCACACCTGCTGAGCCACACTGGGATCACCCTTCAGAAATGCTCTCTTGAAATCTAGCAGAACTGAAGACATATCAGCACCCTGGTTCAGCATACCGACATACAGGCACAATAAAATACGCCATGTATCATGTAGCATCCCAGGTGTATACAACTCCTCGCCCAGAAGATCCCCAGTACCACGGTATTCATTAAGAACTGGACGCACATGGGGAACAGACACCCCCTCCACCTCCTTCCGCTTGATGACGAATCTGAGCTTCAACCGTGTACTGTATGGAGGAACTTCATTCACAGGCTGACAGCAGTCAAACTGCAACCACTCCTCTAGGGCCTTGGCAAATGCTAGCCTCCAGGCCTCAAACATCAGAGGAGAACTCATTTCCTGGACAAGCTGATCATAGCTAAGAGGAGAATGAGCAGCCAGTGATCTCTTAGTAATACCAATACTGCTAGGATGGAGAGCAGCTGGCATCACAAGACTGGAAGCCACAGGAATCTGATCCTCAGGCCACTGCACATTCTTGATCGCTTTCACAGAATTAAATACACTGGCAAGGGAGGTTTTAAAATTGACCAAGGGTATGCTACCCCAGCCAAACTTTCTCAGCTTATCAGATGCCACAACAATTCTAGGAGAGCTCAGAAAATTTTGACCCAAGATGATAGGGCCATCATAATCTTCAAGCACAAGAAATGTGACATTCTCACCCATGAAGGGTACCAGCACCTCTCCCAATACCATAATGTGTGTCCTGCCACTAAAGTCAGACACCCAAGCACAACTAGGCGAAAGCACCTGCCGTTGACCTGTATGTTGAGATCCCATAATAGAAACCTCAGCATTGGTATCTACCTCTAGGACAGCATCCTCGGACTCCTCCAACTGGCTGAGCTTGGACACCCGAGGTCCTTGCTTGGCTTTTTGCATAGCCAGCACCACATCTTTCAGGCCCACACCTCTATGCTTAGTGAGGCTAGAGGGGACCACATCTGCCTGTCCTAAGGATGGAGAGTTAACCGATCCAGGGGTCTGGCCAGGACTTACCCGGGGATTACTTCCAGCTTGAACGTGATGATCAGGGATGACGTCATGACCAACTGGCAAGGTTGTCACATCAGGAGTTACTGCCTCTGCTTCAGCACCCCTTAGACGTACATATGACCACGACAGACGGTGCACATTCTGGGGAGGATCCTCCATCTTCACCCAGCACTTGTGCCCAGCTAGTTCCACCCTGGTCACTACTCCAGGGTGCCAGCTACCACGCTTGCCTGCAAGCTTGGGCTCTTTCCACACAATTACCCTCTGGCCAACAACAGGTTTCAGAACACTCCAGCCCTTGTCTTTCTGCCTCAACTTGGCAAACTTGAACATAAGGCTATCTTTCCAGGCTTGCTCAACCTCAGTAGGGAGCTCCCGAAGATGCAATGATAATGGAGTCACAGGGACCTCTCCAACATACATGGATGCCCTGACATTCAATCTGTCCTCAACTGACCTTAACCAGGCCGTCTTGATAATAGCTGGAACCAATCTTGGAATCTTCTTCTCCGTCAGCAGAATAGTCTTGAGTTCTCTGATTGTCCTCTCCACCACGCCTTGACTGCCATGGGACTCCCTGTGTACAACAAATAACTCAGGGAGGTCTTCATGCCCCATGCAGCACTCAAATTCTAAATCACACTGCAGCTGGATCACTGGTTTCATTCTGGATCTGATAGCCTGGAGCCCAGCCACCAAACATGGCTTAGATTTATCTTGCAACAGCTCCAGCACCTTGTACTTGGTGTATCTGTCAACACCCACCAACAAAATCAGTTTCCTGATTTCTTGGATATCACATTGTACATATCCAGGCTGCAACACAGGTTGTCTGACATGAGACTTCTTAGGCTTGGGAGCAACCAGCCTACAGGAACAAGCCTCAGCAACCTGCTTTACTGCTAAGGTGATGTGCTTTGATCAGCACTATATCACTTACAACCATGCTCCCCATTAATTGCATCATTCAGGCCTGGCATCAGCCTCATCCTCCTCCTCTAAAGGAGCCTCCTGCCCTAAGGCAGGACTTCCACGCTCCAACATTGAAGGAGTACGTAAACTACCTCCAAGAGCCATGTGGGAACGTTGTTGCCTTGTGGTATAACTGCTTTCACCATGGTGACGCGGGAAGACCCAGTCACTACCCCATTGTGTTCTTCCTCCATGGATGTACCCTCAACCTGACAGTGCAGGGAGCAAATTAACTTCATCCAGAGTAATGGGGGGGTCACTCTTAGCCCCCTCCCTGGCGGACCCTAGCAAGCCCAGGGAAGGCAGAATCCGTCAGGTTGGGTTAAATTAATATACCCACCTCGGTTCACTTGCCAATGCCAAAGAGGGCAATATGACCCTGTTTGCATGGCAGAAATAACATGTTACCCTGCTCTGCACCGCAGATCCAGGTGCTCCCCACTGGGCACCTACCCTGTTGAAGTGATTATCAAATAAATCACAACCTTGCTTGCAAGTGCGCCTTCACGCCAGGCTGCTCTTCATGCAACAAGGTATCAACAGTAACTCCACTTGTTGTTGCTCATAGCATTAAATCGTTCGCGACACTCGCGGGCGACTGAGCACTCTCGATGAATCAACTGCACACTGGTGAAGCCTTCGCTCCCAACACGCACAGCAGCTGCATTGAAGACCTTCATTGTCGATGGCGACAAATTCTGACAGCCGCTTGCGACATTTGTGCTCTCTCCCGCTCTTGACAGCGATACTCGCGCTCTTTCCAGATCGCTGGCGACATTCGCAGTTGCCCGATCACTTCAGCACTCGCAGCCGCTCGCAATCAGCGCTTCATTTGCCTTCAGCGATACAGTTCGCTTGCTGCGACTTCGCTGCCGCCCCGGCCACGCTTTCGCCTTCAAAATTGACCTTGCAAACAAGTTATTAACATGCAGCATTAATAATGCCAATGCATTAATTAGCATGAGCTTGTTCTGCACAAGAGAATTTATACAGCATAAACCTTGGTATAATCATCATCGACATATATATTACAATATATATGCATTTATAATCATATATATTTATTACAATATATTTATTACAATATATATGCATTTATAATCACGGCAGGTTACACGGCGGACCGGGCGGAGCGGGCCAAGCTCCTGGCCTACGGCGACGTCGGGCACCATCGTGTGGTGCCCTTTGTCCTGGAGGAGTTTGGGGCCATGGGGCCCCTGACCTCCGCCTTCTTCAAGGAGTGTTGCCGGCTCCGGGAGGACCGGCTGGACCTGGAGGGCCAGCGGGCCCCATGGTCGGCGCGGACCTGGACGTCATATTGGCGTCAGCGCTTGTCGGTGGCGCTGACTCGGGCCATGGCGGACATCATGCTCCGCCGTACGCGGGCTGATTTTGCGGTGCAGCAGGGCTATTAGGTTCCTCCCGTTAGGCGTTTCCATTGGTCTTATCGTAGTATAGAGCTTTGACATGGCTCTGTATATAGGTTTATAGCTGGGCGTTTGCTTTGGTTTGAGTGATTTCACTCTGCTGTAAGTAATTATATTTTTAATATATATTACAAATATCCGACATGCCCTGCTAGCAATGCCAATGTTGTCGTAGTGACAACACTTAATTCCGCTGCATACGAAATTATATATAATTTTTCGTATCAATGCTTCCATCACAACTGCGCATATGCAGCAGCCAACATAAAATATTGCACTAATTGCGCAATTCTGGCGCAAAACAAACTTCGTATTACATTCGCAGAAGCGCGACACAACAAATCCGGACCAGGCCCCACGGACTTCATATTCGTAACTACGTTTTCGTATAGCATACGTAATTACTACAACACATTTTCACGAAACCAAAACCCAGTTTCGCAGCACAAAATCCCGGCCCTAAAACAATAAAATCCAAAGCTTTTATTGCGAAGTCCGTGCACATAAAACAGGCCAGTAACGGAACACAAAAGTCCGCTACAACATTCCCGTAAAATTCAGATCATAAAACTGAAATCCACTGCACGCGCAACTTAACGTTCATATATGGCGCATCCTGCTGCAGGCCGATTCGTACGTAGATGCTTGCCGACGACCTTCGAGATAACAAATTCGACCAATGCTCCGCTGACGTTGAAATCGAGGCTTGACGAAGGATCCACCGCGCCTCCAGAGATGGTTCACGAAATTCACGCGTGCTTCCCATAAAATGGAAAGACACCGTAAAATTTGACGACACCAGAAATCAATGCCGTAATCAGTAGATTACGAACTCGCTTGTAATTCGAGTTAACGAAACTGTGGCTGAACTGTGGTTCAGCCTGCACTGATTAATATCTACAGAGGAAGTAGTTATATTAATCAATAGGTTTACGTTGCTGGTTATGGCTACCAGCACAGAATGCACGAGGCACGTGAGAACCGTCGCCAAAGGTGCGAGGACACAGGTGCAGGGAAAGTGGTGCTACCAAGTGGCAGCGTCCTGCTCGTTATATACTAATTGTGACGTAGTCACATCCAGATGACTGATAGGACAGATCATCTCACAATATTGCTGTCCTTCACTCTGGACCAGCAGATCTCGACTCGTTATCCATAAATAGTCACATCAGTGTCCTGTCGCACAAGTCCTGTCACTATTTGTTACGTCTAATCAATAGCATTGAATAGACCGCAGTGTCGGAGACTAAATGTCCTATCGTACACTGTGACAAGACGTCGTATGCCACGCGTCACTTGAAGAACCACCGTAGAATCACCGAATCCAAGTAGAATGTAGTAGAACAGTATCTTGCTCATATCTCGAGCAATACTCATCAGAATGAACCCGTTTCTGGATTGTAGTAACCGGAAGTAGAATCTCTACAAGCCAAGTAGCTTAGTAGAATAATATTGCTTGCCAGGCAATATTAACTCCAGGTCTCGGCAGACCTGCGCGACCCGACTATCCCGTGGGACCCGGGGACGCAGCCGTACAAACGCACCTGCGTGGCCATCTACTTGGATGACATCCTCATTTTCTCTCGCACGTTCGAGGAGCACTTGGAGGATGTTGCCGCGGTTCTGCAGATCATGGCGGATAATAAACTGTCCGCCCGCCGCAGCAAGGTAGAATCAGGCCGCAGCGTCCCCTTTCTAGGCCACATTCTCTCGGATAATAAGGGCGTGTCCACGGACCCCGATAAGGTCGCCGCCGTCCAACAGTGGCCTGTTCCCGCGAATGTTCGCGCCTTGCGCAGCTTCTTGGGCTTGGTATCGTATTATCGCCGCTTCATCCCGCGTTTCGCGACCATTGCGGCCCCGCTTACTCACCTCCTCAAGAAGGACGTACCGTGGGAATGGTCAGGCCTGTGTCAACAGGCCTTTGACCTGCTGAAGGCCAGGCTCGCCACTGCGCCTGTCCTCATCCTTCCGGATCCCACCAAGCCATTCGTGGTCAATAGCGATTCTAGCAAGGTTGCTATTGGCGGTGTGCTGCTCCAAGACCATGGTCTCGGTCTCCAACCGGTCGAGTATATCTCCCGGACGATGATCCCGGCCGAAAGAAATTACCCGGTCCATCAGCAAGAGTTGTTGGCCGTGGTGTACTGTTGCCATACTTGGCGGCACCATCTTCTGGGTGCTCAGTTCAACGTGGCCATGGCCGAACCCGACCCTGCGGACCCGTACCGCTTGATCATCCAGACCGACCATCGGCCCCTCACGCACTTGTTGACGCAGCCCACGCTTACGCCACGCCAAGCCCGTTGGCTTGAATATTTGGCACAGTTCGGTCCGTTCAAGATCGAATATGTCAAGGGCCTTGACAACACGGTCCCTGACGCCCTGTCGCGTCGCCCCGACTATTGGTTTTATGAGGATCTTGACGTTTTGGCCACGACGTTGATCCCCTCGATCCCATGGTCCCGTCGCCCCCTTTGGCGACCGCTTAACACGTCCCCTGTAGAAACTCAGTCCTAAAAATAGGACTGAGTATACCATCTTTGAGATCATGGGGCGGTAAGGGTAGGGGGGTACCCCATATATTTGATATGCATCATAGCACTCAATATCATGCTAATGCTTGGGCATGTGCTTAAAAAATCATATGTTGACCAAATCATGTAAAATCATACATGACTCTCAACCCTTACTCGCGATTTTGGAATTTTCTGTGGAAGCACGAGTGTGTAAAATCCAATAAAATCCATATTCACCATTAAAAATCATAGGCGTGTAGATATTAGAGTTCTTGAACTGTGGCAAAAAACTGGACTCAATTCGGCCACTGGCACTGCCTGAAACATGCAAAACACTGCCAGTCCTATAAATAGGACTGGGCCTTGGTAACAAAATGCTAGCATGGGAGTGCGGTCGTACTACACACCACCGTGGCCACCAACCATGCCAATCAACTCATTTCCCTTCCAGCATAATAGGACAACATGCTTGCATCATCATATTGCAGTTATATTATACCTTATAATGTGTGAGAGCCTATGCAAGCACGTAGGGAATGGGTTTGGATACCTACCCACGAAAGGTTTTTTTGTGTGTGTTAACCACCAATGTATTGGGCAGGTTAAGCATATTTCAAGTGTCTCTAACAAGAATGGACATGGATGAAACTGTTTTGCCTTGCCATGGCATGGCCAACATACTTGCTGGCACATTATGACAGTGGTTTACCACCAAGATCTTTCACTCACCCATATAAGCTTGAAAGCACCCTTGACGAGGCCCATGGCCACACAATTATGCAGTATGAACGTAGCAAAAGAACAACTAACATCTATGAAGGTGTTTAAACCCATACAGCGCCTAAAAACCTGCACAACTACACCAGGGCAAGGCAAATGCCTGGCAACATCATCTAAAAAGGGGGTTTTGGAGAGGGGCAGGCAACGGTCAAGAAAGAGCATCAAGACTCGAAACTGGCAACACCTCGCAAGCTTAAACTCATGTAAGAACATCAAGAAATGATGAGACAACGATATTCCGGCTTTACCTTGCATGGCTGGCGTTACCTTGGCCCAGGCGGTGCCCGCAAAAGTGGCACTTTGAGGCACACACACCATGAAGTGACAGAGTGGTCGAAATCATCAAATCTATACTGCCACTAAGTCAATTCTATGACCATGCATGATAACAAGTAGAAAGAAACCTATAAACCCTTTGACTTGCGCCGGAAAGCAGTTGTAGTAATCAATTCCGTCGGCCTGCCTGATCGCAGCTTTTTCCAGCAAGAACGGTGCCGACACCTAGTAAATCGCATTTCCGCGAGCTGAAAATTGACTTGTATCATCTATATGATATATAAAAACTATTTCCTGAGTTTGGCCAGCTATATCGTCGGAAAACGTAAACTGCATGCATGGGCGCAAGCCGCCATGGCTAGGTCGTGCATTTCCGGAACACACGTTTCACGTGGAAAAGTACCCTTACCACCTGTTCTTTGACCGTACATTTCGCCGCTCATACCAAATCCAAAAAAATCGCAAAAATATGTCCAAGAAAGATCTTTTCACGTAGTACCGTAGTGGTCAAAATCACTTTGCGTCTAACTACTTTGCGAATCGACCTCGCAAACTGCTATCGATGGGCTTCATTTTGGGTCGCAAAGTTCAAAAGTTACCGCGCCGCGCCCGCGCCGCGCCCGCGTCGCGCCGGGCCTTTAGAGCCCGCTCTGTCAGAAGTATCGACACACCTGCCTGAAACTAGTACTTATAGTTTAGTGCTAGCTCTGGACTACATGGACGGGCATGTGCCGCATGTTTAAGTTCTGTTCCATAAGTGACCCAGTCATTCTGTGACTGACCTTGAACTTTGGTCGTGAATGGTTGGCTTGAGATCACGTTATGATTGTAACTGCCACACAGTCAGAAAAGAACCGGTTTGGTGTGGCCACGTTGTAGGTAGATCATAACTGCTACCCAGTAGCTGAGCCTGGAATTGTTTAAAAGGCGAAGCTACGCACCTTGTTTGCTCTCTCAGTACCTCACACCTCACACACTCCTGTGGTGGAACTAGCAGCCGGCCAGCTGCCGACTGAGACTTATTTTTATCTGAGTGAAATAAAGTAAAACTTTGTGGCAAACATTGTTTTCTCACTCCTAACATGGCATCGGAGTGCGGTTCGCACGCCTTTCGACCTGCTTACCGCTGGTAAAAGTCGTTTCCGAGGCTCTGCTCGCGGTTGACTTTAGATTTGTGTATTTCGGCAAGATTTGCATGACGACAGCGTAGGCGGAGGTTTGATTCCCGTCTGGCGCGTAATACAAAAGGTGCTTGGTTCGATTCCTGGCCGGAATCTCTTGGTCAACGTTACCTTTTTTTCGGAGTTTTCTGCTGTTTTTTGCTGGAATGGCTTCCGGCACTCGTAGCCAGGTCGCTTCCGCGGTCGCGCTGCTGGCAGTAACGATTTTGATGCCGACGACGCTGCCGGTCTGGCCGCTTTGACTGCAACATCCGTAACTCTTACCGATTCGGGTCTCCCAGGCGAAGTATTTTTTGACGCAGCAGCTGGGCTGGCTGCCCTGGCTTTGCCCCGCCAGGTGGTGACGAGGACGCCGCCCTCGGTGCTCCCGATGGTGAGAATCGGCGGTTGACGGTGGTGGTTTGAGCCGCGGTACGGCGGGGGGGGCCCCGCCCGAGCCTCCTTTGTGGCTTGCAAGGAGCTTTTGAAGGATGTTCGTGGGGTCAAGGTTTTTACCGGCTCAGATTGGACGCTGTGGATCCCTTTTAAGGACCATTTTTGGGCCTTGTTTCCCTTTATGCTGGCCTCCTTGGAGTGCTGGCAGGTGTTGTCCAGAACGTGCAACTGGATCGGCTCCTTTACGTTGCCTTGTTGGCCGTCGTCGATGGGCCTGCGCGTGCCTTGATGCAGACGCTCCCCCTGGATCGTCGCCTGGGCAGTCTGGCCATCACCAAGCTCATCCAGGTCTATGAGCATGGCAAGCTCACCAAGTCCATGCGTCTGGACTTGTGGAAACAAATGGCCCAACTTCGTCAAACTGCTCGCGAGACTGTGGAGCCGTATGTGAACCGCTCGGAACTGCTGTACGCCAAGCTACAGGCTGCAGGCATTACGTTCCCAGTCGCTGCCTTCATTGCCAGCGTCCTCAGCGGTCTGCGCGCCGAGTACCGGCCCGCGCTAATCTCCCTCCGTCTTGACGAGGTCGAGACTGTTCCGGTCCTGCGGCAGCGCCTGATGGAAGTTGAAGATCTGCTGACGGGTGGCCTCCCGTCCCCTGCAGATTCTGGCTCTGCCTCCAACCACGCGTACCATACCCCTGGCCGGGGGCGTGGCCCACGGAATGGCGGTGCCCGCGGCAACGGCAACGGCAACAGCAACGGCACCGGAAGCGGCAACGGCAACGGCAACGGCAACGGCAACGGCAACGGCAACGGCAACGGCAACGGCAACGGCCACGGCAACGGCCGCGCCCACGGCAATGGCCACGGCAACGGCCACGGCCATGGCGGTAGCAGCGGGGGGCGCGGCGGGCGCGGTGGTGGTCGCGGTGGTGGCGCAGGGGTCGGGCGTGGTCGCGGGCCGCCCTGCTCCGTCTGCGCCAAGCCTGGACATGACGCCGCCACCTGCTGGACTGCCCATCCCGCCCAGCGCCCTGCTCACCTCCGCGGTGACGGCGCCGGGCACGCCCATCACACCGACGCAGGCCTGCCTCCCTTGGAGACGACGTACGCGTTCCACGTGGGTCGAGGCCCTTTGTGTGCTTCCCTGCGCGCCAACCCTTTAGGTGCTTCCCTGCGCGACGGTGTGCAGCCTCACGGGCAGGCCTCGCTTCGTCCAGTGCACGGCCTTGCGCCTTCCCCGTCCCGCTCGGGCAGTCGTCTCTCGGCACCCCGCCCCAGCACCTCCTCGGACTCGACGGCTGGTTCCTCAACCACCGCTCCTTCTGTGCTTCACACGGCCGCAACGGCCTCGGCTAGGTGTGCCCCGGAGTGGGTGGTTGACACGGGTGCCACGTACCACATGACGCCTCACCGGGCGGACTTTGGCGATGGATTTGATCCCGCCTTCCGGCTGCGCATCACCGGCTCGGGCGGCAATCTGCATGCGGGCGGCAGGGGCCCTCTGCTTCTCCGGCTCGGCACCCCGGACGTGCACCTCGGCCCAGCTTTGTATGTCCCAGGCCTTCAGGCCCGCCTACTCTCGGTGAGCCAGCTCTTTAAAGCCGGCCATGATGTGGACTTTAAGCACCTGCGCCTCACTTTGGGGACCCGCACGTTCCCCCTCGTGGAGTGTGACGGCATTTACTTGCTCCGCGGGGTGGCGCCCCATGCCCTCGCCACATCAGCCGCCCCCGTGGACCTGATGCAGTGGCACCTGCGCCTCGGACACGCTGGCGCGGATCGTATTGCTCGGCTAGCCGCCGACCCCGCCTCAAACATGGTGACCCACGGTCCCAAGGCTCCCACGTGTCCTTCCTGCCCTGCCGGTCACTTGCGGCGGAGCAGCTTTCCCCCCAGCACGACGCCACGCTGCGCGACCCCTCGCCATCGCCTGCACTGCGACCTGCTAGGTCCCATGCGGACCCCTGCCGTGTTGGGGGACTGGCGGTATGTCCTGGGCATCACGGATGAAGCCACTCGTTTTCACTGGGTTTACTTCTTGAAGACGAAGGACGCTGCCGTTGGGAGCCTGCGTCACTTCCTGGCCACGGAGATCAAGCCGTTCCGGGCGTCCGCGGCCACGGCGCCTGTGGAGCTTCGCTCCGACCAAGACGCGGTTTTCACTGGCCAGGACTGGCGCGCCGTCTGCGCCGAGTATGGCGTGCGGCAAGAGTTCTCGTCCCCCTATACGCCGGAGCAGAACGGCGTGGCGGAGCGATTCTGGGGCGTCGCAGTTAGCATGACCAGGAGCATGCTGGCGCATGCTGGCCTCGGCAAGGAGTTCTGGGCTCTAGCCTTTGCATGCGCCATCTACATCATCAACAGGCTGCCCTGCCGCAGCAACCCGGAGCACGCAACGCCCTACTTCCTCATGTATGGGCGCCCTGCGGATTTATCCGGCATGCGTGTGTTTGGCTGCCCCTCCCACGTCTTGGTTGAGGGGGCAGCCCGTGAGAAGTTTGATTCTCGCGCTGAGGATGGCCTCTTCGTGGGATACAAGCTTGACTCCCCGGCCTACCTCGTATGGGTGCCCGACAAGGCGACGGGCGGCGGGCGTGTCATCGAGCGCAAGCACGTGCAGTTCGACGAGACGTGGCGCAACCGGGCCCCGCAGGCTGCGCAGTGGCTCCCGGCGGCCCCCTTTGCGGAGGCCGACCTCTTTCCCGCCGACATGCTGACTCCTGCCCCTTTGCAGTTACCCTCTGCCTCTGCCGAGGACTCTGGGGGGCCGGCAACGCCCTCCACTGCCTTGCCCGCAGGCCGTGAGGACAGCTATGTCAGCATCGGGGGGACTCCTGAGCGTTTCGTTCTCCCCCCGGCCGCCGCTGCGGCCATCCAGGCACTTGTGCGGAACGGCCATGCTCCGACGGCTCCGGCTCCTGCCTCGGCGCCGACATCTTACCTCACCGTGTCAGATGCTCGACAGCATGCCCCTCTGTTGCGCGGACAGGCCTCTGGCCACTCGCGTTCTGCGGCGTCATATGAACACGCCGGGGCGGGGATGCCTCCGCCGCATTTGAGTACCTCGGTTGACCTGGAGAGCACGGCTGACAGCACCGGCTATTCTCCTCCGGCGTCCCCTGGTGCCTCTGCAGGTCTCCTCCCCGTGTGGGGTTCCCGTGGTGCTGCCTTGTGTGGCGACCTTTCTCATGGCAGTAACACCCCCGCTCCCCCTGGTTTCGGGGGCGATGATGTATTGGATGACGCACTTTCTTCCTGGCCGGATCAACCTGTCACCAAGGCTGCACGGATCCACGCGCATCACTCACTTGTCGCTGACCTGTGCTTCGCTGCTGCTTTTCATAGCCAGCCTGCGTCCGTGCCCTCCTCTCCCGCTGCCGCCCTTGCCTTGCCGGAATGGCGCACGGCCATGGAGAGTGAGCTGGCCAGCCTCCAGGAGCACCAGGTTTACGAGCTTCTGCATATGCGTGATCTTCCGCGCGGTGCCAAGCTCCTACCCACCAAGTGGGTCTTCGCCCAGAAAGCTGATGGGCGGTGCAAGGCCCGGTTTGTGTGCAAGGGGTTTGCACAGCGCGAGGGCATTGATTTCGGTGAGACTTTTGCTCCCACCGTCCGTGCTGCCACCGTGCGCCTGGGCTTGGCTCGTGCTGGCACTGCTGGCCACCCCATCCGGCAGCTGGATGTCCGCACCGCGTTCCTCTATGCTGAGTTGGAGGAGGACGTGTATGTCCTTCCCCCCAAGGGCTTTGAGGAGCGCGACCCCACTGGCCAAACGTACCTCTGGCGCCTCCGGCGGAGCCTCTATGGGCTCAAACAGGCGCCCCGGAACTGGCACCACACGCTCCGGGACTACCTCATCCATGAGACTGGCGCTGTCCAGAGCACCACGGACACGTGTCTGTTCCTGTATGTTGGTGGTTTTGCCTTCGTCCATGTCGACGATCTCCTGGTCTCCCACTCCTCGGCGGAGTGGCTATCGCAGTGGACCCAACGGGTGTCCCAGCGCTTCCAGATCACCGAGACGGATGCCCCCTCCCTCTTTCTGGGGGTCTCCCTGGTCCTCGACCCGCCGGCGCGCACAGTTTTTCTGCACCAAGGCCCGTATCTGGAGGCCCTCGCTGAGCGCTTTGGGGTCTCCCCACGGGCGGTGAAGACGCCCGTCGTCCCCAACACCCCCCGTGGTGAGGGGGGGCTTCTCAACGCGGACGACACTCGCGTCTACCAAGCGATCACCGGGGCACTCCTGTATGCGATGGGATGCACTCGGCCTGACCTGGCATTCGCAGTCAACCTGCTGACTCAGAATATGAAAAACCCTACTGTAAGCGACCTTGGGCTGGCACGCCGGGTGCTTCAGTACGCGGTACACACCAAGGACCTGGGTCTGTCCTACTCGGGGCAGGGGGGGCTGGTGGCCTACTCGGATGCCGACTGGGCAAACGATCCTGTGGACCGCAAGTCAATCACTGGCAACGTGGTCATGTACCGCGGTGCTGCGGTGGAGTGGACCAGTCGCAAGCAGCCCACTCCAGCCCTGTCCACCTGTGAGGCCGAGTACATGGCCCTGTGCGGTGTCACGCAGCAGGTGGTCCCCTTCTCACCATCACCAAGGAGTTGGGTGACCCGGCCTCAGGGCCAATTCAGGTGTTTTGCGACAACACTGGTGCTGTGGCTCTGTCACGAGACCCTGTTCACCCTCGGCGTACCAAGCACATCGACGTCAAGTACCACTACATTCGCGCGAAGGTCGCGGATGGCACCGTTCAGGTGTCTCACCTTCCTGGGGCAGCGATGATCGCCGACATGCTCACCAAGGCACTACCGAGCCACGTTTTGTGGAGCTCAGACACAAGTTGTTGGGTATTTGAGTTACTGGCAATTAGTGATGAGACAACATAAGGACACACTTGCTAGCCTGTGACAGTGGTCCCATACTACAGTTCTTTTAGTGAACATTTGTTCTGGCTTGCTTGAGTTTGTTTTCCGGCCTGTGTGCCGAGTAAGGGGGGTGTCAGAAGTATCGACACACCTGCCTGAAACTAGTACTTATAGTTTAGTGCTAGCTCTGGACTACATGGACGGGCATGTGCCGCATGTTTAAGTTCTGTTCCATAAGTGACCCAGTCATTCTGTGACTGACCTTGAACTTTGGTTGTGAATGGTTGGCTTGAGATCACGTTATGATTGTAACTGCCACACAGTCAGAAAAGACCGGTTTGGTGTGGCCACGTTGTAGGTAGATCATAACTGCTACCCAGTAGCTGAGCCTGGAATTGTTTAAAAGGCGAAGCTACGCACCTTGTTTGCTCTCTCAGTACCTCACACCTCACACACTCCTGTGGTGGAACTAGCAGCCGGCCAGCTGCCGACTGAGACTTATTTTTATCTGAGTGAAATAAAGTAAAACTTTGTGGCAAACATTGTTTTCTCACTCCTAACACGCTCAAGCTTGGCTAGCGAACGCGTCGCGCCACAATTTTCGCGTGAGTTAGGAAATAAATCCTTATTAAAAAAACATCCTTATCTAATACATCCTTATTGAAGTAATATACCATTACTGCTTTGATACCATTACTGCTATATGAACAGAAACAGACAACGCAGGCCAAGTGCCTCGCCTGACCCTAAACAAGTCGACCGGCTCGCAAACCTAAAACTTTGCCTTCATTTTGGGTCGCAAACTTGAAATTTCACCTTCATTTTGGGTCGCAAAGTAGTTAGTCGCAAAGTGATTTTGACCACTACGGTATTTGAATAAATTTTGAGGGAATTTTTTTGACAAACCTTCCGATCGGGGCAAATTTTCTACGAAACCCCAAATCTCAGTCCTAAATTTAGGACTGAGTTGAACTCAGTCCTAAAAATAGGTGTGGCTACAGACGACGTGTTAACCCCTAAATGGTCTGGCTGCCGATTTTCCGCCTAAAACTGAGTTACAGCCGACACGTCGGCCCCTTCTCGGGGGACCAAATGCCGCGAAAACTATTGAGAATTAGGAAAAGTTTAGCTGAGAAGATCGAAAGTTTATAATTTTCCTCACAGCATGGTACTAGGGTTTGCATACTTCTGACAAAGTTATAGAGGTGTTCTGGCCGGTCAAAGTACAAGGGGTCAGGGTACTTTTTCACGTACAACGTGCATTCCGGAAAACGACGACCTGGCCATGGCGGCTTGCGCCCACGCATGGAATTTACGTTTTCGTTCGAATTTTCTGACCAAACTCAGGAAATTGATTTTATACGTCCTAAATATGATACAGGCCAATTTTTGGTTCGCGGGAATGCCATTTGATAGGTGTCGGCAGCGTTCTTGCTGGAAAAAACTGCGATCAGGCCGGACGATAGAAACGTTGACAGCAATACCTTTCCGGCGTATTTTAAAGGATATATTGGTTTCTTTGTACTTTTTATGATACATAGTAGTCGTAAACGTGCAAGGGTGGCCAGAAATCGCCGAATCCAGCGACCATGCTGCACAACTTTGGTGTGCCGAAATGCGCCATTTTGCGGCCACCGCCTGGGCCAAGGTAACGCCATCCATGCCTGGTAAAGCTTAATCATCGTTTTCCTATCGATGTTT
Organism: Mesostigma viride; assembly: GCA_009746045.1. Taxonomy (NCBI): domain Eukaryota; kingdom Viridiplantae; phylum Streptophyta; class Mesostigmatophyceae; order Mesostigmatales; family Mesostigmataceae; genus Mesostigma; species Mesostigma viride. The sequence continues at coordinate 109,145 of RPFO01000542.1, read as the reverse complement.
GACGTTTATATATACGTTCTAGCTTGTGTAGCACATTCTTTTTGCATTATTCATGCTCTTTCTTGACCCTGGCCTGGCCCCTTTCTAAAACACCCTTCTTAGATGCTTCCCTCAGTCAGTTGACCTGCCACAGGGTGATGGTGATAAGTTTTAGAGGCTGTATGGGTTTGAATACCTCCATATATGTTTGTTATACATTTCCCACACACATATTGCATGAGTGTGAGGCAGTTGGCTGGTCTCTGTGGCATCATCAAGCATGTAACCGGTGAGTAGAAGCTTCCCATTGTCAGCATGTGCCACCAGGTGTGCTGGCCATCACCTGGCAAGCTATAGCAGCTTAGGCCTAGTTTATCCTTGCTAGGGCAAGCTGAAATAGGCTTAAAATCACTAGTTTGTTGGTGGCTGCCTCCTAGAATGCATGCCTTGCGTAGGGTATCCGTACCACGTTACCTACGTGCATGGACAAGGTGGCACCTGCACATAGGTGCCATGTAAGGGCAGTGTGATGATGCAGTTATGTTTCCCCATCATTGTGGAAGGGAAATGTATTGTGTGGCATGGTTGGGGGCCATATTAGTAGGTATTAGTAGGTAGTATGCCCACTCCTACCCCCTTGGTTGCTTTTTACCAACGGTACCCCTATGGGCTGTACTGGGTGTAACTGCTGGCATACCCACCCAAATGATGACCCCAATGGCTCAAACTGTTCAGCAACTAATTGTTTATCATCCCTGAAGTGGTAGGTGCCTAGCTCTTACAACATAATTCAAAATACATTCTACCAAAAATGAAAACGCTCGTCTTGACCCCCCTGACTTTGACGGCAGTTATACATGGCCTACCCTGCATATATGTAAGGTTGTGATATACCAACCCGAAGGGCAACTCATGGACATGCTTGGCCCCCAAGGACAGCCATTGGATATGGGTGGGTTGGATGGCATCTGGTTTGCAAAATTGTGAAGTTACAGCCGATGCATCGGCAGTATTTCTGCCCATTTAGGGGTTAAGCGACCCGATGAGCCCCTTCCTCTTCTGTGGCGCCACAACCGCGGAGGTTGACACTGTTGACCATTCCGTGCGCCTCGCCGGCAGCACCCCTGCACGTGAGGGCACGTGCGCAGCCGCAGGGGGGGGAAGGACTTCGGCCCCGTATAGCCATGTGGTGCCGACGACAGGAGTTTACCCTCCAATGCAGCCCCTTGGAGAGGCATTCACGTTGGCAAATACTGCAACAACGGTCGTCATCAGCTCGGACCTAGAGCGCCTCATCTCGCGCTTCACAGTCACTGAGGACAAGGCAAGTGAAGCCATAGCTGCCCGCCCTCAGAGCATGGACGGCTACCCAGCCAAGTTTCAAAACGGGTTCCTTTACGTGAATGTCAGTGGCCAGGCGGCCCGTCAAGACTCATGGCGCTTGTATGTCCCCCAAATATGCCGCGCAGAGGTATTATTTGAGTTACATGACTCCGTCTTGGGGGGACACCAAGGCCAGGACAGGCTGTTAGCGAGGGCCCGGAGGTCCTACTATTGGCCTAAGATGGCTCGGGATGTGCGGGAGTATGTCAGTACCTGTGACAGCTGCCAGCACATGAAGCCACGGAATACGGGCAAACAGGGCGTTCCAAAGGAAATTCCAGACCCCATGTTCCCTTGGGACTCGCGGTGATGATGGATTTCATTGGGCCCTTGCCAGAGACCAAGGCGGGCAATGCTCAGATCCTGGTAGTGGTGGACCGGCTCACGCGGAGATGCCATTTAATCCCCTGCAAGGCCACACTGACGGCTGAAGAGTGTGCCCACTTGTTCCTAAACAATGTGTTCCGGCTCCATGGCATGCCCCGACAATTTATCACCGACAAGGACAAGCTGTTCACGTCGAAATTTTGGACCTCATTTTTTCAGGTCGTCGGGACTAAGTTGTCTATGGGTACGGCCTATCACAGTAGCTCTTCTCACATGGTGGAGAGAGTGAATCGGGTGGTGGAAGAGGCACTGCGGCACTACCTGGATCGAGACGGGAGGAATTGGGACGAAGTGCTGGGATTCATTGAGTTTTCACTCAATAATGCCCCCCATTCTGCCCACGGGTATACCCCGTTCTTTCTTGATATTACAGGCAGGCATCCCCTTACCCCCACCGATCTCTTGACCGCCCCAGCCATCACCACGACAACGGAGCTACGCTCCACAGTCGCAGGGGCGCGGGAGCTGGTACAACGGATGGTGCAAGCTCATTCCAGCGCCATAAGTGGCCTACGTCAGGCGCGTGCCAAGTACATGGCGCGAGTCCAAAGTACCCTGGACAGGCGCACCCCTGCAATCGAAGCAGGTGACTTGTTTTTATTGAGGGCCCCCACCAAGGCCGCTTCTCGCACAAGTTCGAGGACAGCCTGAAGGTCAAGCTCCGCCCCTTATTCCTTGGACCGTATCTGGTGGAGAAGGTGTTCAATGAGGTGATGGTGTCTGTCGCCATCCCGGACTCGTGGCAGCTGAAGTCCAATTTTTTCCACGTTGACCAGCTTAAGCTTTACCGCAAGAGCACCTTCCCAGGTCGTGTCATGGCACCCGCCCCCTCGGAGTTCAACCCCGAGACGGGCGAACCCGAGGATGAGGTCGAGGACATTGTAGCCCACCGCAATCGAGGCCGCCGCCGCGAGTACCTCCTTAAGTGGAAGTTCTCCCAAACAGAGCTAGAGCACTCATGGGTAGCTGAGGCTGGACTCACGGGCTGTGCACGCTTGCTACAGGAGTATAAAGCCCGGGCAGGGTTGGCATAATTCCGGCCCTTCTCCTACCTTTTGCGTAAATATGCTCCTTGCATGTGCATTGGCAGCCTTGATGCAGGCCGCCCCGCCCCAGGGGTCCATGGGCGAGTTATTCGGTGCGGTATCGTTTGGACAGGAGGTTCGGTGTCCCTCACCCGACACAAGTTCCTCGCCGCCTTCTTGAGCGTTTTCCCACTGGAGGCGCTGCGGGATGTCAACCTGGCCAAACGCCATGATGCACGCGCCGGCGAGCGGCAACTCACCTTCCAGCCCGCCCTAGTCCAGGCCAATGGCCTGCCTCTTCCCGAGCCGGCTGAGGCCGCGCCGGCTGAGTGTGTCCACCGGCGTCAACGCCCGGCCGCACCTCTGCGCGGGCATGGCCGTGGGGGCTCCGCTCGTGGGGGTCACCGCCCGAGCCCTTACCGCCCGGCGCCGTAAACCATCGCCAACGGACGGTGACAATTGGCACGATCGATGCGTGCCCTGGAAGGGAACAGTGACTATGTATACAGTCATTTATAAGTCCCGGCTACAGGAGTAGCCGCCTCTTTTGTTGGGGGGGGGAGGTGTGTTGCACGGATGCAACATGCCATTTGTGGTAATAAATTATCCGTCCCGGTCGATCGGCGCCGACCGTAATCCGGCGCCCGAGTGCCGAGGCCATAGTATAGTTGGCAGCCGAGGCAATCCGTGTGGAAGTAAGTGTAGAAGTTTTGCTGACGAACTTGGCCTTTGCGCCGTAGGCAGACCTAGCGCCTGAACGGGAGTTACGGGACAGCCAAGTGGCACTGCACATGCGTTATGATGGTTCCTACGGACATTTGGATATTTTTCAGGAGAGGCCTCTAGCCGTACTGGTCTTTAATGTGTTCTAGACGGTTCGAGAAGCCCGTCCCCGCGGACCTCACGTCATGCCTGGTTGGCAGCGCCAGGCGCAGCCACCAACGGGGACGAAGGGACAAAATAGGAAGGCACGAGCTATGCCAGCAATCCGGACCTTGTATCGTAATTTACCACGTTGCTCTACAGATTATTTACCATCGCTTAATCCTGGAGTGTAAATCTCCTGTGGGCTCGAGTGTGAATCCCTCGCCTACTGGGTGTAAGTCTTCCCGCATTGAGTGTTTTAATCTGTGTGGTAACATTGTAATATACGAAACCGGTTTTCCGGGTTTGAGCTTATTCGTATTGTGTGACGAGTATTCTTAAGCCACCATCGTGCGCTGTGACGCATAGGAAATCAAAGGTCTTTCGCATTCGTTCTCAATCCTTAATTAAGGCGCTATTTTAAATAGCCATACGTGTTAAAGTTTGCAACTTGCCCGTTGAAACTCTACGGCGGAGCCAATTTTCGGAAGAACCTCACCCTTATGCTTGCAAATTAGGGACAAATTCGTTGGATGTATGTATGTATGGATGGATGGATTGACGGATTTGCATCCCCTATTCCTATGTTTTCTCACGTGTACGGCCTTATAAGCTTCGCCACTGAATTCTGACAAACCTAACGGTTCTTCCGAAAATTGGCTCCGCCTGATAATAAATGAAATACCTGTTCTGATCATGCACATGTTGTCTCTTTGACGATATAAACCATGAGCCCATGCCTGGCCCGGTGGCTGTCTTGGTTACCATCATTCACGGGTTGTTCAGCTGCCAAAGTTGAAATTAATTTATTAATTAATTAAACTCGTGGTCCCGTTGGGGAGTCACGGAGCACCCCTAGACTAGCCCCTAGACCGCACTAACCCAACCAACCAAGTAGGCAAGACACATGCATGAGCCCAAACACCCAAGCCGAAGGCCCCTGTCCCATCTCCCCCAATCAACGTGGCAGGCAGAATCACTATGAGGATTGTATAGTAGCTATCAAGAAGCTCTCGGAGACTCGCTTCACGCTGGACGACGACTTGACCCTGGCCCAGCAACAACGGCGACGCGAGCTATGGCCGACCTACCTCCAGCTCCGGCAGAGCGCAAGGGGGAAGCCGGTATACTGGAGGGGGGCGGTCATCCACGTTGACCACAAGCCCTGGCAGCCCCCTCCTGCCACCTCTGAGACTAGGAATATATATTTTAAAAATATAATTACTTACAGCAGAGTAAAATCACTCAAACCAAAGCAAACGCCCAGCTATAAACCTATATACAGAGCCATGTCAAAGCTCTATACTACGATAAGACCAATGGAAACGCCTAACGGGAGGAACCTAATAGCCCTGCTGCACCGCAAAATCAGCCCGCGTACGGCGGAGCATGATGTCAGCCATGGCCCGAGTCAGCGCCACCGACAAGCGCTGACGCCAATATGACGTCCAGGTCCGCGCCGACCATGGGGCCCGCTGGCCCTCCAGGTCCAGCCGGTCCTCCCGGAGCCGGCAACACTCCTTGAAGAAGGCGGAGGTCAGGGGCCCCATGGCCCCAAACTCCTCCAGGACAAAGGGCACCACACGATGGTGCCCGACGTCGCCGTAGGCCAGGAGCTTGGCCCGCTCCGCCCGGTCCGCCGTGTAACCTGCCGTGAGGGAGGCCCCAGCCACGTGGCTAAGAGCCAAGGGCCGCGCCACCGAAACGTCAATAAGCAGATGCCGGCCACCCCCCTCAAAGTCCAGCACCACGATGTCAGGCCGGTGGTTGGGGGAATAGAAGGCAGCGCCATCCGCATCCTCGGACCGGATGTTCGCGTGGGGGAAAACCGACCGAATCATGGCGAGCACCAGGAGGAATATATATACCAGTAGTGTAGATTAGTAAGGCTTAGCCTAGCATGTGGCCCACGCGCATGTGCGCCCATAATGGCCCCCATGGATGATGCCTTCAACATTTAGCCATGCTTTGTCTATAATGGGACCCCCATGGATGTTGCATTAAGAATTTAGCCATGCTATGCCATGCAGAGAGATGCTCTCTGTCGAGAAGCCATGCCCTAGCTCTTGTATAGCCATGATGATCTTCCTCCCTCACAGGCATGCTCCCCCCTTACCCGGGCATAGCGTGATAGACCATGAGGGTGCAGGTGCCCTGGTGCACCTAGAGCAGGGGTAGCTTACATTCCCACCCTTGCATGAAGTAGCCTAGAATGTATTAAAAGCCATATGCCCCTTCTCAGGGCTATGTGCTACATCTACTCCCAACGGAGTGATGTTGATAATTAACTAATTAATTAATTGTATAGTAGGGGACACAGTCACGTGTCTATTAATTAATTAATTAATTAATAATACCTGGGGGCTCAGTTGAATTAAGTCTCGAATAGTATGGGCTTGGCCCCTACCGGGTCTACGGCTTGTTAAATTATAACATGACTCCGTTGGGAGATCATCATGTAGCACATATTCCCTTGCTAGATGGATGGAGGTGGGCGAAGCCGCGAAACCGAACTAATCTAATTCTAAGCTAATATAATCTAGAAAACCCTAACTAATCTCTCTCCCAACGGAGGCATGTTATAATTTAATTTAATTTAATTTTTAATCTACTCAGCAAACTAATTAACCCTTCCTCTTGGGGGGGGGGGGCCTGCCCACATGCAGCCGGGCCGGCTGGCGCCGTGTGAGCCGAGACAATTGTCTTCCACCTCTTCTTGTCATTCTGCATAGTAACTGTCCAAGCAAGAGAGAGCGGGGAGTGAATGCGATGTTGAAACGGGGCTGGGACCACTAGGTCGGCCAGCAAGTGCTTTGGGTAGGTCATGGCATGTTTACCTATCATTTTAGGAATGTCCTTGGGGCCAGGCCAGGTCAGGATATGCCGCCCCGGCTGGCCAAGCCGCTGGGGGCCGGCCAGACCGAGCTAGGTCGGTACACGTCTACCTGACTAGTGCGAGCAAGATGTCCTACGAACACTATCCTACGCTGTCTAATCTCGTCCGAATGCGAGGCATACCTTGGTACAAAGATTCTAAAGACCTATGTGTGGAAAACCCTACGTTCAGCTAGGGCCTCACTGGCGGACTCATCCTCACTGGTAACTGGTTACCGTGCCGTTCAGCGGTGTGGCCAGCGTGTCCGTGAGTGATGAGCGTCCATGCCTCACTCGGCGGCATGAATTTCAGGTGAGCACCGTGAGGACCAGAACCTTGAGGAGCATGCGCTTGCGGTGCTCGCCCAGGTCCTTCGAGTGCCATGAGTATGAGTAGGTTTTGAGCGAACGATGCCTAGCCCAGGCCAGGCCGATGCGGATGTCCACATTGTCGGCGGTCTCAGGGAGCATGCTCCCCAGCAGTTTGAAGCGATCACGGAACTCGACCTCCTTCCCGCCTAGCAGCCGCGGCAGCGTCGGGCGACTGGTAGCCCCAACCACCATCGCCTCAGACGCTCATCTCCAGCCCCACCGCCCGCACCTCCAACAAGCCCAGACAGTCCAGCCAGGTCTGCGGAATGTGCTCGGGGCGCTCAATGAGGGTGGTATCATCCGCATAAATCAGGTCGGACAGGCGGTAGCCAGGGCCACCGCCGCCATATTCGCGATCGTGAAGGTATTGATCGGTTACGAAACCGGTACTTGCCCTCGGCTACCGGCGGGACCCTACCGGTATCGGTTACCCGGCGAGGCAATCGGTACCGGCCGTACCGGTTCTAGCGTCGGTTACCGGTACCGGTACCTGGCCAACGGCATGCTGAACTAGTGAAGGCCGGCTAAAAGTCCAATGCTGCTGTGCTAGTAGTACTCGTTTGAAAATTAAATTAAATTAAATTATAACATGCCTCCCGGTGGGGAGGTCATGTAGCACATATTCCATGATGGGTGGGGTGGAGGAAGCCGCGTGATCGAACTATCCTAACTCTATCTAGAAAATCCTAACTACTCTACTCATCAAAACGCCTCCGCCGCTTGCCCAGGGGGAGGTGGCTTGCCCACAGGGTCGGGCGTGTGCGCCTTGACAATCTTCTTCCACCGCGTCTTGTCCTGCATGGCAGTCCAGAGACGGGAGAGAGAGTGGATGCGGTGCTCAAACTGGGCTGGGACCACTAGGTCGTCCAGCAACATCTGAACGTAGTTCGTGACAGGTTTCCCTACCCTTTTGGGAATGTCCTCGGGGCCAGGCCAGGTCAGAATGTGCCGCCCTGGCTGGCCAAGCCGCTGGGGGCCGGCCAGACCGAGGGTGGTGTCGACCTGGCTGGTGCATGCGAGCAAGGTGTCCTACAAATGCTATCCTACGCTGCCTAATCTCATCCGAAACACGAGGCATGCCATGATACAAAGACTCTGATGACGGACGCTCGGAAAAACCTACGTTAAGGACCTGGCGGAGCATCCTGTAAACCGTGCCGTCTAGCCTAGCTGCCAGTTTGGGTGGGAGGGTCCACGCCTCGGCGCCATACGTGAGCACCGTGAGGACGAGGACCTTGAAGAGCATGCGCTTGCGGTGCCCGCTCAGGCCCTTCGAGCGCCAGTAGGGTGTGAGCGAACGGAGCTTGGCCCAGGCAAGGCCGATGCGGGTGTCCACATCGTCGGCGGTGTCAGGAAGCCAGCTCCCCAACAGCTTGATTGAAGCGGTCGCGGAACGGGACCTCCGTCCCGTCGAGCAGGCGCGGCAGCGGTGGTTTACTGGAGGCCCCAATCACCATCGCCTCGGTTTTGACACTAATCTCCAACCCCACCGCCCGCGCCTCCAGGCCCAGGCAGTCCAGCCAGGTCTCAATGTGCTCGGGGCTCTCGATGAGGGTGGTATCATCATCCGCATAAATCAGGTCGGCGAGGCGGTAACCAGGTCTAACCCCGCCGTGCTCTTTCACGTTAAGGATGTCCAAGCCTGGCTCGAACCCCTTAACCCTTAAATGGTACTCGGTCCGTTTTAAAGGACTGAGTTTTTCTCAGTCCTATTTAACGGACCGAGTTTGTGGCAGAACTAGCTCAGATTCTAGCAAACTTTTTAAGATTCTGTCTGGACCAGCTTTGAGATCTAGATTTGTAGATTCTCGTGCACCCCTGGTTTACTACTTTTGGACACCTGGACAGGGACCTATGGTCCAGGAAAGTGGGGGGGGTACCATGGCCAAACGAGGACGACGTGAATAAAAATTATTCACGTCCGCGGCTATGGTGGCACAAACAACTGACTGGGGCGCGAGCATGGCTTGACGTATTCGACTGAAACTTTGTATGAATCATCCCTAGGTCTTATAAATGCTATTTGCGTAGCCGTGCATCATTTACAAATGCCTAGATATGTCCCGAGGTTATGTGGCGGCGCAGCAAATCGCGTGAGCGACCAGGCGATGACAGTGCAAGCTCTACTTGTTGCTCGGCAGGAAAAGTTCGGATTTTTGCGCATGGATGAGTTAGTTACGTTGTTCCTAGCACAGTTGATCATCGATGGCGGGCAGGACATAATGGAGACTACGTTCGTGGGGTGGGCGTGCTAGCTCCCGCAAACAAGGTAATCTGCGGTTTCGACCAGGTACGTTTTAGCCTTTTATCATGTCTCAGTGACAGCGCATGTGTCATATATTGTTTCGATACAAGTCTCGGGGCTATAATCAAGGCTTTTTGAGTGTCTTTTTGTTGCTTTATTGCTTCTGTGGATAGGCTTGTGATGGCTGGGTAGTAATATTACCTCGGCCAGATTTTGGACGAGTTTTGACTGCTTTTAGCGTATGCTACAACATGAATGCTGGTATAACGACAGATATCGTTTGTAATAATGTTTATTGTGATGATACGATGCTTTCCGTTGCTTTAACAACTCAGGGCGAATGTTTTTCTGCCCAGTTCTAGGCATGCATTAAAAAAAATTAAATTAAATTATAACATGTCTCCGTTGGGAGATCATGTAGCACATATTCCAGGTTGGATGGGTGGTGTGGAGGAAGCCGCGTAATCGAACTAACCTAACTCTAAGCTATATCTAGTCTAGAAAAGCCTATCTACGCTACTCATCAAAACGGCTCCTCCGTTTGGGGGGAGGCGGCTTGCCCACAGGGGCTGGCGTGTGCGCCTTGACAATCTTCTTCCACCGCGTCTTGTCTTGCATGGCAGTCCAAAGACGGGAGAGAGAGTGGATGCGGTACTCAAACTGGGCTGGGACCACTAGGTCGTCCAGCAACATCTGGGTATAGGTCATGGCATGTTTCCCTACCTTTTTAGGAATGTTCTTGGGGCCAGGCCAGGTCAAAATGTGCCGCCCCGGTTGGCCGAGCCGCTGGGGACCGGCCCATTGCATTACCGAAAGAGGCAACATTCGTTTACCTTGAAAATTCAAGTACAACGGACGGCGCGCAAATTTCAGCGTACGGACTGATCCAGGACCGGATCGACCAAACCCGATCTGCCCAAATCTGCCCAAATCTTTCACTTCACGAGTCACTACCGGATCTGTACGGCACCTGCGGGCCGACTTCCTGATTCCGTGGACTCCGAGCATAGAACATTTTTTTCTGAGACGGCAGGCTTAGTCTTTAAATTAGACCAACCTCGGGCAGTGTTCGATGGCATGGAAGCTCTTGCTGTCGTTTAAACGGCGCTGTCAATTAAGTCTGTTGGTTTTTAATTTTGACAGGACTCGCCCAGCATGTTTTCCGCATGTTTTTAGCTCCAGGAATTATAACAGCTGTAATATCACCAGTGGAATGCGGGAGGGGAGGTCGGGCTTAAGGAAAACTTTCTTTCGTTGTCATGCCACCATTCAAGCTCCGTGGTTACATGCACGACAGTGTAAGGCCCCTTCAAGAGAAGTTTCTGCGATCATAGACCGATAGTGCGCCACCGGTACTGGTAGAGAAATTTCATGCGTTTCTTGGAACGCCTATAGGCTTAATGACGGCTAGGCAAACGAGCTACTATCTCGCCCCGGCTAATCTATGAAACGTAAGTGTGCCGCCTTTCCCGTGCGCTTGCAAGTGTGGGGATCTCAGCGGGTCATTCGTTGTCACGTTTACGAAGCGTCTACCCATGTGTTCCATGGCAAACGCGGTGTGCCTGGCATCCGCAATGTGCTCTGAGCATGGGTGTGTTCGGCATTGGTCTCGGCCGCAGCTTGTCAGGCCCTGAGTCGCGATGCACGAAGCACGGTGTGTGTGTGTGTGTGTGTGCGCGCGCGTGTGTATGACTCTTTGTGTCCGTAGCCAGTGTTGCCGCTTTAGTTCTGATGTATGACTTGCATCGCAGCACTTTGATATCAACACGGCTCACATTACCAGATTACTAGCAACACTGGTTACATGTTGCAAACTGCATTGGTATACAGATAATATTACAAATGCAAATAATCTGTACATAATATACAAAAGAGATGTCAATAATCTGCATTGAAGAAGATGCAGGTGTTTGACTGTGCATGGAGGCAAGAGCTGCTTGTTGATAGCAGCCACCGCCATGGGCTATGTTGTGTCGCTTTCACATATATTTGCCCATCGTCATTTTCTTCAGCGCTGTAGTGCATGATGGCAGTGCCACAACAATCCATGCCAATGATTTGTCATGATGGGGGGAAAGGATGACATTTCTACCTGGCTGTTTGACACGTGCATGCTTGACTCGCTCACCCAGCCACTCCCTCCCTCACGCACCCACGCAAGCAAGCACACCCACATCCACACTGTCCCACACACCCAAGCACGCACACCCACCCACCCAGACAGCCAGACACACACACATGTCTCTCTGTCTCTCTCTCTCTCTCTCTCTCTCTCTCTCTCTCTCTCTCTCTCTCTCTCTCTCTCTCTCTCTCTCTCTCTCTCTCTCTCTCTCTCTCCCCTCCACCCACCCACCCACCCACCCACCCACCCACCCACCCACCCACCCACCCACCCACCCACCCACCCACCCACCCACCCACCCACCCACCCACCCACCCACCCATCCACCCACCCACCCGCCCGCCCCCGCCGCCCGCCGCCCGCCCGCCCGCCCGCCCGCCCGCCGCCCGCCCGCCCGCCCGCCCGCCCGCCCGCCCGCCCGCCCGCCCGCCCGCCCACCCACCCACCCACCCACCCACCCACCCGCCCACCCACCCACCCACCCACCCATCCATCAAACATGCATGCACGTCTAGTGTCTCTCCATTTGAGCACCTGTCCTTACACCCCCGCAGTGGCAGCCAAGCGAGGAAGCAACCAAGGGACCAAGCGAACCCCCCAACTGCCCGACATCACCGGAATGTACCGTCCGGAATGTTCGTATGGCACGTTAATTGCACAAATACCTGCCCCACATTTTCTTCAACGCTATATAATGCATCATCGCAGTGCCACAACAATCTGGGCTCTGAGATATTGAATCATACGGGGGGGGAAGATGACAGGCATACCTGGATGTTTCACACGTGCATGCCTGAACGGCACATGGATTATGAAACAAATTGAAAGCACGGGCGCACAACATCAACCAATATCATAACTTATTTTACTGTACAAGGTAATGTTCATTGGTACCACATGCATTACTGGACAACTTTGGAGTTGGGTTTGATATGGCCTGCAGGCTATCTATTGTGAAAACTGCAAGGCATGCTGGTATGGCTACTAAGTGGAACACCATGAATGGAATCCCTAGGAACACCAAGCCTAGTAATGTAAATTACAGGTGGCACAACTGGCACACACCACATCGTGGCAAATATAAGCCTGGACTGCAACAGATGATGGCATTTTCCTGTTATGGCATGGTCGATCGGAGGGAATTTTCAACTTTTAATGCCGATGGACAATGTGAAAGTTATTCCACATAGGGCGGCCCGGCACTCAGCTGCTAACGTCTAGCTGACAACAAGCTTCACGGCCGAATCAGGGATGCAGCGTCCACTATTAAACCAAGGCATATGAAAAAAAATTCCTGCACAACGTCGGCTTACCGATGGTTGTGGTTAGCATGCGTGAACAAGAAGATTGTGTGGTTTGTACGCCAGTCTGATCCGGCGACATGGCAGTGGCTGCCGGCCAGCACATGCGCATGCCATTCGACATGCTGAATGGGGGGCTGTGCGTTAAAATCAAAATGAACATGACAAACATCTCATGTAAGAAATTTATATACAGCTTTCTGTCTCAAGCCAAAAAAGGGTGTGTCGTCATGCAATATATCAGTCCTGCCAGCCATAAACCTTAACTCCTAATCTGGAATTCACAATTGGCTTGTTTGAATCACACGCATAAACAAAGTAGTCGACACATGTCTACGGAAGCGGCATTTTGAACGTGAGATTGGATTGATTCGCCGTTTGGTTAGTAAGTTTCCCAGACTGCCATCGCTAGCAAATTTACCATGGCTAGCAGGTGCTGCGGTGCATTTTTTTGCTTAGGCAACGGGACCATTTTTCTTTAGTCTAGCGCAAAAAAGGCTAAGCATGGGCGGGTCGACATGGCGTCGCATGGGCCGTGAGGCCGGACTTGAACGGACGATAGTGTTGTACTAGTTCAGGCTGAAAATGATTCCACCGTTTTCCTTTTCTGATTCCACCGTTTTTCCTTTCCGATTCCTTGGATGAAATCTGGCCGAATCAGACAGAATAGTTCCTGCGGTGCCAAAAGGGCGGTTACGAAAATGTGTGGCTGGAGTTTGTGCGAAGGGTAACTACTTTGACTGGTGCGCACTTGAAACTAGTCGGCATTGCTAGATGCCGCGGGGGTACACTCCAACTTGAAAGCCGGACGTCTTGGGGGTCAAGGCCTGGCTTTCGGTAATGCAATGGGCCAGACCAAGGGCGGTGTCGACCTGGCTGGTGCGAGCAAGATGTCCTACAAATGCTATCCTACGCTGTCTAATCTCGTCCGAAATACGCGGCATACCGTGATACAAAGACTCTAAGGACCTACGCTGAGAAAACCCGACATTCAGGACCTGTCGGAGCATCCATAGGCATGCATGCTGGCCAAGTCCGCCTTCTTTTTGTGTGTTTGCTGTGTGTTAGAGACATAGAGATGCCTGGGATCTGCTTGCATTGAAGCATCAGCAAGTTGCTAATTTTGTTTCTTTCCTTTTTCCTTGTATTTTGAAGTTGTTTGTAGCGTATAGGGAACGTTTGTAATAAGCTCCTTGCATGTGCCTTCTACACGCGCTTTATGCCCAATGGCATTAGATTTACAGTATTATATAGCATGAGCTGCTGTTTTATATGCTGGAAATGTGTTGGAGGATGCATGTGTGGCCAGCTATGATGTTTTATGCCACATTGGGATAGGAAACGAAAACGGTAGTGCTAGCCACCCCCCCAAAAAAAACTCAGTCCTATTAAACGGACTGAGATACTTTGCACTTTTTGCTAGCTAGCTTGTGCAGTTCTGTGGCATGTCATGTTGTGAATGCATTGATGGCATGCCTGTGATATAAAGTAACTGCCTTTGAAATTCCAGGGCCTTCTGATTTGTATAAGTGGTCCATATTGCATGATGTATGTCTCAAACAGCTGTCGCCGCAGGAAGTCGTCGAAGTTCTCCAGTTCCTCACACAGGAGCGGAAGCTCTTTGTGCCCTGGAGAGGGAGGGCGGCTATCGACTACCGCGACACGTCCTGGCTCTACACCTGTGCCGAATCCCGCCAACGCGAGTCTATCTTGACCAGCTACTACCAGCGCAGCTTCGGCGCCATCCACAGAGAACTTTGGAACGCACTCAACGCCCCAGCCCCCGCACAGCCGGCAGCCCCATCGGCTTCCTCCCTCTGCAAGGATGACATCCGCGCAGTGCTGGAGGAGCACGTGACCTGGCCGCTGGCCGAGAAGATGACCTCGCTGAACACCACGCTCAACACGGTCGAGGCCCGGGTCTCCAACGTGGAAACCAAGGTCGTCCACAAGCTACAACCACAGTTCACGGCGCTACACACCGCGGCGCAGGCTTCGGAAACGCATGCTGCACTTGTCTCTCGCCTTAACCAGGTGGAAGGCAAGTGCGGCGTGCTCATGAAGAAGCTTGAGGCCATCACCGCCCACACCGAGGCCCTGGCCACACAGGTCCCAAAGCTAGCGGAGCAGACGGCCACCATTGCCTCCCAGCCACCCCGGCAGGATGCTGGTGACCTCCCGCTCTCCTACGCGGACCTGCTGCGGACAGCGACCGCCTCCACCACCGACGCCATCGCCACGAAGCTCCAGGAGCTGGAGGACCACCGCCAGGCCCAGCAACGGGAGGTCACCGATCGCGCTCGCCGCGAGTGCCGAGTGGTGCTACGTCGCTTCCCCCAGAAGCCAGGTGAGACGTCAACCTCCCTTGCTGACGAGATCAAGAAACAGCTTCTTACCCTCATGGGCCTGGTAGGTGAGGTAGAACTGCGTGGGTGCCACCGCCTTCCCCACTCACGGGACAAGGCGGCCACCCCACCAGTCCTGCTCACCTTCATCTCCCCTGAGGATAAGCAGCGGTTCCTCTCTCGTCGCAAGCGGTTGCACGACCTCACCTGGACGCTGGATGACGACCTAACCCCCGCTCAGCAACAGCAGCGACGCGACCTGTGGCCGGAATACCTCCGCCATAAGCAGGACCCCCAGAAGCCCAAGGTGTACTGGAGGGGCGGGGACCTGATGATCAACCACAAGATGTGGACGCCCCCAGCGGGCTAGAATAGCAATAGCCCTAGCTTGTAACCATTGGAGTCACTGTCGCTAAGGCAGCCATGCCTAGAATGTTTGCCTAGCTGTGCCAACAAACCTAGTCACGTGCCGCCAACGCACGGTACACAACCAGCCATAGCCTTAGCCTAGTTCTAGTACAGCCATGCTACGCCCTGGCTATGTTCAGATTACTTGCCCACGCTCCTTGCTATGACATGCTCACATGGGTCTTATTGCACCCACAGTTTGCCGGATCGTTAGCCTGTCCTTTTAGCTAGCCGCGCCCGATTGCAGCTGTGGCATGCCTTTGGCATGAAGGAGACTGGGGGTCTCTGCCCTTTCTCCTGTAGTGCACACACAGGGATTAAAAGCACTTCGGTGCTCCGTGACTCCCCAACGGGAGCACGAGTTTAATTAATTAATTAATTAATGTCTCAAATCCCATTTTTCCGTACCCCCCAGGGGTTGGTGCTATTTATAGCACCCAAAAGTCATAGATATGGGACCGATGGCATGTCCCCAAAGAAATTCAACATAAATGCATGCTTGGTACCAAGGGGTAGCCAGAAATTATTTTTAGGCCATATACAAACATATGTGCGAAGATGTGCAACTCAGTCCGTTTTTTAGGACTGAGTTGCTACCATTTAAGGGTTAAGAGCAGTAAAGCGCGCACGTGCCCGGCGCATGACGTGATCCACGACAATAATGAACAGGTATGGGGACAGGACACAACCTTGCCACACCCCGTGGTGAAGGGGGAATGGTGGAGTGGTGCCCTCCGCAGTCCGCACTACTGCCTGTGAGCCCTCATACAGTCGGCGAATGGCAGCAATAAACGCAGGTGGTACCCGATCCAGAGCTAGGATGGCCCAAAGAGCCTCCCAGAGAACCGTGTCAAAGGCCTTGATATAGTCAACAAAAATGAAGACCAGCGGCAAACTGTCAGGGGGAAGTCGACGCACCTCCTCCATCAACCGGCGCGCGACAAACACAGCCATGACAGTGTTACGACCACGACGGAAACCCATCTGAGACTCACCCAGGTGTGGGTCCAGCGCGGCGCGGAGCCTGTGCAGCATCATGCGCATGAAGACCTTCAGCGCGGCGCTCTGGAGGCAGACACCCCGGTAGTTGCCGGGGTCAGCAGCAGAGCCCTTCTTGTACAGCATGACGCGGATGGCCGTCTGCCACTCAGCAGGCGGAGGCTCGTCAGAGAGCAGGACACGGTTGCAGAACGCCAGCAGAAGATCCTTAACCGCCAGATCAGGGGTCTTCAGCAGCTCCGGCAGCAGAAAGGTGGTCGGCACCGACCGCCGCATCGTACCACAGGCGAGCAAGGGCGCCGTCCAATTCCTTCAAAGTGAAGGGGGGGACGACGTCGTCAGTGGCAAGGCAGCCCTCCTGCAAGGCGGGGACTTGGTAGTCCGCGGCCGAGGAGGGGGGCGCTGGCGGCGGCGGGGGTCCGGCGACCCCGAGACGGGCGGCCGTCTCGGGGTGAAGCGGCGGGGGGGGGGCGCGAGTACTCGTTACCATCGGTTAATTAATTAATTAATTAATTAGACTCGTGCTCCCGTTCAATGGGGAGTCACGGAGCATTAACCCCGATGGATGGATGGATGGGTGCACACAGTCCTACCGGTCTAATCTATCTATATCAGCTACCTACAACCATCGGTTACCTCGTCGACTTGGGGCCAGGCCAGGTTAGGATGTGCTGCCCTGGTTGGCCAAGCCGCTGGGGGCCGGGCAGACCAAGGGCGGTATCTACCTGACTGGTGCGTCGGAGCTCGCAAGATCAAGGAGACAACCAGATCGCAAGATGTCCTACAATTAATTAATTAATTAAACTCGTGCTCCCGTTGGGGAGTCACGGAGCACCGAAGTGCTTTTAATCCCTGTGTGTGCACAACAGGAAGAAAGAGCAGAGACCCCCTTTCTCCTTCATTAATTAATTAATTAAAATCATAGCTCCGTGGGGAGCATATGTAACACATAGCCCTGAGAAAGGGGCATCTATGGGTTGGTAATACAATTAGGGCTACAACCTGCAGGTGTAGGATGTACAACTATCACCTGCTCTGGGTGCACAAGGTGCACCTGCACCGCCATGATGGTTCATGCCTCCTAAACAAGCACAAGCACACAAGGCGGCTTGAGGAGAGGGCCTAGAAGGCCTGCATGACATATGGGGTCGGATGGTGTGTGGCTAGGCAATAGCTGGTGTACACATGGCATCTCAGCAGAGAGTAACTTCCTGCATGCATGGGCAAGGCATGACTCGAAATTGCTACGGCTATTGCAAGGGCGGGTGTGGGCCCATCACGTAGGCATACATGGCCACATAACTAAGCTTTCTAGTCTACACTACTGCTACATTCCCTAGGCTGGGGTGGCTGGGGTGGCTGGGGCGGCAGGGGTCGCCTGCCAGGGCTTGTGGGCGACGTATATGTCCGCCCCCTTCCAGTAGACCGGCTTCTGCCCCGCCGTCTGCCGGAGCTGGAGGTAGGTCGGCCATAGCTCCCGTCGCCGTTGTTGCTGCGTCAAGGTCAAGTCGTCGTCCAGCGTGTAGGAGGTCCCCCCAAGCCGCTTGCGACACTTGAGGAACTCCATCTTATCCGCCATGGTGTCAAAGGTGAGGAGCAAGGGGGAGGGGCCGGCCTTACCCCGCAAGCGGGGAAGGCGGGTCACCCCCCGCGGCTTGCCCTTACCAGTGAGAGCCATGGGGACAAGGATTTTGTTCTCAAACGCCAGGGCAAGGGTCTCGGAGGTCTCGTCCTGCAGCGGGTCGAAGTGCTTGACTATGACGTTAAGGCTGCGCTTGGCGAGCTCGGCCTCCTCGCGGAGGTTCAGCGTCTGCTGCTTAAGCTGGGCGGCGATGGCGGAGGTGGTGGTGGTGGTGTGGTTCATCAGCATGGCTGCCCAGGTCTGGGTGGGAGGGGCATCGCCGGCAGGGCCAGCAGGGGCTGGTCGTGCGGCGATGTCCTTCACCGCCTGGGCAGTGATGCCTGCGGTGTCCTCCTTCATGCCAGAGGCATGCCACAGCTGCAATCGTACCCGATAAACGATCCGGCGAGATCTATATGTCCTACAAATGCTATCCTACGCTGCCTAATCTCGTCCGAAATGCGAGGCATACCCTGATACAAAGACTCTAATGACCTATGCGTGGAAAACCCTACATTCAGGACCTGTCGAAGCATCCTGTAAACCGTGCCGTCTAGCTTGGCGGCCAGTGTGTCCGTGAGTGTCCATGCCTCGGCGCCATATAGGTGAGCACCGTGAGGACGAGGACCTTGATGAGCATGTGCTTGCGGTGCTCGCCCAGGCCCTTCGAGTGCCAGTAGGATTTGAGCGAGCGAAGCCTAGCCCAGGCCAGGCCGATGCGGATGTCCACATCGTCGGCGGTGTCGGGGAGCATGCTCCCCATCAGTTTGAAGCGATCACGGAACTCGACCTCCGTCCCGTCTAGCAGCCGCGGCAGCGGCGGGCGACTGCATGGATCGAAGCCCCAATCACCATCGCCTCAGTTTTGACACTAATCTCCAACCCCACCGCCCGCGCCTCCAAGCCCAGACAGTCCAGCCAGGTCTGAATTATGTGCTCGGGGCGCGCGATGAGGGTGGTATCATCCGCATAAATCAGGTCGCACAGGCGGTAGCCAGGGCCACCGCCGCCGTGTTCGCGCTCGTAACCCAACTGTCAAGGAGACAACCCAACTATCAAGGAGACAACCAGCGCAGGCCAGAAATCGGGAGA
Organism: Mesostigma viride; assembly: GCA_009746045.1. NCBI lineage: Eukaryota > Viridiplantae > Streptophyta > Mesostigmatophyceae > Mesostigmatales > Mesostigmataceae > Mesostigma > Mesostigma viride. The sequence goes on along the minus strand of RPFO01000542.1, from coordinate 90,128 downwards.
ATCCGGACCATGGTAGCTCGAGCCTGCCGTTATCTTGTCCGCGTTTTCGAGTCGTTCAGGATGATGAAGATGATCGAATGGTGATGGAAATGTGTATTAATTAATTAATTAATTAAAATCATAGCTCCGTTGGGAGCATATGTAACACATAGCCCTGAGAAAGGGGCATCTATGGGTTTGTAATACAATCAGGGCTACAACCTGCAGGTGGAGGATGTACAACTGTCACCTGCTCTGGGTGCACAAGGTGCACCTGCACCGCCATGATGGTTCATGCCTCCTTAACAAGCACAGGCACCCAGGGGGGGCTTGAGGAGAGGGCCTAGAAGGCCTGCATGACATATGGGGTGGAGGGTATGTGGCTAGGCTATAGCTGGTGTACACATGGCATCTCAGCAGAGAGTAACTCCCTGCATAGGCATCGCATGGCTAAATTCTTAATGCATCATCCATGGGAGGTCCCATTGTAGGCTGGGCGCGGCTAGATACTGAAAGCATCATCCATGGGGGCCATTATGGGCGCACATGCGCGTGGGCCACTTGCAAGGCTAAGCCTATCTAATCTACACTACTGGTATATTCCCTAGCCTGGAGTGGCAGGAGGGGCCTGCCAGGGCTTGTGGTCAACGTGGATGACCGCCCCCCTCCAGTATACCGGCTTCCCCCCTGCACGCTGCCGGAGCTGAAGGTAGGTCGGCCATAGCTCGCGTCGCCGCTGTTGCTGGGCCAAGGTCAAGTCGTCGTCCAGCGTGAAGCGAGTCTCCGAGAGCTTCTTGCGGCATTTAAGGAACGCCAGCTTGTCCGTCATGTACTTAAAGGTGAGGAGCACGGGTGCCGGGCCAGCCTTCCCCCGCGCGCGGGGGAGGCGGACAACCGACATGTCCAGCTCACCAGTGAGTAACATGGGGGCAAGAATGGTCCGCCAGCACTTTTTTTGGTTTTTTGACCCCTGAAAATGAAAAAAATCATAACTCCTAGGCCACAACTCCAAATACCCTCAACCCCGGTACTAGGAATATCTAGGAAATGTGTATCCTTGTGCATTGAAATTATGGCTGGCTTACGTGTAGAGCGACTAGATGACCTAGACGGTGGGGCCGGAACCCAACTATACCCACCTGATTAAGTCCGGCGATTGACCCATGTTGGGTAGCTCCGCCCGCCCGGCCTGCCATGCAGCGCGGTGACACTACTCAGTCAAGCGTTAGTAGTTCACTCGGCTCCACATGCGGCCTCGCCCTCGATCAGCATCGCCTGATCCCAAACGCAGACAGTCGCCCAGCAGAATCGCGCCCAACAGAACCGCGCTTTCGGCCCCAACCCTTCAAAGTCGACGATCACGACTGGACTACATATGTCCCTGAGCATTGCCGTGCACTGCATCTTGTAGCAGCCCTTGTGCAACAGTAGTGTAGATGTAAAGAAAAAACAAATTTCTTTACACTGGGTATAAACGGAAGTGCCAAGCCACAACACACAGAAAACGTCAAGGGAACAGACACTCCAGGCTCGGCAGAAAACGACCGTACCCACCAGAATGTTAACTGAGTCTACACCGGAATGTTGTGAATGGAATCATCCTGCAACTACTGCTGTGAAAATACTGGCCGGAAAATAATTTACAAGTTTGTTTGTAGCTGGCTTGCGTGCCGTGCATTGGATTACTCACTTCCCTTTTAACAATCCTCAGCAACTTGAATGCTGGTGATACACTTGGAGGACTAACGGCAGGCTCGAGCTACCATGGTCCGGATTCTCCCGATTTCGGGCCTGCGCTGGTTGTCTCCTTGATACACTTGGAGGAGAAACGCAGAAGCACGCCGGGCATGCAGGCCAGCACGTCGTATACGAAATAACCTCCCACAGTTTGTACAGGGGCGATATATAAGCTCGCACAGATAATATCTCATGAATTGAGACTACACCTGTTGACATAGCTGTCCAGAAAAAATAGACGTTGTCCTGACCAGGACTTCAACTTGAACGTTCCTGTGCTAAGTTGTCTACATAGCGCGGCAAATCAATGGTTTCGTCCTCGGGAGCTGCAGTGAACATCAGCGGGTGCATTGACGACGATCTGTCCAGAAAAAAAGCACACAGTGGCAGCACAAAATGAGATAGTTGATGGTGAGCACAGTTAATAGGACTCAAGGTAACATGGTAGCAGGTGAGCTCAACCTTGGTAAGAAATGATGGGAGAGAATGGATGAAAGCGCAAACAACATTACAGCCACAGAAGTCCGTAGATGAGGCTATGTAAACCACGAACTGTGACAGCCTATGTGCCGCTTTGAGTGGAAGTCTTCCTGCTCAACCTTGTGGTCCCGCAGGCCCTGCTGCGCCAAGGTGATAACGACAGCAACATTCTGCATGCAGAATCCTAATCAGGCAGAAGCAGCCTACGGGCAGCCACCTATTCAAGTTCTCAGGACGCACACGATGTACGGCAGACATTCCGACGGAGCACTGCCAACAGCTCATTCCCACAGTGACCAGATGCCAAGCGAGCCATCTTGCAATGTGGACAAGGGGCAGAGAAAGACACGAGAGATGCGGCCCTTGTAAAATAACTGTACCTACTGCGCTGGTTGTCTCTTTGACACCTGCTGTAACTATTATTACTGCTGCTACTGGTATACAGATGCAGTGAAAAAAGGTTCTGGAGTATAAACGAACCGGCTGAGAAGCAACCTCTTTCTCCTCAAACAAATCCTCAATCTTCTCTTCAAACAAATCCATGTACTGAAGGTAGTGCAGCCTAGCGCATCGTATCTGTGGGCACCAGCCCCGGCTTCACAAGGCAATCGTCGAAATGCTTCTGGTCATGCTGAGCTCACAACAAGGTCAAGGTCATATAACCTAGTGCATACAATCTGCACTATCTATATACTAGTGTATAAATAGAGAGAGAAAGTTACCTTTCAAAAACTAGTATCTATAGCGCATAGTATCTGTGGAGGCTAGCTTACCTCCATTGCCGCCTTTATCTCCTCACACGTGATGATGCTCTTGTCTTCCGGCTGGTCATGTGTCGCGCAGGTGGGACCCGGGCGCAAGCAGGTACAAAAGTGGTAACAAGAGTAGTCACAAGAGCAGTCACAAGGGCAGTCCAAAGGGCAGTAACAGGGGGCACAACCGGGCACAAGTAAAAGAAAGAATAAGGAGCAAGACAGCCAGGAAGAAAAGCAGACAAATGCTGACGTGGCGACAGTTTTTGAAACCAACCAAAAAATGCACCGACAACAAGGTGGCCTTGCGCAGCTTTAGTCATGGGTATGTTAAGAGCTCGATAGTTACATGCAGCACATTCCCCGACTGCGAGGGTGTGCGACGTAAGGGGGTATCATACGCCTTCCTCAACCGTGCCCTTGCGCAGCCGTGCCGGTGGGAACCAGGCAAGAATTGGGAAGCCATGCATACATGACATGGTACCGCAGGTACAGACGCTAGTGATGCCAAGCCTCTGCTGGTTGTCTCCTTGGACCGTGGTCACTATACTTTAGTGATGGCAAGCCTCTGCTGAATGTCTCATTGGTACCATGGTCACTATCCTATGGTACTGTCAAGCCTGTGCTGGTCGTGTCATGAACACATCATGGGTACACTATTCCCGCAGTCACTGCAGCGCACTTCATGTGACATGGGGTCAGACGGCGACGGTAACAGATAGCAACGATAGGAATGTCGGGGTTCAACTGGCCAGACAATAAACATCTTGTCGAGGGTCAAAGAGAGGTGGACATTACCTCTCACTCGCGTTGCTACCAGTCACCACTCATCGCTGCCGACTAATTATGACGGTGACTTCCTCTCAAGCCTCCCAGGTTTGCCATCCGTGCTCCACTCGTCAATGCTGACTCTATACAGAATACAAACTACATTTCCCTGGGGAAGTTGGGTAAAAATACTTATCACCCAGCTGTTTTCTTGTTGTACTTTTACCAACAGAGCTTTCATCTGCTCTGTGTAATCTTCCCCCCTTCCATTCCTCCCCCCCCCCCCCCGAAGAGAACCAAGGCGACAGACAATACCTGCTACGTGATACCTGGCATCGAATCCATCTACTATAAACCTGGCATCCCATGCTATATGCCTCGTAGGAAAGGAAAAACTTTCATGATCCTGTATGCAAGAAGCACATTGTCTAAAGCAACAGAAGGCATCCCTTGCCACCCATGACGCAAGCAGGCAAGTCCTGCGAAAAGGACGTACCCGGACTTCATAGTAGTGCTGCACATTGGCGTCGCCCGCGACCACCTGCGCGTGCATCACCTCAATACCCAGGTCGCTCATCGCGTGGACCACGTCATAGAGGAGGCCCTTGCGGTTCTTGCAGCTCAGCTGGGAGGCAGAGCACGGGGTACAGCCGTGTGTGGTGGTGGTCGTGGGTGGGTAGGGTGGCAGTGGAGGGTGGAGGGTGGGGTGTGATGGTTGGGCGCGGGAGTGAGTGTAAGTTACTTAGGTAGAGTTATACAAATGGCTGCGTGGATAGATAACCACATACTAGTAGCTTAACTTGGTTTTTCTTGTGTGTGTGAGGGAGAGCTGGGGGGGGAGGGAGCGAGCGAGAGCGCGCGCGCGGGTGCATGTGTGTGTGCGTGTGTGTGTGTTTGTGTGTGTCTGTGTGAGAGTGAGTGAGTGAGTGAGTGAGTGAGTGAGTGAGTGAGTGAGTGAGTGAGTGAGTGAGTGAGTGAGTGAGTGAGTGAGTGAGTGAGTGAGTGGGTGAGTGGGTGGGTGGGTGGGTGGGTGGGTGGGTGGGTGGGTGGGTGGGTGGGTGGGTGGGTGGGTGGGTGGGTGGGTGGGTGGGTGGGTGGGTGGGTGGGTGGGTGGGTGGGTGGGTGGGTGGGTGGGTGAGAGAGAGAGAGAGAGAGAGAGAGAGAGAGAGAGAGAGAGAGAGAGAGAGAGAGAGAGAGAGAGAGAGAGAGAGAGAGAGAGAGAGAGAGAGAGAGAGAAGACTAACAGAACGAAAGAAACGACTAACAGAGACGAAAACAAAGAGAGAAACAAAGAGACAAGACTTGACCTATCACTTTGACGAAATATATGGTGGCAGCGTGATAGACAAGCCACACAGAGGCAGGTGGGGAATATTATGGCTCAGGTTCAGGTCGACAGTAGGGCGAACACATACATGGTGGGAGAACAGACATGACGGTGAAACATGCAGTCAGACAGAATATGTAGTACGGGAGAACATTCCGTACGGATTACCTTAATGAGCACAAGACAGAAGAATAGCCACAACGGGAAATGGCAGAATGCATAGGAACATGGTAAGGCCTTGCTTCCGGTGCGCCTTGGCAAGCATGGAAGGGGAGAACACACAAGGAAGGGCCTTGCTCATCCCTCACCTTGATGAGCATGAGATGGCAGAGCCAATGAGACGGTTGAACGTAGGTACATGAATACGTCGCTTATATGTGTATATGGGAGTGACCTTGCTTCCATCTTCAGCTCACCTCGGCAACCACATGACGGGCGCATAAATCCAGCGTACCGAGAAAATATTGCCCACACCTCACCTTGACAAGCATCAGCCCCCCGTCCATGTCCTTCACCACCACCGGCTCGTCCTCTCCTCCCCCTGACTCCTCACTGCCCAGCTTGCCCAGGGGGCTAGGGTGGATCGAGGCGCTGGACATGCGCGGCCGTGACTGGCCGCCATCCGACTCAGAACCAGACGCGCCGCCCTGTGGGGAGAAGAGGTGGGTGGGTGGGTGGGTGGGTGGGTGGGTGGGTGGGTGGGTGGGTGGGTGGGTGGGTGGGTGGGTGGGTGGGTGGGTGGGTGGGTGGGTGGGTGGGTGGGTGGGTGGGTGGGTGGGTGGGTGGGTGGGTGGGTGGGTGGGTGGGTGGGAGGGAGGGAGCAAGAACAGAAGAAGATGGGGCATGAGGCATGGGCAGAACCGTTGGATAAAATTAAAATAAACTCAAAACAAAAATCAAAGTCAAAGACAAACTTAGAAAATTTTAAAATGAAGACAAAAATATAACGAAAAAAAGCTCAGAAACAATTTCAATGCTAGTGCCCATCCAGCCAGCGCGGCGCAGGATTACAAATCCAGTGCTTCAAGTTGGTCCAAGGTACCGTTTCAAATGAGTACAACTCAAAGTGGGCCAAGGGGACTTGCTGGCTGGATGCATATTGGGGGGGAATCTTGAATCCGTGACAGGGAGGATGACAGATACACACACAGGAGAGAAAGAGAAGAAGGCGGGAGCGGCATCAGCAGGAAAGAGTCATCAGGGATTCATCAGCGAGGCATGCCCCCCCTACTCCCCCTTCGCCTAGCCCCGCCCACCGAAAAACCCAACCACCGCCAGCCCCCGCCAGCCACCGCACCCGTTGCCCGCTCTGCATTGCCTCCGAGCCTCTCACCAGCCTCATTTGCATTTGCGCACAAGGCATTGCGTCCAAGCCTCTCACCAGCGAGGGGCTAGCGGGATTGGTACCGCCGTTGGAACGCGGGCTCCCGGTCATCTGCAACTGCTTCACGTAGTCGATCACCTCGCCGAGCAGGGATGCCTTGTCCGCCTGGAGAGGGGGAGGCGCGGGGACAAGAAGCAACCACAGGCACAACGAGCATACGTGCCAGCGGCGAGGGGCACGCAGAGCACCGAAACGGGTCGCAGGCAACAGTTAGTTTACCAACCAACTTTTCTACGCCTTTTCCTCCTGGGGGCCGGCAGGCAAGGACAAGGAAGACAGCAGGTACGAGTCCATGCACAAGGGGCAAGGGGCACGCAAAAGACAAAAAAAGTCAGAAAAGGGGGATACACTTGACAGTTGGTTGCAAAAGTATTTGCACAAGGATCAACGGCCGCAGAGATCACGGACGCCCAAACGGCACACAAGGGCCGCAATCGACTTTATTAGTGACCTCGTTGGCGGCCTTGCGAAGCCGTAGAGGGGGGTACTACGGGAGCATGATTGGGGGTACCAAAGGGGCAAGAAGAGGATGAGAAAGAGTCGAAAAGGCGAAAAGGCGAAGCGATTGCCGACACATTCCATCTCAAGGCGCGCGCGGTGCCAGCGGGGGGAATGTGCATGATCTATTCAACACGTGAAAAGGGAGGGAGGGCATGAGACCACCCACAACAGGGCACCGCAGCCACGTGCTTCTGATTCATGGGGCACCGCAGCCAGTGCTTCTGATTCATGGGGCACCGCAGCCACGTGCTTCTAACTCATGGGGCGCCGCAGCCACGCGCTTCTCATTCATGGGGCACCGCAGCCACGCGCTTCTTATTCATGGGGCACCGCAGCCACCTGCTTCTGATTCATGGGGCACCGCAGCCACGTGCTTCTAATTCATGGCACTAGGAGCAGCCGTGCAACACACGCTGCGAAGAAACGCAACCCAACCCCATAAGAACGCACTGTGCTGGGAGCGGACGGAAGAATAACGCGGGGACCGTAGCGAGAGCATTGAGGCAAGAGACCCACCCTGGGCGTGCTGAGCACCCGCTCGCACAGCAACGACGCTATGAAACAGGGCACCCGCTCAGAAAGCAAGGATGACTTGCAGCAGGGTATCCCACCGTGGACAGGGGCTACCTACCCTACTACCCACTCATGCGCATGAAATCACTCACCCACGACGCGCACGACCGACCCACGGCGTGCCCATCCCACGCATGCCCTACCACGGATGCATGCGCAACTAGCTACTGCCCACTTGCAGTCATCACATGGGCCCCAGCTCGGACGCGCTGGGCACGCTGCCAGTACATCCCCCACCGCGCATCCCCTGACTTGCTCCCATCGCATTTATCTGACTCTCACCTTTGACGCGCTGGGCACCAGCTCGCGCAGCGTGTTGAAGCGGTCGTTGATGCGGTCGCGCCGACGCTGGGTTTGTGTGTCATGTCGGTTGGTGGCATGTATGTGTGTGTGCATGTGTATGTGTGTGTGGATGGTATGGTATGGTTTAGTTTGGTATGGTATGGTATGGTATGGTATGGTTTGGTTTGGTTTGGTTTGGTTTGGTTTGGTTAAGTTTGGGCAGGGGCGGTGTTCGCAGTTTGTGGTCGTGGCGCCAGGAGAGGTGGTGGTGGGGAACGGGGCGGACAACCAGCCATACAAAAGGTCCAAGACAAAAGGTCATGACACGGCAACCAAGCGAGCTGGCGACGAGGCAAGGTTCAGGGACGCAGCCAGGCGGGGTTGGGTGGCGATGAATCGAAGCTCTGGATGCCACAGAGGGGCCACCGTGGAAGGGGGGCTGGTAAAGCAGGCAGAAAAGTTGCCTGGGAAACAGGCCATGGGAAGGCAAACACGCTGCCAGGGAAAGCTGAGCCGTTTTGAAGGCAGAAGTCCCGTGCCATCCACTAGCAAGCTCGATAACTTTTATAAAAAAAGAAAGAGGCAGGCGTGATAGGGCGGGAGGCAAGGCAGGCATCCAGCGACTATGAACATCCTGCGATCAAACTACGGGCTACCTATCATCCTTCTTTTCTTTTCGATCAACTTTAACTCTTTAACCAATCAATTCTTTCCTACCAATCCTTACCTATCAACTTTTTCCTACCAATCCGTACCTATCCACTCAACGTAACAAACCAGGTCAAACGTTGGGGTGATGAATTTGTAAACGCCGCACATGCATGTACCTGTACACCAGTAAACACACAATGTAACATTTGCACACTCACGTCTCTCATCTCGTACGTACCCGCTCCGCCGCGCTGTGGCTCGCGGGCTTCATTTTCGTGACCCCCTTGAGGAGGGGGATGGGCGACTGCGGATGGTCCAGGTACCCCCCCTGCGAGTGCGGGGCAGGACAGAGCAGAGCAGGCACAGGCCAGCAAAACAGGGCAGGCATCCCGGGCATTGTCAGCGAGGGCATTCTCAATAAGAGCATTCGCAGCGAGGGCATTCTCAATAAGAGCATTCGCAGCGAGGGCATTCTCAATAAGAGCATTCGCAGCGAGGGCATTCTCAATTAGAGCATTCGCAGCGAGGGCGTTCTCAGTAAGAGCATTTGCAGCGAGGGCGTTCTCAGTAAGAGCATTTGCAGCGAGGGCGTTCTCAGTAAGCATTCGCAGCGAGGGCGTTCTCAGGAAGGGGATCTCCTACAGGAGCTGGGTGGCACTAACAGCGTGGGGCGGATCACCCTGCCTGTGACCTACGGTCATGGGAGCGCAACGCGATGTCGAGATAGTTATGAGACAGTACAACTGGAACCCGACAGCCTGAGGAGCGGGTCAATAACACTAAAAACAATTGTTTTGTTTGTGTGCCTTGCCAAGTACAGGTCACGGTCTCGCTGGCCACCAACGGGGCCGGCGATGCATGGCCACAAGGGCCGACTTGTCGGCACGAGCGCTGGTGTCGCAGAGCTCCTAATAATAGCCTCGAATCTCCATGGAAAAGGTGAAGTATCCACATAGAAAAGGTCAAGTAGAAAGGTAAGGTAGCAACATAGAAAAGGCCACTACGCAAAATGACGGGAGAGCTATTGTTACCCATGTTGTGCACTTGCCAACAGGGTAAAGGAAAACGGCACGTCCCAGTTCTCAACAGGGTGCGAACGCAAGGTGTTAGGGTGGTACTAACACGATGGCTGGTCTTGATTCAATTGGCCAGTACCAAAAAAAATGACCCGTGAACCCTTGCAACTCCCCAACCCCCCTGGTACAGAGGCAATCCAATCAGCTGATGAGAAGCGTTTGCCAAGCGTTTGCCAACTAACCCCCCACCAAAGCGTTTGCCAAGCGGTGGCCAAATAACCCCCCACCAAAGCGTTTGCCAAGCGGTGGCCAAATAACCCCCCACCAAAGCGTTTGCCAAGCGGTGGCCAAATAACCCCCCACCAAAGCGTTTGCCAAGCGGTGGCCAAATAACCCCCCACCAAAGCGTTCGCGAGGCGGTACAAAAGTCACCCCCAGGGACCCCCCCCACAAAAGCAAGCGCGCCGCCACCTGTGCCAGTGCGGTGCATGCCTCTTGCGTGCATCTCTACCGCAGCAACATAGACAAGAGCCAGCGCAATCCAGATCACCCCTGCTCCCCCCCCACCTGTGCCAGTGCGGTGCGCGTGTGCCAGCTGGTCATGCGTGGCGACCCGAATGAATCCATCGCGCCGCCACCACCCAGGACCCCCGCCGCCATGGCCGCCGCCACCGCCGCCCCCCCCCAGTGCCTGTGGCACCCCCCCCCCCCCCCCTGACGGAGGCGACACGTGCCCCAGTTGCCCCGGGGAGGGTATGTGTGGGGACAGACTGCTTGCGCCGAGCGAGGAGATGCTGCTGGGGGAGATGCCCGCGCTGTGCCCGCTCGTGTGGCCGCTGCGGGGGGACACGTGGTTTCGGGGGGAAATGTGGCCCTGCGGGGACAGGCGGGTGCTCGCGGGCGACATGTGGCCATCATCGGGCGTCTCCGAGAAGTTGGAGCGCGTGAGCTGCGGGGTGGGAGGGCGGTTAGGGCAGATAGGGTGGAGCGGGCAGGGCCGTTGGGGAGACACACAAACAGACCAAAAAGTTGGGATTCGTGAGCTCTGGGGTGGGAGGACAGTTAGGGCACATGCACAAGCAAAACCATACACGAAGATTTTTCGCGTAAGAAGTGTGTGTGTGGGGGGGGGGGGGCGTAAGGCGGGGCTGACCGTTTGTCTGAATGTGCGCGTGAGAGACAGAGAGAGAGGGGCTAAGATTGCGGGGGTCAGGTGGGGGTGGGGTGAAAGAGTGTGTGCACGTGGAAAACGGGAGGGAAAGCGTGCAGTGCATGCTTCAAGCAGTGCACGGCACCCAGATTTCAAAACAAGGCACACAAAAAAGACAGTATACTATTGATACAGCACCGACTAACCATAGCTATTGACGAAACTCCTGATTATTATATTTATTTATCCCTATTTATCATTATTATCACTAATGCTAATATTCATACTCTCCTGCTAATCTCCTGTTATTCTTCTGCTATTCTCCTGTTGCCTACCGGAGTCCTGCGAGCGCATCGTGGTAATCACCCTTCCACGGTCATGCAGAGCCAATAATACTGTACGCAGATTGAAGCGCTTTCAAGGCGGACGTTCCGTGCCTCACCTGCAACGGTGCCAGGCCCAGCGGGATGCGCGGCCGACCCACGTTCGCACCCCCGCCAGGGAAGGCCACGGGCGCTGCTGGCATCCGCGGGGGTGGCACGGCGTCGCCCACGGGTGCGCCGACGCCTCCCGCAGTGAAGTGCATGGCCGTGTTGCTGCGCGCACGCATGTGCAGCTGCTGGAGCACGGCCGAGACCTCGCGGTGGGTCCTGGTAGCCGACATCTGGTTCATCATGCCGGCGTCCGCGCCGCCCACCTGGCAGGTTGTGGGCGGTGTTTGTGGTCACACAGGTGGTTGGGGTGGTGGTTGGCAGGAGTGGTTGCAGAGGTGGTTAGGGTGGCAGCGGCGGCGGCGGTGGTCATCCTCATTGTTGGGAATGAAGGCAAGGTATGTGGCGTGTTGTGTGGTGGTGGTGGTGACATGGCCAAGAGCAAGCAGGTAATGGGTCGGGTTACGACCCTTTCCCCCTCCACCATTTTCCATTCCCTTTGTCTCCACGCTACCCCTTTTTCGGGCCACCCGGAATCCCCCCGCCCTTTGCCGGGCCATTTTATGTCCCCCCTCCCCATACTGAACATTTCCCCCCTCCCCATACTAAACATTTGGGAAGAGGATTGAGACATCTTCGAGTGACCCACTTCCACATCTTCAGCATCCACCAAGGGGGTTGCCTTGGCAAGCCGTAGCTCCACATCATCCCCACGCGGCAAGCCACCTAACTCGACATTACACCCTAGTAAACCTGTCAGAAAATGCAAACGATCGGAGGCAACCCTCCTCCCCTGTCACCCCACGCAGCCAGCCACCCACCTCGCTCTCACCCCACGCAGCCAGCCACCCACCTCGCTCTCACCCCATGGAGCGAGACACCCACCTCCATGTCGTCCCGCTGTTGCTGTTGTTGCTGCTGCTGCTCCCGGTCGAGCTGAGTGATGAGCACGCCGATCTCGTGCTCGCTCAGCGAGGCGAGCGCGTCCAGGCCCTCGGGCGTGGCCATGCACGCCTTGATCTGGGGGCATGGGAGGCACGGGGTTATGGGGGGACACAGGGACACCACGCATGGGGGTATGCCAAGGCGGGCACGGGCAAGCGGGGCCAGTGCAGAGGGAGACATAGGTATTGATTGGTGCAGAGAAAGACACTGGCAAACAGGCTCTCAAGCGTGGCCATGCATGCCTGGATCGGGGGACGCAGGCATGGACAACGAGAATAGGACATGGGGACACGGGGACACAGGGACACAGGGGTTGGGCAAGCGAGGCAGGAATGGGCAAGCGGGCCAGGGATAGAGCAGGCACTGGCACCCGCACTAGCACCAAGTTAGGCACAGGCACAGGCCCGATGGCACACGGCAGGCTGCAACTCTGTACGATGGGCATCCGAGGCCCTAGGACGCCAACCATGCGCACGGTTTGGTCGGTGCGGGTGCTAGATGCACGACAGGGCAGGCACTTGGAGTGGGAGACACAGAATTGCTGTTTAGGGTAGGTGGGCGGTCGCGTTGGTGTGCAGTGGATGGTGATTGATGACCCAACGAAGGTGAGGTTCAAAACATAATACAAGCCCAACCAAAAATAAAACTTCGAGACTTTAATTAAAATAAACATAAGCATACATTTACAACGTTTATATAAAAAGAGACAACCGGCGCAGGTTTGAAACATGGAAGATCCGGACCGTGGAAGCTTGAGCCTGCCATACATATTGAACCATACATGGAACATAATATAAAACCAAACCAACCTTGCTCAGCAGGCTCTGGAAGTTGGAAGGTGCGGTGCTTGCTGCCTGCACCGACCCATCGACCCAATCAGAGGCGGCCTGCTGCGCCGATAGCGACCCCAGCGCGCTCACGTTACTGCTGCTGACGTCCCATGACTGGCTCAGTGGCGCCATTGTCCTCCGCTGCTCCTGCTGCTGCTGTTGCTGCTGCTTTTGTTGCAGGAATGCCTGCTGTTGCTGCTGCTGCTGCTGTTGCTGTTGTTGTTGTTGCTGCTGCTGCTGCTGCTGTTGTTGTTGTTGCTGTTGTTGTTGCTGCTGCTGCTGCTGCTGCTGGTGCTGTTGCAATGCCAGCTGTGCTGAACCGACGGCTGAGTAGGCGTCGCTCACTGGTGAGGGCGTTGGTCAGGTTTAGGACAGGTTGTGAGGTGGGTGAAGGGCACGCGTAGGGCGGGTGTGGGACATGTTTGCATGGCTTTACGGGGGGCTTAGAGGATGCAGATGTAGGGTTGGTGCACATGCCAACACCCAACAGGCACGCGCTGAATTAAAGGCCACATGCCTCTATGACATGCACCCACACGCAAGGCACCCAGCAGCATATCTCCCTAGTGAAAGTGCAACGACCCGCGGCGACAAGCGCTTGACGTTTGGCACGATCACTAGCGCGTGCCGCATGCAGTAACCCAAAAGCCATGCTGCTAAGCCAAATTTTGTTTCGCGCATGATGGATCACTAGGAGACACCATCAATGTGTCATCCTACAATAAATGCTGGGGTCACACTCACCCATGTACATACGCCCCCCCAGACCCCCCCCCCCCCCCACCTACCTACCCCCCCCCCCCCCCAAAAAAAGGACCGTTGCCATACCATGTGGCCTACATATAAGCGAGCTCCGAAAATGTATGTTGTGACATGTGTGACTACTGGCTATTCTATGTAAGTGTTTAATACATCTTTTGAATTTTCAACTAGCTAGTAGTATATATTTATTTAACTAGGCTTTTATACTCTGTACTATACACCCTAACCCTAAACCCTAAACCCTTAGCTACCTTTATAACCTATTCAGGGCAAAGCTGGCCGTTCACATTGAAAAACCGGGCAGGTTCAGGGCCAGACCTAAAAGACCAGGCGGGTTACTGTTAGAGCTAAAAGACCGGGCGTGTTACTGTTAGAGCTAAAAGACCAGGCGGGTTACTGCTCGCACTTCCCATCCCCCCTACCTCGCCCAAGCCGCGGCCCCTGCAGCATGGCCCCAGGGCCCATCCCCGTCAGCGACGCCACCGAAATATCCCCTGCCGGCCGCCCCATCATCGCGCCCAGTGCGTCCGGTACTGCAGGCCCACCACGTGGCGTGGCCGGCTGTCCCCTGGGGAACCCCTCCGCGAGCCCCATCTGTGCGACCGGAGAGTTGAGCGAGTGGTTAGACCCCCCGCTGAGGCTCCGCTGGAGGTGGGCCCCCGAGTGGCTGCGCGTGAGGGTCGACCCGAGGGAGTCTTGACGGGCAAGCACTGCAGCAGCAGCGATTAAATGTTCGCGGGAGCTCTGGGCACTGCCCCCACCCAGAGGGTTAGTGAGCAGGGACTCCCCCGCAGGCGGCATGCCCCCGTTGACGAGCTTCCAGCGCTCAGCCATGCCGATGTCGTGCATCACGTCGTCCTTGGCAGAGGGGGATGGCTGAGAGGGGATGGATTGCTGGCCGACGCCATGTGGTTAGGGGTGGGGGTGGGTGGTAATGGATGGAATGGAAGGGCCGGGGGGGGTGGGGTGGGGTGTGGGGGGGTTGAGTGACGACCAGGTGACCGAGGGCAACATGATTTTTAGTGCCACGCACACGCGCTCGTGGGCATGAACGCAGGCAAGGGTCAGCAGCCCCCCCGATAGGGCACATCAGCAAGCAAGGGTGTATAATTGTGAGCATGTTCTCCATGGCCTGGCAAGCGGCGTGCCCTGTAACTCAGAAATATTGCCAGGTCGATCTCCCGGTCATCGCCCTAATCCCACCCCCCCATCCTCCAACCTGCCTGCCCGCCCACCTGCGCCCCAACCCACCCTGCATGCGTCCTCCTGTCGACCCCCTTTCAAATCAACCCCCCTCTGCCCCTTCCCCTTCCCCTACACCCTGGGAGCCACCACGCCCACCCACCCCTACCTCATTGACCAGCCCACGCACCGGCCACATGCCCCCCCGGTTCTCCTGCATCATTTGCCGCTGCTGCTGCTGGTGGTGATGGTGCTGCTGCTGTTGTTGCTGCTGCTGGGCCATCGCGTCGGGCCATGCCATCAGCGGCCCCTGCATCATGGGCATGCTGGGCATCCCCGTGCCGGTGCCGGCACTGAAGGACCGCCGCAGCATCACCTGCTGCTGCTCGTGTTGCCGCTGGAGTAGCGCCTCCGTTTGGGGGTCTGTTTTCACCTGCACTTGGTCCCGGGGGGAATGAATGAACGTGCAGGGTTGGTGGATTAAGTGTGTGTGTGTGTGTGTGTGTGTGTGTGTGTTTGTTTGTTTGTTTGTTTGTTTGTTTGTTTGTTTGTTTGTTTGTTTGTTTGTTTGTTTGTTTGTTTGTTTGTTTGTTTGTTTGTTTGTTTGTTTGTTTGTTTGTTTGTTTGTTTGTTTGTTTGTTTGTTCGTTTGTTTGTTTGTTTGTTTGTTTGTTTGTTTGTTTGTTTGTTTGTTTATCGGTTTGTGGGTTGGTGGGTGGGTGGGTGGGTGGGTGGGTGGGTGGGTGGGTGGGTGGGTGGGTGGGTGGGTGGGTGGGTGGGTGGGTGGGTGGGTGGGTGGGTGGGTGGGTGGGTGGGTGGGTGGGTGGGTGGGTGGGTGGGTGGGTGGGTGGGTGGGTGGGTGGGTGGGTTCGTTTGTTCGTTCCAGTTTGTCCAGTTGGTTGTCCGGTTGGTTGTCCGGTTGGTTGGCTGGTCGGGTGCATGGGTGCATGCGTGGGCAAGTTGGACACATAAGAGGGGATGCATCAGTAAAACACGTGCCTGTCAGGAGGTCACAAAGTGGGGGAGAACGAAGGTCAGGAGTAGGGGAAAATAAAGGAGGTGGATCACCCGGAAGGAAAAAAGATGGGGATTGAAGACAAACGGACCCAAATGAACCCCGGGGGGGAAGGGGGGACAGTGTGGTAGGGGGGCCAGGGCAGGGCAGTAGGACAGTAGGGACAAGCATGGCAGGTAAGGAAGGAGTACAGGGCCCACGAAGTCAACGAGAAAAAAGGAGAACGGGATTTTGCCTTCTTAATCGCTAATTAACGTTGAGGACGTGTTCACTGATTGACAATTGGCGGATTTGTTAGTTTACACAAGCGCAGGTTGTCAAGGCGCAGCCAGCTCCTGTCCGGAACTGGTCAGGCATTCGTATAGCTTGAGATAGCTTGGTTAGGCAAACAGATTGGCCACCATCCCCAACTTCAGAAATACACTTTAAAATTCCTCAAGATTAAAACGAGGAAGTAGCAGCTAGATTTATCTGATTGAAAAGAAAAAATTAATCTAATTTTGACAAGCAACAGTTGTTGCGACCCAGGACCTCCTCCTCATCCTCATCCTCCTGGTCCTCCTCCTCCTCCTCCTCCTCCTCCTCCTCCTGGTCCTCCTCCTCCTCCTCCTCCTCCTCCTCCTCCTCCTCCTCCTCCTCCTCCTCCTCCTCCTCCTCCTCCTCCTCCTCCTCCTCCTCCTCCTCCTCCTCCTCCTCCTCCTCCTCCTCCTCCACCACCACCACCACCACCACCACCTCCTCCTCCTCCTCCTCCTTGGCTCTAGTCCCCTACCCCCCCGGTTTGCGCAGCCAGCGTCGCACAGAACATGGTACGCGACCAAACCCAGGAGTGCATACAATCCGGTAACGTTTTGGGCGGCCTATCGTATGAGCCCAGCCCCACATAACTCATCCATGCGTTAGATTTCGATCCTGTGATATCCGAACCATGGCATTTAAGCCAGCGGCGACAACGGATCAACCTGGGATGTTGCAATAAGGGAAGGGTTAAAAAACGCTGCCTTCACTGTGTGCGAGAATTCTCCCTCAAGATATCATATGTAAACCCTACCAGGCCACGATGAGTTTTGAAGGGCGGGCCCAGTCAAACGCATACAATCGGCGGACACAAGCCTGGTATTTGCGCAACCAACCTGGTCGAAAAAGGAAAGCACGCCTTGCAGTTCGTTGTCGAAAAAATTACAATCTGCATCTTCCGGAGCCGACATTACGGCACCTCCTTTTTCCCACTACGCCTGACCCTATTCCTTAAATGGACTACTAATGCATTCCATCCTAGCCCGTGTCCGGCATGCGGGTGGCTCGCACGCCAGCAATTCTCGGGCAGCTCCAACTGCCAACGCCTGCCTCATGTTCATCGTAACTACATACGTTTGAGCTGTTCACGGGTATATGTTATGGCCGCGGCTAATTACCCAAAAATGGCCGCCGCACAAGCACCCAATAAACTTAATTATGCTTACCTTAATACCTTCGATACCGCGTTACTCCATTTTCAAGTTCGGTCTCCTTGCCAAACCGCCTCGACAGTTTGCGGCCCTGCAACGTCCTGAAGAATTCTCACAGCGCAAGGCAGGGAACATTTACGTATGTACTACGTAGTGGAGAACTGGAGATGCCACTTTACTGCGCGAAATCGCCCAAAAGGGTTAGCGCTGAAGTTGGGAATCCTGGTATTACTCCACTACGCTATCCCTGGTCGTACAGTATCATATATTTTGACAACGGGCTCAATCAAAGTCAGCCAGTCAGTCTGTCAGTTGGATCCCGCTAAATCAAAACGCCGATCGATAAAGATATTCTCGATGTAGTTACCTCAAATAGTTTCGTTCTGACTTGTCAATCTCGACGACTGGGGCATCCAGTCAAGATTCGCTAGATTCCTGAGACCCTTGCGCTTCCGCTTGCGCTAGACAAGAGCAACGTGGGACACAAGAACAACACCAACAACACAAGAGCAACGGCAAAACGTGTACGGACAAGACTTCCTTGGATACTTCCCGTTGTTGTTGTTGTTGCTATTGTTGATTCCCACGCCGCACAAGGGCAGCAGAGATTTGAAAACGGCCGAGGGCCAGAACAGCATAACGTAAATATTCAGTAAAGATTGAGTAAATATATTGAATAATTCCGGGATGGGATACTTCCGGGGGCGTGACGGCCGAGATTCGCTAGAGATACGTTTCGGGACATCGGGGATGCAAAAAGACCAATATGCAACGTCGATCATCGTAGCTCAACTCAAGGTAGAGGTGGTTGTTGTTGTTGTTCACCCATCTGACGGTCGTAAAACGTTGGGAGAGTAAATGGGTGGGATAGATGTGCATTGTTGTTGTTGTTGTGTCCCATCTAAGGACGAGGTACGGGTTCGAATCTTGGCTCGAAAAACCTTTCAGTTTCCATTCCGGTCCTCTTAAGGTCCCCCTCCTTGTCGACACCTGTAATTTTAAAATATTTCGATTGGACGAAACAATGTAATGTGCATTATTTATTCTGGATATTTGACAGAATCGATGCTTCTTCCTTGCTGACCTTTGACAGAGTCTTCTGAAGTCTTCAGCGAAGATTTGATTAAATGATCTTGGATATCGGTAACTGCTTACTTTTTTGAATTCAGAGGGTTCTAGCATGGGTTTACTTTCGATTACGCTACTCGGTCAGATGTTTACGGTTATGTCGGATGTCAAATGTTCAGGATTAATGCTCATGTCGGATGTCAGATGTTCAGGATTAATGCTCTGAATAGGATGAAAACGGGACACAATGGGGTCTGACACTTGACAGTGGGGTTGGCGCCAGATACTTGTCCACGGCGTGGGACAAGTGCACAGCCAAATTCCCTGCGATCACTGTGATTCCTTTTTGCCTGGTACCACTCGCAGATTTGACCGTCAGATATTCGGCCCGCCAGTCTGAACTGTCGGATCTTAGGTTCGAAATAAAAGTATGACACTTTTGAAATGTTGGTGGTTTTGGGGAAACTATGGAAAAGGTGGCGCCCTGGCGCGGTCGTATGCGTGGCCGTAGATCAATCATCGGACGGTTAAACTGGATGAGCGGAAACCCAGAACGAGAGGTCTGTCGTCAGGATCAATTAAATCAGCGGCGAAAATCGTTGGTGGAAGGGCGGGGGTGGCGGGACGGGAGGGTCCCCCAAGAAACCGCCCCAAGAAGCCGCGGCAGACTACGGGCGCGCTGAACCGTTGTGGAGGGGTGGCCAAGAAACCGCGGCAGTTACAAAAGGCGCCATGACGGCGCGCACTGGACTTGTCAGCCTGGACCTGGTCAACAAGAATATTCTGCCGGCAGCCTGCTTCTTTTCCGGGCCTGGACACTTTCTAGATCGGAATCTGTAATGTCTGGCCCACTCTGGTTCCGGGAGACAATCTCTACTAAAATGGCAGCCTGAACTAGGCCTGAAGATTCAATCATGGCTCCGGACTGCTCCGGAAGATGGTGGATTCTCCCTTTTTTATTTCCGCGAGGCGGTTATTGTTCAACTGATGAACTTTTCACGCGGACAAACAACAGGTAGGTACTGCAATCTGGTTCAAAAGCAACTTCCCCGCCTCCCTGGAAACTGAACCCCCGACGCAGTCGGGGCACGTGTAGGGTGTAGATTCCGTAACGTCTTTATTTCATGTCCATCTACGGACACGATGGTCCGAGAAATGAAAAATTCATTGCTTTGGACCAATTCTGACCAAATCTCGGGACAAATCTACCAGTTCGTACATGTCAGTGTTTCCGATTAGTGGCGATAGGAGGGGTGGCATGCCCGGGCAAAATTTCCTGGAACCGCGGTACCAGAGAGGGTTGTCCCAGGGGCTGACGGTGGTGGATTTTCGCGGGGCCCATGGTTAACCGCGGGGTTTGAGGGTAAAAAACTTGCCGGTGGCGGTTCGTGGGCCCTGGGTGAGCAGAACCGTGGTTTACAACGTGCCAGTAGAAATCTGCCACGTGTAATATGTTAGACTAGGGCTGTACGTCACGCCGGGTTGGCTCAGGACCGTGGTATCCTATGGACCAGTAGAAGTATGCCACGTGGATAATGTTGTAGGTACTGTACCTGTTCCTGCCACGTGGCTTTTCCTGGCCGCCACGTGCCAAGTCACTTGAACCATCAGGCGCATGCCACGTCATTATGTGCATCATGTGTGCGTCAGGTGTGTGCATCATGTGGGCTTGTTTTGAGGGCTGTTGCCACGTGGCAGAATAATGGAGTACGGAGAGAGAAGAATAGTAGTAGAATGTTCAGTTTAGTGGGTAGTAGGGATAGTTACCGCAAATAGGAGTCCGAGGGTGGTACCGGCTCTCGGGCTTGCCGGCGGCGGCCGGCGGGTACCATGGTCCTGGACGCTACCGTGGTACCAGCAGCGTTGGGTGCCGGTTGCGGTCCACGCGTCATGGTTGGACCGCGGGCCCGGCCTTTTTTGTCCGGCGGTGGTGGTTTTTGTGACCGCGGACCCTTGGCTGGATGCCACCCCTCCTGTGGCGATATGCCGCCAAATGTGGCGGTGTGGCACTTTTTTTGGTAAAATGTGGCGGTGCCACCCTATTTGACAAGGCCCCCAAGAAGCCACAAATTGGCCGTGCTGTTCTACTTTCTAGTTTCGTTTCGCCACAGAGTGGCCGTGCCTGAAGTTCACTCTAGTACAGGTTACGCCACAATTGGCAGTGTCAGCCGAACTTCCGGCCGGCGTTCCGCCACGAATCTCCCTTTAGAAAAGTGCAACAGTGCATACCGCTAGATACCGCTTAGTGCATGTTAGTAGCGCCAAGTGGCCCGCTGGCCGCTGGACAGGCTGGGCACTGAGCAGTGACTACCGTAGTGAGCTAGACCGGTGCAGTGTGCAGTGAGCTAGGTAGAATTGAATTACAAGAATCAACCAAAGTCTTGTCCAATCAAAATCATCGTCTTCGGAGCAGTATCTTAGAAACGACAGTATCCTCGAATCCATCGTCGAGAATGGGGACCGAATCATTGCGACAACGATATAAAAAAGTACGAAAAAGTACGCAAAAGTACGAACACAAACGAGCAAGTGCGGCGAACTAAATGCGTCGAACTAAATGAGATGGTCACACACGGGTGTGAAGGTGACAGGTGAAGGGCTAATAGGGCGCGTTATGTGACCAGGGAAGCCAGTGGATCTGAGTCATTTCCCCTCTCACCTCTTTGGTCCATAATTGGCTAATAAAAAATATACCCATTTCCCCGAAAAAATGCGTCGAACTCACGATTAATCTACACGGGCGGCCGGCAGGCAGAGACCCGCCCTGTATCATCAGCCAGTACGGCGCCCGCCGCGCCGCGCTGACCCCGCCGTTCTACTTGGTTGGCAGGCTTTGCTGCACCAATGAATGGTTGGAAAGCCAGCCCGCCTGTTACGCCGCAAGCCTCGGCCGCCACCTCTACCTCTACCTCTTCTGATACTACCTAGACTAGTAAGGCCGCCTCTATTTAAACCCCTAGCGAAAGACGAACGAGACGATCCAGATCTCAATGCATTGACATATGTGCTACTATAATATGCCATAGGCCATTTAACCAAACCCGTTTACTCCAGGAAAAGAGGAAGGAAACACAACTACACTGCCGTGACCCAAGCCTATATGTGTTAATTCATTTAACACACGCCGAGTGACCACACACGGAGTGGAACGTGCATAAATGGTCACCAACGGTCCAACAGGCTCGGGCCGACCTGGCCCTCGCCTGCAAAACACAGAAACACAGGCAGGTGCACAGATGCACGCCGGTCCACTACATTCTACAAAAGGATAAGGACCACTAATAAAGTACGCGGCGCGGCGCCCAAAGGCACCCAATATACCACAGTACTGTTACGGGGACAATCATGTCCCAGCTAGAACTGCACGTAAACCTAAACAGCCGAGGCCAAGGACCTAATTTACGTCCGTAACTACAACGAATTGTTACGCGACGTAACACCTCCCCCCCCACAAAAGGTAGGGAGCCCCTCCCTACGCAGAGAGAAGGAAACCAAAGGGGTAGGAAAAACCTAATGCACCCAGCACACACCAACACAATCGATAGACCATCCCAGATACAAAGCACCAATAGTTCACACGGTCTCCACCACCACGCCGGGTGGTGTAGGGTTAGCCAGCACCAAGCCTGGTGGTAGGTTCCCCTAACTGCCTGGAACGGAGTCCTGGCCGGGGGGGACGGCACTGGGCAGGACACACAGAGTAAACACATCAGCGCTAAGGACCAAGAACAGCCAACCAACTGGCCAGAATATGAGGGCGACTCTATATACCGGAGGGACAACACCCTCAGGTCGGGCCTAAGGCCCTCTATCTAGTGGCCATCCGTCTGATAAGTGCCACGAGAGGCCAGCAGGACCTCCAGGTAGGCCTGGTAGTGGGCCACATCCTCGACATTGTCATGCCTATCTACAGTGAGGAAAACATCGGCCCACACGCCGTCAGGAAAGAGGCCCAGGAAGGCCCAGTAATACCTATGCTGCGTGAGGACGACCTGGCCACGGGCCCAGTCCAGAAAGCCACAGGCAAAGAGGCGAAGGAAAGGCTCTACCGCGATCAAGCAAAGGGCCCGCAGGAGGAGGCGATGGTACCGGATCCGAGGGCGCATACCCGTCGGGAAGAACAGGTCCACCAGGGGCTCCACGTTGGACGGCCACAACCGGATGTGCCGAACCTCGCGGAGCGCCACCGACGAACACACTGTCGCGACCCGAATGTCTCTAGGTAGTCGCTGGCCCGAGGAGGAGGGTGACCGCGGGAGTCTAGACCCTGGCCCGGGATAGGCGCCGGACGACGGGCATCCCACTCAAGGATGGGCTGGAGGACCGGTGTACGCAGCACCCGGCACCGCAGGAAACTCTACCGTAAGGGCATCCGAAGCCATAATGCCCAGAGGCGGAGGGTAAGCCCACTGGAACCCACCGTAGGTGTCCAAGTCGTTGTGGCGCCTAGCCCAGCGATACAGAACGCGCCGAACCAGGATCTCACCCTGGAACACAGGATCAGCTAAAATAACCATGTCGAAAGGAGGCCGATCAGTCTCAATGGGTAGGCCACGATCCCGAGGCGCCCGACACACCTGGGAGAACCCGTAGGACATGGGAGATGGCAAGCTCAGCAGAGGCGCGCGGCAGGTCACACTGTCGGCAGGCGAGTGCGGACATACCATACCCAGGAATGGGCGTGTCGCGCGACTCCGGCGTCGCATGCACCACAGAAGGGGCCCTGTCCCGATCACCCTGGGACAACTCCCGGAGGGAATCGGCAGCGCGGGTGGCACGAGGATCCTGACCGGTGGACCGAACAACCGCGCCAAAGACCGCGAGGCCGAAGGGGCAGGGGCCGAAGCAGGGGCCGACGCAGGGGCGGGAGCCGACACCGACGCAGGTGGCACTGGTACAACAGGAGGTCGCGCCGGACCCGAAGCCAGAGAGGGCCGTGACGGACCCGCCACCGCAGCTGGCGCGCCGGTCTCCGTTGCCGGCGCACCCTCAGGCCACATATTGAAAATAGGGCCCGTAGGGACAGGCAGTCCGGCATAAGATTGGTTGCCATCCAAGCTCCAGTCGGGCACCGGAATCCTCTGCGGGGGACCACCCTCCCAAAGCCTGGGATGATCGCCCGTGTCGCTGAAGAAACCCCGCACTGGCTGCGATGGCGCAGCGGGGGCCCAGAGGAGGCGACGGCGGGCACAGCCGAAGGGGCGGAAGACTCGCGTCGCGGCGCGAAACGTCGGTCGCAGGCACAGGGCAACCGGAGGTGTCGGAGCCGCAGCAACCGAAGGGGTAGG
Organism: Mesostigma viride; assembly: GCA_009746045.1. Taxonomy (NCBI): domain Eukaryota; kingdom Viridiplantae; phylum Streptophyta; class Mesostigmatophyceae; order Mesostigmatales; family Mesostigmataceae; genus Mesostigma; species Mesostigma viride. Next base: position 66,560 of record RPFO01000542.1, on the reverse strand, counting down.
GGGCGCCGGCGAAACCACAGGTGCCGAAACAACCGAAGGGGTAGGGGGCGCGGACACCACAGACACCCCACCTGGCGTGGCCGGAGTCTGCGCTTGGGCCGCCAGAAGGCCCCGAACGCCGTGGTCAGGGACTGGATCTGAGCCTGCATAGCCGAACCGTCGCCGAAAGAGGATCAGGCAAACCCGAAGGGGTAGGCTCCACTGCAACACGCCGGGTCGACCGTGGGGACGACGGGACGGAGAGGGAGGAGCAGACGCTGAGGAGGAGGACGCAGCGCTCGAGGCTGAATATTCTGGAGTATAATGTACCTCGGCTGGGGCGCCCGTAGGGGCAGGACCAAACTGCTAATCCCGCCGACTGATCAGCTATCTCCATGAATTCTACGGCCCGTAGAGGTCGCAGGGGTTCTCATCTACCTCAGCATCACCCTCAGCCGGAAGCCAGGGAACACCTCCCGTAGGCAGGTGCGGCCCACAGGGGTAGAAAGGTAGGAGAACACTCGGGAGCACTGGAGAACCGCAGCTATCTGTCCCAAGGCGGACAGCGGGAACCACACCCTAACAAACAGTGCCCGGCATCGTCGAACCCGTGCAAAACAAGCTGGTGCGGCTCATCAGGGGAAGGGCCGTACCACGTGACCCCAAAGAGGGCCGCCCTGACTAAACCCGCATGTTGGGCCTGGAGGGCCGGCTGCACAACGCCACCCGGGTAACTGGACCGCGACACCCAGCGGCCCGGAAGGGCCTCGAAATACAGCTCAGGGTCCGGTGGGGCGGGGACGGCAGCGAGCTCTCAGCCGGAGGGGTAGGCTCTGACATGACGGCTGCGGAGGGGAGGGGACAACCAACCACCCGTCGACAGCAGACATAACATAAGAGAGGAGAAGGTCTACAACTAGAGCTTATGCAGGGTTTTATACTCCTGCAGCAGGCGACTACACCCATCTAGCTCACTCTCCGTATACCAGACCTTATCTACCTCACTACGAGCATACATCCACTTCACCTTATACTGGCGCTGGGTACCGCGGCCCTTTTTGATATCTCTATGGGCCACGATACCCTCTACCTCATCCTCTACCTCACCAGTATCCGGATTATGCTCTAAAGGGGCAGGGGCTAATTCTCTACCAGCGAACGTGCTCTGATGATAGAGCTTCAGCTGGCTTCTATGAAAGGTGCGAGAGTGGGTCTGCCAAGAGGTAGGAATATCTATCTCATACAGGAAATTACCTACTCTAGACAACACACGGAAGGGTCCTAAGAAGGCGGGCCTAAGTTTCACTTTCAGTTCAGCTTCGAACTTATGAGCGAAGCGGCCAACACGGGGGCCTTCTACTAAGACTAAATCTCCTATTTCTATCTCAGGTGCTCTTCTATCTAATGAGGCACGCAACCTAGCAAGGTATTTGGCCTGCGCCCTATGGTACCCTGCAATAGCGTTGTCGTGTGCATTCTTCATCTTATCTAATAACGCCTGCACACCTTCTACAGTATCCCGGGACACATCATCCTTGTCCCTTAAAGGACTAGCTAAGAGAGAGGTAGGGGTAAGAGGTTGTCTACCAGTATCTAGGAAGAAGGGCGTATAACCATGCGCAGCCTGAGGGCAGTTGTTAAGGGAAAACTCTACCAACATAGATAATCCTCCCAATCACTCCCAGAGCCATTCACATAGTGCCGCAGAGCTTCTTCCACTACCCTATTCAAACGTTCTACTAAATGAGACGAGGAGGAGTGGTAGGCAGTACCGAAGGTGACCTTGGTACCGATAGCAGCGAAGAACTGCTGCCAAAAATCAGAAGTAAATAACTTATCTTATCACTAATAAACTGCCTACTCAAACCATGATATCTATATACGTTATTAAGGTATAGGCGTGCGCAATCGCGTGCGGTGAGTTCTAAGGGACACGGCACGAGATGACACATACGAGTAAAACGATCTACAAAAACAAGGATCTGGGCGTTACCTCTATCATTCTTCCTAAAAGGTCCTACAAAATCCATCATAATAGTCCCACGGCATGATGGGATCAGGTAAGGTCCTAGGCTCTGCTATCTGTCCTACATTGTTGGGTTTCATCTCCTGGCAAGATTGACAGGTTCTAACATACTCATCTACATCCTTTAAAAGGGAAGGCCAGTAGTAAGAGCGGGCTACTAGGTCCCGTACCCGTTTACCACCCTGATGAGCAGCTAAGTCATGCAACTCAAAGAGCAAGGAGGAGCGACAGATAGGAGGGACATACAGGCGCCATTGAGGGGGAGAATCTGCTATCTGCACATATAAAAATCCACCTACAAATTTACAAGGGTGCTTGCCTAATTGTTGGGGATGGGCAGCAATGGCAGCTAATGCTTCCGGCTCAGTGGCCGTAAATCTACTAATAAGGCGTTCAAGATCAGAGGTAGGCATCGCTACAGAGGTATCCAGAACAGGTTTAAAGAGATCTCCTACCGCCTTGCCAAAGAGAAGGGGAGGTCCTAGAGGGACTATGTTTTCATAAGACTTTCCTGACCTAGTCGCTATATGGCTAAGCGGTATAGAAATTTTATTTTTCCCCTCCCCCCCACCGAGACCACAGGAAGGGCCTCACACGGGAGAGAGAGTCCTACGTGAGAAAGGAGATCAGGCATGCGAACAGCTGTATGAAAGAGGTAGGCATAGGATTCATCATCAGGTAGTTCACCATACGGGGTTACACCCATAGTAGTAGGAACTAGAGTAGTATTGAGAACATCAAGGTCCTCGAAAAAGGAGTAATCTGCACGACGGGAGAGTGCATCTGGTACTATGTTATCTACACCCTTAACATACTGAAGTTTAAAAGGGGAAAACTGTGCTAAAAACTCCATCCAGCGCGCTTGACGAGGGGTAAGGTTGGGTTGTGAGAGAAGATGGGTAAGGGGACGGTGATCCGTCTGGATAACTAATCTATAAGGATCAAGCTCACAGGGTTCATTCAGACAAACATCAAATTGAGCACCTTTAAGAAAGTGCTGCCACGCGTGGCAACAATACACCACAGCTAATAGTTCTTGCTGGTGTACGGGATAGTTACGCTCCGCAGGAAGCATTGTCCTAGAGATATACTCGATTGGCTGTAAGCCCTGACCCTGATCCTGGAGAAGGACGCCCCCTATAGCTACCTTGCTAGCATCTGTAGCTACAACAAAGGGTTTAGTAGTATCCGGTAGGATGAGTACAGGAGGGGAGAGGAGTAGGGATTTTAGACACTGAAAAGCCGACTGACATTCACTACTCCAAACAAAGGGGATATCCTTCTTTAATAGATGATTAATAGGGGCTGCTATAGTTGCGAAACGCGGGATAAAACGCCTATAGTAAGAAGCAATTCCTAGAAAACTACGTACACCTTTAACGTCGGTAGGGGTAGGCCATTCCTGAATTGACTTAGTTTTATCCGGGTCGGTAGCAACCCCGGCATCTGACAGACGTGCCCTAAAAATGGGACACTCCTACCCGAACGAACTTTAGCACGGCGCGCCCACAAAGAATTTTCAGCCATTATTTCTAATACTTTCTTTAAATCACGTAGGTGCGTTTCAAAATCAGGAGAGTAAATAAGGATATCATCTAAGTAAGCTTGAGCACAAGAACGGTCATGCTCAGATAAAGAAACAGAGGAGAAGGAAGGATCCTTTAAATCAGAGGACACTTGAGGAAGGTGAGAATTTCCCATAACAGGTCTAAGCACTTCATTCATTAACATTTGGAAAGAGGCAGGAGAGTTACAGAGTCCCATAGCCGCTACTCTAAACTGGTAATGCCCAAAAGGGGTAGCAAAGGCGGTTTTGTGGCAATCCTCAGGAGCTATGCGCAACTGCCAAAAACCATCCGCACAATCCAGTACTGTGAAACAAGTAGAACCTTTAACCTTATTAAATATATCATCAATACGAGGTAGAGGGTATTTAGACTTCACAGTAATATCATTTAACTTCCTATAATCAGTAACTAGGCGAAACTTGCCATTTGGCTTAGGAACTAACAGGACACCAGCTGAGTAGGGGAGTTACTAGGCTCTATCAATCCTGCTTCTAATAGTGACACTAAAATCTGTTTTAGTTCCTTTAACTCGGTAGGGCCCATTCTATACATCGGAGAGTGCGTAGGAACTGCACCGTCCTTGATAACTACACGGTGTAAAACAGAACGAGGAGGAGGATAAGAAGGAGTCTTTTCTTCAAATACTTTTGAGGAATCTATCACAGCCATGTATCTTACTATTTCATTTTCAGTAAATCCCACTCCTATTGTATCCACTGTTTTATATCTATATCCACACTATTATTAGTGATAGGTATCTCCTGTACTTCTAACTGAAGGAACATACATAATAAATATCCATATTCCTTTAGTTCAGAACGCAACTCGTCATTGGACATTAATACTTCAGGTATAGGTCTTACAGGAGGATCAACAGGTGTAGGAGGAGTAATATCTACCAAGGATAAATTTTCCAATCTATAATGACGTTCCGGTACCCAGTAAGAGCTATCTGGAAACCAAATGACCATAGTATCATAATTAATAGTAATCTTATTATCCTGGTGCCAATCTAATCCTAGTAATACATCAGCGGTAGTGATAGGGCCTATAGTGGCCGTCAGGTTGACAGTACGTCCTTGTATGACCAGGGGAAGGGACACCGTACCCGGGGAATGACTGGTGCGACCATCAGCATAATGAACAGTGACAGGTTTGGTGTGAGGGGTAGGGACTAGTCCTAAACGCCTAACTAGGGCCTCGCTCACAAAGGAGCTAGCCGCACCGCTATCTACCAACACAGAGACATTCAAGAGTTCATCAGCATGCAAGAAAGGGTCTACAACAGTGTGGGGACGGTTAAACCACCATTCAAGAACATAAGAGGACGCACACGTAGTGGTAGGGATGATTCAGCTCCTACAGAGGTTATAAAAACAGGCAGGCAAAAATTTTATCTGGGGTACTATCTAAGGACCTGTCCAGGTTACCCCCGGCTGACAGGCCTACTGTTCCCCCTCCCCCCCCAAATCCATAGGAACTAACCCCGAAGAAGACCCTGGCGAAAAAGCCACTGCTGGAGGGTCACGAGGGAGCGAAGAGGGTGCGGGAGCCTGATTATCATAGGGGAACCCTGGGGGTCCTGTCTGCACAGCATTCAGCCTACTAGGGGTAGCTGAGGGAATGCGTCCTGAAGTGGGACGAATAGGAGCACGCTGAGGGGTACGAGGAGGGCGAGCGTCGGGATGAGGGGGAGCACCCGAAAGGAACTTGGGGCACTCACGTTTAAGATGACCTACTTCCTTACAATGATAGCATGTGATATGAGAGACATCAAGAGCTGAAAGATCAGCAACGCAGATATCTAATTCTTCTACATAGGAGTTCTCCTCCTCAGGGGTAAGGATAATATTATTAATACGGGAACGGGTAGGGAGAGAAGGAGTGGTGAAGAAATCTGCTACTCGCAAGAGATGCTGGCGCACATGCTTGAGGGGCAGATCAGTAAAACGGTAGGCAGAGAACTGGCGCTTGACTTCACGTAATAAAGGTCTACTGAGGCCTTGGAGGAAGCGAGCACGTACTTCTGCACCCGACAAATCCCTAATTCGTACCATCTGAGCATCAAACTCTTTCATATATTCCTTAAATGATTTAGTACCCTGCTGCAAGGTACCAAAGGCTAATCTATCCTGCCAATCTGAATCAGGAGGGACTAAATGGTTCTCTAAACGCTTAAACAATTCTGCTACAGAGTTAGGGTAGGCATGAGAGGCCAAAGACTCACACTGAATGAGGTTAGCAAGCTCAGGAGTAATGCAGGTTGTAAGATAGTGAGGAACTAATACAGCATCAGAGAGACGCCATCTATTATGATTCTGCCACGACTCTGTGTTCTGGGTAAGCAACATAATAAAGGTGAAAAACTGTTGAGGGGTAGACTTGACATCCAGCTTGGGAAGGTTAGCAAAGAGGGGAAGAGCAGGGGGCTTAGGGGGATTAGAAGAGTCAGTTTTTCCCATAGGGCCACTATCTTCCACTGCTACATAAGCGGGATAGAAGGAAGGAAGAGGAAAAGTCTTGGGTAGGGGTCTAGAAGGGGCCACCGTTTCAGGCTGGTGCCCATAGGAGAAGGGGACAGTATATTGCTCACGAAGAGAGGAGTAGGCAAAATGATCATAATTTCTATCATCTAGGGGCATGGTGCTGAAATCACTATTAACTTCTAAATCAGCCACACGGGTAGGGACCTGGGCTGCCTCATAGGCCGTCTCAGGGTAGGACCAGGAAGCAGGTGGGTAAAAGGGAACTGCACTAGGGCGCCCAGAAGGGCCGACAGGGGCAGAGGCACGACCCGTGTTAAAAGCAGGCATGGAAGGCACAGGGTGGGAAGGAGGCCTAGAACATTGTTAGTTAGTGAGGACCTGCTGGAGGGTTGAGCCAAGGTTGCAGGAGGGGCAGGGGCCTGGTTCAGGTAAGGGAAGGGTCATCACTAAATCTGACATGCATACGTTGTTCATAGGTAGGAGGGGTAAGTGAGGGACGACGGCGACCACCAGTAACAGGAGAAGGAGGTGAGGTACGAAGATTACCTTGAGGAGTGAGATGGTGCACCGTTTCAAGTGAGTCCCGTCGGTTACCACGATTGTTGTTATGGTTGTTAGTATTATTATTATTATTACTCATAGTAGGAGTGTTGGTAGGTATAGGCGACATGTTACCACCCACTGGATCCATTTTTAATTAAGTAAATGATTAGGAATCTAACTGAAAGCAACAAGGATAAAGGACAAGGCCTAATTTAAGGCAAGGAAAGAAAAGAAAAAGCTTTTAATGTCTTAAAAGAAGGAAACAATTTAAATCAATCCTTTTTAGCAACAGTAATGGATAGGGAACCGAACTCTAAGGTGAGAGGCGTATCTAAGCTAGATGAGGATGCAGCCCGTTTAGGGGGAGACGAAGGAGGAGATGGAGGTGGTGTAACAAAAACAAGACTATCTACTGCAGGACGAGCATGAGGAGAAGGACGAGAATGGAGACCCAAATCTGATTCACTATGCTTTAAGAGGTAGGTCTGAGCTTCTTCAAAGGACATAAACTTCTTATATTTGGAGACGTTATAAGCACGTGACTGAACGAACTTCCTAGCATCGGCCCACGATAAGAAAATAGATGCCCATTGAGGGGTAATAACAACGTAATACTTCGCTAAACTATTATTACTAGTCGAATGAGAAGGAGCAGGAAAAGGACGTCGCTGGCTCATGTTAACGCACCTGGTAGGTCTTGAGTAGTCAAATAAGGAGAACGAGGGAAGGCGACTTATCTCGGGTGTCTGAAACCGAACCAGATTGACGACGCACGCAGGGACGAGGTTTCCAGCGCCAGGTGGTCGTAAGTATCCGGTTTCAAGAATTCTGCGTCTGGCGATGGGTCGTCTAAATACAACGCAGGCAAGAATGCAGAAAAGTGTAATCTACGAGACGCTAGTCGTCTCTCTAACGTAGAACCAAAACCATCACCTATCTACGACAATAGGCCACATGTCTCAAGAAAACAAAACGAGGAAAAGGAAAAGGGACTAGCTACGTGAGGAGTTCATCCGCTTTGAGCAGGTCTAACTTCTAGGCAGGGCGTGTCCCGAATCGGGCAGCACTACCCCCCCAGCTCGCAGGCGACCCGCCCATTACCTGTCAAGTAGGTGTCGTCTTCATTTTCCCAGCCGCGGAAGGGTTGATTCAATGACGTATGTTGCAAAGGATCGTCGTCTCGCTCTCTATCTAAACTACCTCCGATACCATTGTTACGCCGCAAGCCTCGGCCGCCACCTCTACCTCTACCTCTTCTGATACTACCTAGACTAGTAAGGCCGCCTCTATTTAAACCCCTAGCGAAAGACGAACGAGACGATCCAGATCTCAATGCATTGACATATGTGCTACTATAATATGCCATAGGCCATTTAACCAAACCCGTTTACTCCAGGAAAAGAGGAAGGAAACACAACTACACTGCCGTGACCCAAGCCTATATGTGTTAATTCATTTAACACACGCCGAGTGACCACACACGGAGTGGAACGTGCATAAATGGTCACCAACGGTCCAACAGGCTCGGGCCGACCTGGCCCTCGCCTTCAAAACCACAGAAACACAGGCAGGTGCACAGATGCACGCCGGTCCACTACATTCTACAAAAGGATAAGGACCACTAATAAAGTACGCGGCGCGGCGCCCAAAGGCACCCAATATACCACAGTACTGTTACGGGGACAATCATGTCCCAGCTAGAACTGCACGTAAACCTAATAACAGCCGAGGTAAAGGACCTAATTTACGTCCGTAACTACAACGAATTGTTACGCGACGTAACACCGCCACACGTGGCCGTGCCAAGCCCAATAGTGGCCTAGCGCCACTGGCAACAAAAACCTTAATCGAATCACTGATACTGACATGTACAGGCATTCACGCCTTGGGTTGTGTTCACGCCTTAATTAATTAATTAATTAAAATCATAGCTCCGTTGGGAGCATATGTAACACATAGCCCTGAGAAAGGGGCATCTATGGGTTTGTAATGCAATCAGGGCTACAACCTGCAGGTGGAGGATGTACAACTATCACCTGCTCTGGGTGCACAAGGTGCACCTGCACCGCCATGATGGTTCATGCCTCCTTAACAAGCACAGGCACCCAGGGGGGGCTTGAGGAGAGGGCCTAGAAGGCCTGCATGACATATGGGGTGGAGGGTATGTGGCTAGGCTATAGCTGGTGTACACATGGCATCTCAGCAGAGAGTAACTCCCTGCATAGGCATCGCATGGCTAAATTCTTAATGCTGATCATCCATGGGAGGTCCCATTGCAGGCTGGGCGCGGCTAAATACTGAAAGCATCATCCATGGGGGCCATTATGGGCGCACATGCGCGTGGGCCACTTGCAAAGGCTAAGCCTATCTAATCTACACTACTGGTATATTCCCTAGTCTGGGGTGGCAGGAGGGGCCTGCCAGGGCTTGTGGTCAACGTGGATGACCGCCCCCCTCCAGTATACCGGCTTCCCCCCTGCACGCTGTCGGAGCTGAAGGTAGGTCGGCCATAGCTCGCGTCGCCGCTGTTGCCGCTGGGCCAAGGTCAAGTCGTCGTCCAGCGTGAAGCGAGTCTCCGAGAGCTTCTTGCTGCGGCATTTAATGAACGCCAACTTGTCCGCCATGTACTTAAAGGTGAGGAGCACAGGTGCCGGGCCAGCCTTACCCCGCGCGCGGGGAAGGCGGACAGCCGACATGTCCAGCTCACCAGTGAGTTGCATATGCATGGGGGCAAGAATGGCGCGCTTAAATGCCTCAAGGAGGCTCGTGGAGGTCTCACCTGCCGGCTGGTTGAAGTGCTTGACGATGACATTGTGGCTGCGCTTGTCGAGCTCGGCCGCCTCGCGGAGGTCGAGGGCTTGTTGCTTGAGTTGTGCCGTGATGGTGGAGGTGGTGGATCGAGGTGGTGTGCTGCTTAAGCAAGTCCGCCCAGGTGGAGGGGGCATCGCCCGGCGGCCGGGCCATCAGGCGCCGGCTGGGCTGCGATGTCCTTCACCGCTTGGGCGGTGAGGCCGGCGGTGTCATGCAAGCACTCAAGGGCGGTGGCGGTGGCTTGAAGGCGTTGGTCGAGGTCGAGGAGCTGGGCTGTGATGTCGGCAGTGGAGGCGGAAATGGCAGTGGAGGTGGAGGCGGCGGCGGTGGAAATGTGAGGAAGTTCACTAGCCAGCGTGCCACCGATTGCTGCTACGTCGGCAGCAAGGGGGGTCACGTGCTGCTGAAAGGCTTCCGCGAGGATGGAACAAAGGGTGGGGGCGGTGATGGATGGAGCCCAGATCTCGCCGTCGGAGCGCTGGAGAAGGGAGTTGAGGATGGCGTGCTGGAGTTCGGGGCGGGTGCACCCGGGCAGCAGGGTGAGGTGTCGCCACAGGCGGCCGTCCGGGAGGATGAGGCGATTGTTGTCGTGGAGATGGTGGCACAGACAGGTCGTAAAGCGAAGCGTAGTCCCCGAAGAAGATGCATCGCAGAGCATCGGTCGGAGACGGGTTGGCCCAGTCGTAATCTTCAACCTTGAAAGGCCGGGGCCGAAAGCTCGGTTCTGAGGGGCGTGAAGACCCTCCTGTTTTGTCGGCTGAGCGGGTGCGCTTGGGGTCAGGCGATGCAGATGGCGAGGCGTTAAGCCCGGGAGGTTGCTGGACGACCACCAGTGCACGACTAATGTCACCGCTGCCTGCCGGACCTGATCATGGCGGAGCTGCAGACGTATTTTCATTGCCGAGCGCAGCCGCCATGCTGCGTTGCGTCGAAGCGCGTTTATTCGCCATATATTGCGTAATAGCGTCGAAAAATTATATCAGCATGTGCGTCTTAGAAAGACGAAGCGATTGTGATATTCACGGCTAAATTCGGTGCTCAAACGTGAAAGTTATGAGCTCCGACAGCCATGGCTACCTCGTGGCCGGAATTCCTGGCTGGGCAATAGCTAGGGCAACGTTCACGCCTTAAGTTGGGTCAAATAGGGTTTCGGCATTCCAAGTTCAAAGTAGTTCAGAATACTATGTTGTAGTATCTTTAGTTTAAACTAGTAGAATTTAGTATCTAGAGTCATTCACGCCTTAAGTTGGGTTGACCCCTCAAAAACCTCGAACCCAACTTAAGGCGTGAATGACTGTACCTTGCCATCGCGCCCTGCAGAGTGAAGAGCCGCCAGAAGTTTTTGACAAGGGGGGTGTCCAAAACAAAAATATCAGACACTATGATGAAATTTTCCAAAAGTTGGCCATAGTTGGACCCAACCTACCTAGCACGTAGGCGCTATACCTAGCAAAACCCTGAGGCGGTCCCAAGGGTTATAGGGGTCGACCTAGGGAGCAAAATGATCAGCTCCGCGAGCTCTACCGTTTGAGCATATTGGTGTATGGGAAATTCCGGTTTTCTGAAATGGGTCGTTGGCCGGCGCGTGGCGATACTGGCACGGCACGGCGTTGGATAGCCGAAGCCTTGCAGTGGTGGCAGACGGCAGCATACTTCCGGCCGTGCCTAGGGGCAGCACCATCTTGCGGGCAACCCCCCGCCCCTCTATGGTACCTGCCAAAATTTTGACTGCAGATTTGGGTTCAGCTCGCCAAGTGCTATCAGTTTGTCCGTCAAACCGTTTCAAAATTAATTCCGACCATACAGGGAGCTAGCAGAAAATCCAAGTGTCTTGTTGCAAAAAAACCATATCGGCCCGGCACCCTACCTACCTACCCTTTAAGTTAACGGTTTTTCAGGCTCTGTAACTTCTAACCTAGAGACCCCCTGGGGTCATTGCGACCAGTGGCAAACATGCTTGTTTTCGCGGGATCTACTCGAATCCAACATGATGTCAATTTTCTTGTTTTTGGACACCCCCCTTGAAAATGATGTTATTATCTACGTTGCATAGTGGCTGGTACGTTGAGTCAAGGCGCGAGCCATGGATTGTCCCCAATACACCCCCCCCCAACGCGTGGGGCTGGGGGGGTGTACAGAAGTGCGCCAGTGTGCTGCATCTGTTGTTGTTGATGTTGTGTCCCTGTCCCACGCCGCAGTCAGCAGCTGAGAATTCTGTAGTGTGGGTGGTTCCGCTTACTGCACTGTAGAATGTACTAGTCAGTAGATAGCAGCTGATGTGAACATGCAGAAAACAAGCAGAGAATTCTGTAGTGGCCGAGTGCTGCATCTACCACCCTGAGCATGCAACAACCAGACACCGCCTGCACTTGATCTCTACCAGCGCCAGAGTAGTAGTAGAAAGTATTACTATTGAGTAGAGACGAATGAAAATGGTGAGATTCTTGAAGATCGTGAGCCCTGGATTGGTCGGACCCCAATCTTAACGTGGGGCCGGGGGGGTGTACACGTGTACACAAGTGCAGTGTGCTGCAGTCAGGTGAGCTATCTGTAGCTATGCAGGCTGGCATCGGATGCCGAGAATGCTCATAACTTTTACATCCGGGCATAAAATTTGGTCGGGTAAATTGCAGTAGAAGCGTCTTTTAATGACGAACACGATGATATAATTTTCAGCCGCCATCGCCCAAGATTTAGCGCAATATCATAAAACGCAGCGCAGGCAGGGATCGTATTTTCCGGAAAGTAGCCATGGCGGAATCACCTTCAGCCGCCTCCCACTCCCCCGCCGATGGGGGGGATTCAGCGCCTCATACCATCACGCAACTAGTCGACGCTGTGGACACCATTGCGACCCAGCCATCGTCTGCTGATGCCGCCATTAACGTTTCGTCTAAGCGGCATTGCCCCGGCCCCGTCGACGAGATGGACAGCCAGATCCCTCCGTCTGCGGCTCCTTCTTCCAGCGAGGTTTCCCGTGAGACGGACCCCCTTGACGACGACGACGACGACGCCATCGCCGACGCTGCGTTTGACCCAGCGGACTTCCTGCCTGGCAGGGCTGTCGCCGAGCACCGGTTCTTTTCGCTTACCGCCGAGCAGGCGCAGGCTATCCTGCTCCTCCTGCACGCCAAAGGCCATGAGCTATATCTTCCCAGCACGTCTGGCGAGACCATTTCAGTGGACAACGTTCGCCATATCTGGAGCTGCCACAGCTTCGTCTTTCTGTTTTTCTGAGCTACGCGAAGGCCCCTTGCCTCCGGGCACTTCTTGCCGCTTTCGAGGATGCCGAAGGCACCGCCAATACCCTTATTGCTTCCCCGGACGCAACCCTGCGCCAGCTCAACCAGAAAGTCGACGACATGGCCGCTCAACTCGGCGCCCTATCCACTGCTATCCGCCAAGACACTGCTGAGCTCCAATCCAGCATTGCCAAGGTCAAGGCCGCCATGACTAGCCCGCCCCAGCCGGCCGCCCCTGCACCCACCAGCTACGCTAACATGGTGAAACAGACCGACATTGCCAACCTGATGGAGGATGCCGCACGCAGGGGGGTTGCAGCCCACAAGACTGCTGTTGAGGAGGACCAGCGGTCACGCAGTATAGTGGTTCGATATTTCCAGGTCGCGCCACAGCCAGAAACGGACCTGATGCTAGCGCAACGGCTGTACCAGAACCTCATCGTGGGCCGGCTGCAGCTGGGCAACGAGCGCATCCGCATTGAGTCGGCAGCTTGGATGGCGGGCCAGCCTGGCCCCATCCGGGTGACCTTCGCGAATGTGGCCAGCAAGGTGAAGGTACTCCATGCAGGCCCGCAAGCTCCTCGGCGGGAGGAACGCGCCGAGCCTCGACGACCTCCTCTCCCCGGCCCAGCTAGTCATAAAGAACGGTCTGCTGGGCAGCGACGTGGCGATCAAGGCCAGGCATGAGGGCCAGAAGGTCTACGTCCGCCTCGTCCACGACACCCCCGTGCTCTTCATCAACGGCCAGCGCACGGCGGCGCAGGCTCCTATAACAAGCGGCACAAGTCGGGCCGTACCAGGCCCGCCCCAGCTGCGTCATCATCGTCTACGCACGTCCCGGGTATGGATGGCGCCCGGTAAGGGCACACCCTCGCGGCCTCGCGGTACAATAGGCTTTGGGCACAGCCTTTATAAACAAGCCCCTTTCCATCCTCATGTCGCACCGTGCGAGCATGATCAGGATGCAAGGTCGCCAGGCACGCCACGGTCAACCTTCCCGCCAATTTACCAGCCTCACACGCCTCCTAGCCCGCCTTGAGCGGGATGAGGCCCAGTCGACACGCCGGCGACCCCAGCCAGGACGGAGACGACGCATATCCGTCCTTAAAGAAAGCCTCCATGCGTTGACAAGCATTAACCCCAATCGCCACCCTCCCCCTCCCCCCCCCACACACCCCACCCCCACCTCCAGCACTACCCTTCTCCACCCCCACCCCCACCCCCACCCCCCCGCTAATAGGGCAACGGCCCATTCTTGGTATTGCAAGTTTTAACGTGCGCACCCTCCCTGCAGATCCTTCTACGAGCGGCGGCACCCCAGCACGCCAACGCGTCGACGAGCTGATCGCCCTGTGCGCCGACAACAAGATCGCTGTTCTTGGAGTCCAGGAGCACCGACGCACCGTTGACCCTCAGCACGCGGTCAACGGTCTGCTGGTCGACGACCTGCGTGCAGGCTGGCGGTTCCACTATGGTGGCGGCGACGCGCCGGGCCAAGGTGGTGTGGGCCTCTTGTGCTCGCCGGCAGCATCAGAGCAGCTCCAGTCCATCGTGCTGCGGTCCCCGCGTGTGCTAGTGGCCACTTTTTCAGCCACTGAGGGCCATTCACACCACACGCTAACCGTTATCGTGGGATATGCACCACATGCGGGTCGAGCTCAGGCGGAACGTGAGTCCTTCTTCGACGCCCTCAAGGAGGAGGAGGCCAACATCCCAGCTCGGCACTTCCTGGTTATGCTGCTCGACGCCAACGCCACGCTGCCAGTTGGCACTGGGGGCGCTCAGTATTCCCCACCAACACGACAGCCAACGGTAACACGCCTTTATTTGCGAATCTGCTGGCAGAATCTGCGCTGGTTGCATGCAATGCTTCTTTCGCACGCCCCGCTGAGCAGCTGGCCACCTTTTTTGGGCCGTCGGATCGGGTGGTGTGCCTTGACTATGTCTGTGTACGCCGGGCTCAGCGCCCCTCAGTTGTCGATGCTCGCGTCCTGCAAGATTCTGTCAGCACGGTGGAATCTGATCATCGTCTCGTGCTCGCTCGCATCAGATTGCGGTTTCCTGGGGTGAAACCGTCGCGACAGCTGGCGCCTCAGCCAGATCTGAAGGTGCTCCGGATTGTGCTGAAGGATGCCGACAAGATGTCAGCAGCAGAGCAGGCCGCTATGTCGCACAGGGATGATTTCCTGGCCGTCTTCGACGCCCGGGGCAGCCGACAGCAGTTACACGCCATTCCGCCGCCGGGTGATATTTCAGTGATCCTCCGTGGTGTCGCTGCCAAGTATCGCCTGGCTGCCCGCACCCTCCCCACCTTGCCTCCGCGCCGGCAGCTTGCTGTCCACCGTCACGCACCGACCGTGGTTGCCGCCAGGCAGATGCTCCGCCGCAACAGAGATCCGATCGCCAAACCTGGGCTGCAAGCAGCTCTGAGGGCCGCCTACGAGCAGGCTGAGAAGGCAGATGCTCAGCACATGGTCAAGGACCTGCGCAGCTGCCAGCAGAAGCACGACGGCAAGGGGGCCTGGTTCTGGTACAAGCGCCTCGGGCACCCGGACGGCCTCGGCCGGCCCCACCGCCACGACGTCCCCGGCGCCCCAGCCAAGCGGCTTCGTACCTGGGCCACGGCCACGGCCGAGGTCGTGGGGACAGCTGCGCCGCCCCCACCCCTGCTCCTAGCCGCCGCCGCCCGCCCGGCCGCCCTGGCCGGCCCCGCTGGGCGCCCTGCCCCGCGTAGGTCAGCGGCGGACTACCTAGTCCAGGCCCCGCTGGTCGGCCCACTTGGCGACCCGTCTGACATGCCTCCTTTCACCTCTCGCGAGGTCACGGAGGCGGTCCAGCGCCTGCGTTATGACGCAGCCACCGGCTCTGACGAGATTCCGGCCGCAGTTGTAAAACTTGCAGCCGAATTCGAGGACACAGGTGTTATGCTGCTCTTCCGGGACATCTGCAACCGCCTTCTGCTGTCGTCGCAACCACCTCCAGCGGCCTGGCAACACAGTTTTCGCACGATGCTGTACAAGAACAAGGGGTCGCCGGCCGACCCCGGCAACTACAGAGGGGTGTGCATTCAAAGTGCCCCCCTCAAGCTTCTTATGCGGCTCATCCTGAACCGCCTGCGCACGGCCCTGGACGGTCACCTCAGCGAGACTCAGCACGGCTTCCGTTCAGGTCGCAACACAGTACAGGCGCTCTTCGCTACTCGCCGACTGGTGGAGGAACTGCAACGCCTTCAGCCTGGTGAGTCCCCTTTGCACCTTGTGCTGGTGGACTTCATCAAAGCCTTCGATTCGGTTTTCTGGCCTGCGCTTTGGGACATCCTCGAGTTGTTCCGGATCCCCCGCCCCCTGATTGCTGTCATCCGCAACCTGTATGAAGGGTCCACCACTTCGGTGCGCACTTCTTACGGGACCACGCCCCCATGCCCTTCACAGAAGGGTGTGTGGCAGGGCTGCGTGCTGTCGCCCTACCTGTTCATTGGGTGGGCCCACGCGGAATGGGGTAGATTTTTGCAAGAAAACAACGCTAATTTCAATCGTCCGAAAACCGGACATTGCGCCGAAATTCTTGCCGAAAATTTGGCAGCCGAGCGAATTTTTCGCCGGACGGACTTTGCGCCGAAATTTTTTGTCTGCCGTGCTTCGAACTCAACCGACTCCTGCTTTTGCGTGCACTTTGTCCGATGCCTGCAGGCCACGCACGAATTTTGCGACCGAAATATGACGACTAGACAAGTTTAGCGACGACCTACATCGATCTATTGCCACTTTTGAAGTCCTTGGCCTGCTAGCAGCTTTTGATTATCAATGCCGGGAACAAAATTGCCGAAATTTTTTATTGAATCAGTATATAAATGTGCACATGTCCGTAATTTTATCATTCTCAATGAATATAAATATGTGCACATAAAGTCGACATTGTCGAGTATTTGACAACTTAGGCATTGCGCCTAGAAAAAGGTGCCCCATCCGTCGATGTCAAAATCGCCGAAGGAGTACACTCCCTGGTACAGGTCTCCCCTGTAGTTGGGAGGCTCGCCTGTATACATTTTGGTGTTCCACTTGGCCCCGCCGTTCTCCGCAGCAGCCAGGAACTCCTGCTGGGCCTCAGCCCTCAGGCGCATCATTGATACATTGGGAGAGCCCGGAATTTCCGTGCTCTCCACCACCACTCTCGCCTGATTGTCAGGCACGCATTGGTAAGCAGGGTTCAAATCTGAATCGGGTGGCACCAGATCGATCATGCCATTGCCGAACGCAATGACACCTGCACCCCACTGTGCAGAAGGTCCGAGCAACTCTACATCAATTCTGATGTTTGCAGCGTGCTCATTTTTGTCGACCATCACATAGGTATGCTGAGAACCGAAAATATCGCTCTGCTCCATTTGTGACAGTGTTAAATTTCGGCAAGCTTGGCTGCTTGCAATCGACAGGAAATTGGTGACCCCGACAGCCAGACGCGCAAGGGTTATCACTGCAGGTAGAACCCAAAATTTGTCGATAAGGAGTAATGGAAGGGCACGACCACCAGTCACTACTATTCGCTTCACCGGACACCTTTTTCAGCTTCCGGTTAAAATTCAGCAAGAGCAGCGGCGATTAGATACTAAATATTGCGTTATTGGTTCGTACCGTACCCAGACAAAAATTGTACTAGTGACGCAATTGTACTAGGCGGAATGACAACTGCGCCCGGCAAATAAGTATTTATTGCTCCAACCCCACAAAAAACTTGTTCCGGAGCTGTTCGAAGCGAAGAGCACTGCAAGGGATCGGACCCGAGCCAGATTTGAGTGCGGAACATGGTGGCTGGCCTACCTCACTCCGAACATCAATGTGGACCCGGGTTCGAATCCTGTCATTGCTATTCTCTTCGAACAGTTCCGGAACGATTTTTTTTGTGGGGGTGGAGCAATAAATTCTCGACATTTGCAGAAACAAATGTCGAATAGATTGTGCAAAAAAATATCGAAATCCTTATCATTATTTAAATATACAGCATAAAATTATAATGCAGTAAAAAATAACTGTTAATTGAAGGCCGCAAAAAATTATCAACTACCCTTAAACTTGACCACAGAAAGATCTCGAAAAATATATACAATATATGCGGGCACCTTTTTACACCCTACTGAAGCCCCACTCTAAAGATATAAACGAGCCGAAACTAGGGCGTCGTCTACCCGCAGCGAGACCCCAATTTCTTGTTTAAGTCGGTGCCGGCCCCTCCGGGGCTTCATCCTTGATCACCAGCGCAGTAAGCCACTTGTCGAGCTCCTTGCTCATCCTGATGTCGGCACACATTCCGTCGCTGCGCACGCGTGCTTCTAGCCGGAGAGCCGGAGCGACGCAGAGATAGCAATTCACAAGCTCGGGCTGGCGTGACGGTGGCCAATCCTCAACGTTGAGCGTGAAATGCAGGGGGTCATGCTTATCCCGCTTCCAAATCCGAACGGGAAGAATGCCATTCCCGGCGAGGAACAGCTCCTTCTCCCGTCCGTTCCGGCCCTCGACCCACCTCTCGAAGTTCTCGTCTAACACGATCGGCCCGGCTTCGCTTACAACCTCAGCCAACCAGAACGGGTGGATGGGATCGTGATCCGTGTCCTTGTCCGATGGAACTGCCACATAGTCGTGGAGTCTCATCTGCCGGCCCATCGCCTCCCGCTTGTCCTTCAGCTGCTCCCCCCGCGTCACCATGCGAACCGGAGGGTTGGGCTGGCTCGGTGGCAGCAAACGGACAGTTTTCATCGAGCTTCCTGCATCATTGAACTCGATGATAAACGACCACTCGCTTAGACATCCCTCAAACCGCCCAGCCAAACAGGGCGGACAGTAGCAGGAATAGCGCCTAATCATCAAAAGGCCAGGGTCGGACTTGTCCAGTCGCCACCAATGCGCCTGCTTGATGCCAGGCACCTCCTCCACCTCCGCGCGTCGGCCGGACTCGACGTCCTGTCATCAAATAGTTAGGACAAAAAGAATACCGTTCAAGTTAGCAAAATTGACCAAAAATCAATAAAACAGGGTATAGCTGCAGAGAGACCCCTTACAAAAAAAAAATTAACGACAAGACATACAGTCATCAAAATTCGACACAGGGTATAGCTGCAGAGAGACCCCATTCGAATCATAATAACAACGTACGACAAGATATCAAGTGATCGAAATTCGACACAGGGTATAGCTGCAGAGAGACCCCTTCATACCGATAGAACAAGCGAAATTTCATACCTAAAAGAAAAGCAACCCATTGACAGTATATAGGGTCTCTCTGCAGAGATACCTTTATTGGGTTTGAATTTTTGTAGAACATCGGCAGTTGACGTCTTAAAACCTGAAATAACACAAAATTCCGTACCGGGGGTAAAAGGAAGAAGTGGCGAGTGACGTTCTCGGCCCGCGCGCGGGCCGACTCCCTGCTCGATGTCTTGCCGCCCTGCCAGTTCTGGTTCAAGTAGGCGACTAGCTGGTGGGTCTCAAGTATGTGCTGGTTTTCGGGAATCCTCTGCATTTCCCTCAAGACGCACTTGCACTTCGCTCCTTGACCATCCACCTCCCCCTTCCCATGCTGCTCCCCCATGTAGTGGAACTCAAAGGCCTGCAGGTCGGGATCCCCCATGAGCAGACCGTTAATCTGGTTAATCACGTACCTGGACTTAAACTGCACCGCGCAGTTGTCCGAGCACATGTACAGGTTTCGCACCTCTACCCCTACTTCTACCCGCAGGGTTTCCAGAATCTTGCGAAGAGCGTATACGAGTGCGCGCTCGCCCCGCTTGATACTGGAATCCCCCAGGAAAAAGAAGACGCGCTTTTCCAGCTCGCCGTTGAGCCGATAACGCACGATCATGGGCATCAGGATGTGGCTGCGCTTGTGGAAGTACTGCGACTGCAGTTGGACGTAGTTGCTGTTCTCGTAGTTCTCGGCCCAGTCGCCGTGCACGAGCACGTCCCCCTCTCTCAGATTCTTCTCCCGATCCTTGATTGTATCCGCCTGCGACCAGGCCGTAAAGCAGTGCACGGTGAACTTGTCCCACCTCTTAAGAATCTCGTCCCGCAGCTCAGCTGGGGTGGACCTCATTGGGACTTGCTCGGGCCGCTTCACCTTCTTCGCCGCCCTGCCATCGGTCTCGCCCTGTTTCGCAAAGGTCCGCAAAAAGTTTCGATTTGCAATAAAATCGCATTTCGATCAGATAACTGCAACTCACAAAGGGTCTCGCTGCAGCTATAGGTCACAAAAACAAAAAGTCAACAACATTTTAACGGAGAAATGAAATCGAAATCTACTCACCCTCACCCCTCGGGTCACAGTCTGCTCCACCATCTCGAACTTGAACCAATTCAGAATCTCCGTGGAATTCTTGTCCCGATCACACTGCACCCAGTTATTATGGATGCCGCATGATTCCTCAGGACAGAACCCCTCCACACACGCCATCTTCAGTATGCGGTGAACCCTCTCCGTCCTCGGCACCCCATCTTCGTCCTCCACCAGCCTCTCAGAAATGTCGAGGTCTTCCAGGTCCCGTCCCCGCCATTCATCTTCCCCCTCCCCCTCTTCCATCCCCCCGCCCATTCCGCCCCCTTCACGCAGCCCGTTATCCCTGCCGTCAGTCTCGGCGGACACCGGGCAGTGAAAGTGCTTGATCCAGTCCGTCGAGTGAATGGCTTTCCACATTCCGCAAGTACCGTCCGGCAGTCTGTACTTGGAGCATCCCGCACACTCCGCGCCACACTTGCAGTTCTTGCCGTGGTTCGCATTGCAGTGCTTGGTCCACGCCCCCATGGCCGACTGCATGGTGACGTGCTTCTCACACGCGCACAGGTTCCTCTCCTTCCACTTGCCCTTGATGCAATCGGGCGCGTATTTGCAGAAGGTCGTGTAGCCCACGTGAATGCCCACGTCCTTATCATACTGGTCACTCCTTTTGTTCCAGTACGCGTGCTTTTCGAGAAAGTGATTGTACATGTCCTCCTTGGAGGTCATGTAATAGCGCGCTCCCTCAACGGCGACGAGCACCCCGCGATTGCCATGACCCTCCCTGCTGTAAGTGCGCTTGACATCCTTCATCTGGGAGGAGGCGCGCGACTCATCATCGTGCATCCACGCGTCCACTATCGCGTCAATCACGAATTGCGGCAAAGGGCGCCCCTGGCGAGCCTGCGCGTGTCTGAGGTAGTCCAGCTTCTGCTGCCTTCGAATCGCGCGAATTCCGCGAATCTTCTTGGCGTCCATCCCCGTCAGCTTCTCCAACTCCGCGGCCGAAAACTCCTTCTCCAAGTCGTCACCACAGTAAAGCGTGGACATCAGCACCATTCTGACGTCTCTGTCTGGGTCGCTTTTGGTCAGACCATCAAAAAAGCCGTTAATCCGAGCCACCCAGAACCTGTTCAGTTCTGCCATCCGATCCTGATTGTAAAGTTTTTTCGCCTCCTCATGATACAGCCCGTGACCTAGTTCAGCGGCCCTAGAGTTAAAGCCAGCAATCATCTGCTCGAATGCCGGCCCCCGCCCCTCGGGTTTTGTCATCGCCTGAGCCGCTTCAAACGCCTTGTCAGCGAAAAATTCCCCAATAACCCTCTTGGCTTTCTTGTATTCTCCCGGCCGCTTGACTTCCTTGGCTTCAGGCTGCGCTGGATTCTGGTTCTCATCTCCGAAAACCCTTTTTGCGCCAGTTGGCTGCTTCGTCCCGGTGTTTAACTTAATTGCACTGAATCCTGGACGACCGGACGCAAGGGCGAAAACTCCCACCCGTTCGCGTGCTGCATGCCATGACGACCGGCATAACGAAATCCATGAAAATCGAGTATCGTTGGGAAAAGCGACAATTACAGACAAAGTTCGAAAGTGTATCATTTTTACCACGATTGGGGTCTAGCTGCAGCTAGACCCTTAGAGGGGCTTTTTCCGTTAGACGAAAAGATTACCGGATGCGGTGAACTTAGCATACCCCAACCAAGATTGGGGTCTCGCTGCAGCTAGACCCTTCATTGCGGCGTGCGATTGATAAATCACAGACATCTGATTCATTAATTTTATAGTAACCATAAAGAGGGTCTAGCTGCAGCGAGACCCTTGAATTTAAGCTATTGCTTGTGCCAGGTTAGAAATGGTCTAGCTGCAGAGAGACCCCAATAAGGACGAAAAGATTTCAGGTTTTCCTCACCTTCGCGGCTCATTCTGTTATTAGTTCTCCCAGGACACTCAGATACCTGCATGGCGGGAATAACAAAAATAACACAGTAGCATTGATAAAATGGTTATCAGAAAATATATATATTAAAAATATAATTACTTACAGCAGAGTGAAATCACTCAAACCAAAGCAAACGCCCAGCTATAAACCTATATACAGAGCCATGTCAAAGCTCTATACTACGATAAGACCAATGGAAACGCCTAACGGGAGGAACCTAATAGCCCTGCTGCACCGCAAAATCAGCCCGCGTACGGCGGAGCATGATGTCAGCCATGGCCCGAGTCAGCAAATATATATACCCGAGTCAGAAAATATATATACTAATACATTTTGCAAAAGATTTTATAATATATTGTGAATAGCATGGATTAATTTCCACGTACTTTAATAATATGGTATGTTAAAGTATATAGAACCATTATTTAGGAAATCATTTACAAGAAAAAGTGGTATACAGTATTATTATTTTATAGTTCGGCAATCTATAATAGTAAGACATACCGGATGGCAGGTTTATCAGCGGCCTCCAGGGCTATAGCGTCTCGCTGCAGCGTGACCGTTTGGTGCTATGACTGATTTCAGTAGATGTGCAGAAAAAAATGTATTACCATGACCACACCAGGAATCGAACCCAGAACCTCATTGTACATTTCTGCATGGTAACGATGTCAACCAAACATCCGAATGTTCCGGGGTAAATTGGCTGGAGGTCGTCTCTTTTTATACCTGCGGCCACAAGCACGGGTGACAGCATATTGGATGTCGTCCAATCCGCTAGCTTGGTGTCCAAAAAATGGGATCGAGCCTTTGCACCAGCGCCGCGCTTCCAGTTTTCAGTTCCGTGGGGAGGAACGAGGATGCCACGTTTCCAATTTTTTCAATACCGTTCAGCCCTGTGACGCCGCGTCCGGTTTGCGAATTGCGACCGTCCCATCGCCCATCGAAAAAGAAGCGCAGCAGCAGAGAGACCCCATAGCTGAAAGAGGGTAAGCTGCCACCTGCATGACGATACCTGCATAACGATACCTGCATAACAATACCTGCATAACGATACCCCTGCATAACGAAAGGAAATCGGTCTTCCGCATAAAGAAAAAAGGTGAGCTTTTTCCGCATCGTGGATGGTAGGCTGACAAAATTTGTTCTATCAAAAACGGCAACAACCCAGCGCATCCAAGCCGACGACACAGTTAGCCAGCTGGGCGACGACTATGTCTTTTTTGCCATCGCAAGAAACTCTTTATGTTGCAGCAAGAGTGATAAATCTGTCTGGCTTCCTTCTTGTCGTTGCTAGCTAAACCCTGCAGACATCTCGGTAGAGTCAGCTAAGCCGATCCTAATCCACATCTGGCATCCATCCCTTTAGTCTAGTTGCCATGGAGCGTTTCTTGGTCTCGCACATGTCGATCATGGTGGTGCTAGGCTTTCACTTGGGTCACCCTTTCCATGTTTGCTATGCCTTTGGTCTGGTTAGGTTATAGGTGTAGATGTGCACATACTGCATTTGCTGCGTTTCTAATCGGTGCTCCTGTTTGATGCTTTTTTTCCCCTTCATATCGTTTCGACGTTTGCATGCTACCTGCCGGATTATAACATCGGACGTTGCTACCTGCCTGCATAACGATAGTTTGCAAGAAATCTTCATTCTATTAACCGTGGAACTCCAGGGTAACCAGACTCTTTATTAAAACAATGAGTGGAGCACATACAAAAGGCAGGCCACATCCCGGCCGCCGATGCTCATGGGAACACTTATTGCTTGGCAAAGGCTAGCCTTACCCCCAAACACGCAGGGAGGGTGGGCGGGAAAAGAAAAGAGGCCGACCTTAGCTAGGTGGGTTTGTTTTTGTCCTTTTTTGCGTGTCATGCGGCCTTGGCCCGGACGGCATTTTTTCGCCACGCAAATGTTGCGTCTGAACAAATGACGCAATGTGGCGTTCTAATTGCCGGCAGCTTACGTAAGGCTGCCGGGGCTATTAGGTCACATATTGCGTGAGAGAAAGAATCTAGATCTAGTTAATCACTACGCCATGAGCCAAGAAACCTAGACAGTGGCAGGTTTATATCTCAACGTAGCTCCTGCCACCTGGCCAAGAAAAACTGGCCAAAGCTTTGGCCACGACTGATCCGGATCAGGCCGCACCGGCCTCAAAAGGTTGTCACGTGAACCCAATAACCTAGCTATAGCGGCTACCCTTCCATCTCACTATAAAGAAACTATGTTCAGAGAACCACGATTCTATTAACCGTGGAACTCCAGGGTAACCAGACTCTTTATTAAAACAATGAGTGGAGCACATACAAAAGGCAGGCCACATCCCGGCCGCCGATGCTCATGGGAACACTTATTGCTTGGCAAAGGCTAGCCTTACCCTTATATCCCTCCCTGGCGATCCATGCCAGGGGCAAAGAACCTAGCATAATGACAGAGAAATGAACAACCAAATTAGGTGGAGGGCAATTTCAAAATAGCCCGCCAGGCCCGAGGGGGGCAGGCGGCCATGGCCCGAAGAATAACCTCAGGCAGCTGCACCTCCAAACTGCGGTGCAAGCCCACATAATGGGCAACCGTGGAGCTGCTAAGCCAGCGCCCCCGGCCCTGGATGTCCCCCATGCTGCGACCCGCGAGGAAATCGTGAGTGGCACCTCCATGCCGCAGCCCGTGAATGGTGAAAATCTGGGCGACCCCCAAGGCCTGACTCGCAGCCTGCCAAATGCGCCGGAATTGCGGGTAGGTGAAAGGGAACACGGCCTCCCAAGCGTGCTTACCCGCGATGCAGTGACGGAGGATGGTTTCAGACATCACATCTTCTACCACCACTGACTGAGTCTTGCCCTTAGAGGTCTTGGTAGACCTCAGCAGTAGGGCGCCCCGTTGAGCCGGCCCAAGCCGAACGTCAGGCTGGAGGCGCACATGGCCAACACGGAGGTTCAGCGCCTCCGAGATTCGCAGGTAATGGCGGAACACGATGACAACCAGCAGGCCCGCAAGGCGCTGACCTTGCATGACCATCGTGCTGGCAAGTGCAAACGCCGCCTCCCATGGAATGGGAGGAGGGGCACGGGGGGGCACAAGTGTTTTCCACCCAGCGAGGACGCCACGGGCCAAGTCCCACCGCTTCACCATACCGGGATAATAAAGTTGCAACCCCATCAAGGCATTGACACACACTTGGCGGCTGTACCCCCGAAAATGAGCCCAGGCGACATACGCACAAAATGTCTCCTCAAGGGTGTCAGCTCGTGACGATGACCCGTCCGCCCGCCCACCAGCCTCCCACCAAGTCAAGAGGGAATCAAGACCACGACGGTAGGCCAGCAAAGTAGCCGGCTTTACTTTCCCCTCTAGCAATGGAAGGTAGCTAACAGGTGCAGGGGGCCCCGGGTTAGGATGGATGCCTTCCGCGGTCAGGTCGCGCACCCAGCCTGCCAAGAAAGTCGCCATGGATTGGCCGCGAGAAACGCCATCGGCTGGTTGAAGTGCACTCGGCGTCCACACCCACTGGGAACGACTCCCCGTGGCGAGGGTCAGCGCGCACAAGCGGCGGCACTGCTTGTTGAGCTTGTGGGATGAGGACCGCCCCTTAGCCAAGCAGCCCAACGCCGCGGTGGAGTCCACCAACCTCACCACCCGCTTGCCTCGGTTTGCCAAGCTGCGCGCACTCCTCTCCACGCCCTTCACTGCAGCCCGCACCTCCTTCTCGTTGATGTGCATCCCCGGATCCCGCCAACGACTCCGGACCCCAACCCGCCATTGCTGGCTAGTGATTGCTTGTTGCGCCCGCGCGCTCAGTGGCCTAGGGCCAGCGTAGGCCACCTCACTTGGTATGAGCAAAGTCGGGTACCCCCGCACCTCTCGTGCCCTCGCCAGCTCCGTCACATCGCCCGGCTCCATGGTTGCGTACACGACACCTTGCCCGTAGGTGGACGCGTCAGATGCAACCACCTCACGGGCCAAAGGTGCGCTTCGGTCAACCCTTAGCATGGGAGCCAAGGCCAGGGCACACTCTAACTCCTCCCGCACCCCGGCCCACAGCACCCAGGATCGCTGCCCCCACCCTTGCAGGCTGATGAATTTGAAACATTGCTGCCAAATGGACAAGCAGCTGCGGCTTAACATCTGCAGCCACAACCACCGCCCCAAGACGGCAGCCAGCCCCTCGGCCGTAGCTCGGCCTCGAGTGAGTATAGCCTGCGTGTGGGCGATCACAAGGTTGAGCTGCTTGACCGTTGGTTCCAGCACGCCGTTCCGTCGGTGCACCACCCCTAGGGCTTCTAGCTCGTCCCCTTCCAGGCTCGCCATCTTAGTCTTCTCCTTAGACGGCACAAGGTTGTTAGGGAGGTAGCCTTCCTCAATAGCGCGCGTGATGAGCTGGTTCACCGCCTCGCAGGTCCGCCCGTTGCTGGCCACCAAGTCATCAATAGTGATGGACAGCATGGGGGCAGGGGGGTTTTCCAGGTCAATCTGAAGCTCCCCGGCGCGCTCCTCCTTGTACTCGATGGCCAAGCGCAGTGGCTGGCCACACTCGTCGCGCACCAAGGTGAGCTCACCTGCGCTTGAGAGGTAGTTGACCTGGCGCCTCGGATCCAGGGCACCGGTCATGTAGAGCACCATCTCATGGATGGCCTCCCCCAGCGCCACCGCATGGGAATGTCCCATGGCCAGCACCTTGAGCACGGGCCACACCTTCCGCCTGGGCCCTGCCAGACCTACGCTAGTCGACCACACACTAGGAAGCCCTTGGTAGTCCCACCACCACTCGGGCACCTCGATGGAATAGTAGTATGACACGAGGTCGCTCTTGGCGCAGTAGCACCAGCCTTTGATGTAGACCTCCACGAGGATGCCCAGGTGGGGTAGCAGGATCTTGGGGGGGTCCACCCACAGCAGGTTGCCCAGCTTCCTGTTGACGATGAACCGAAGCTCACCCACCCCCTTGGCCACTCCAAAGCAGCCATCCACCCACTTGGGCCGCCTCTCCCGGAACGCCACCATGCCCACGCCCGCTGCCCGGCTCATGAGCTTGCCCCATTCAGCCATGGAGCATCCCCGGCTGGGCTTGGGCACATTCCAATACTTTGCGCTCGCCACGACCGCTGGCTTGATGCAGTTCTCTTCGCTGGCATATATCTCCCGCCAGCTCGGCCGCATAGCCAACAGGTCGAGCAGCCGTGCCTTCCCCGCCACCTCCGCCTTTGGTAGACTCACCGCGTCCGCGCGCAGTTGTTCATACTTATTCTGCTTCCCATATATTGCATCAGCACCTTCTTGCTCCTGGCCTGTCGCAACGCCCCCTACGCGGCGACTGTGCCAGGTGCAGTGCCTCTTGACCCTCGCAAGGGCCTCCTCCCTCCCCTTAGAGCACGCCCCTCTAGGGTTAGGAGGAGGGTCTTGCCCCCCTCCCCACAGCCAATTAAGCCAACGCACTACCTTGCATTGCAGTGTGTACTCGCGGTGGCGGCGCGTGGCACGCTGTCGCCGGCGTGCCGATCTCACCCTGCCCCACGCGGTGTACGCTGGCCTAAGTGGGTATGGCAGCGGGAAAAGGGAGCGGTCCCGCTGGGATTCTATTTCCCTACTTGTTGAGCCTTGCTGAGCTTGTCCAAGAGGATGGCAGTTTGGAGAGCTGCCTTGACAGCCGGGGTGGCTGACAGTGCAGCCTCCTCCCCCAATGGCAGGAGGTGGCTGGCCACCTTCCACCCCCCCCCTCCTTGCCCTTCCACCTGCAGCAAGGCCGCCACCACCCTCATTAGGTACTCCATGCCCACAAGCTCCCCGGCTGCTGAGCCCAGCTCCTTGAGAAGGGTGTCCATGGCCAATGCAATGTTCATGACAATTTTCCTGTTCTCCATGTTCCGCCAATTTCCAGGCTTTACCGTCATGACCCACGACCGGATTCCCATCCCATTGTCGCTGGCGTCCTCCAACACCCCCGGCAGCACCCGCTCCGAAACCCGATATTTCACGCTCTTGGCTCGGCTTGGCAGCGCCACCCCTTTCGAGGCCTTGAAGTGGCTTCCCGCCCCCTCCATTCCTCCCAGCGCTGCCTTCAAACCTTGCATGAATTTCTCGGCTGCGACCTCCCCCTCCTCGTCCTCCTCGTCGTCCTGATTTTCGGTTTCCGGAGGTGCCCCAACGAATGTCGCCAACCTCGCCCTCATTTCCTTTCCGACAGCCCCCCCACCTGCCGAAACCTTGGCCGCGCCTTTCGGCTTGGCCATTTTTCGCTGCGCAGGTGTCGTTGGTGGCAGCGCCTGATCCTCCTCCTCGTCCGCCGCGAGATCTGCCACGGCCAGCAGTTTTGCCACCAACGTTCCGTTTGGGTCACGTGCGTCCAACACGTCGCCAACATCAACGTGATCGGCCAGCAACTGCACGACAGACTTCAGCTGGCTCGAGCTCCACGAGCTGGCGTCCGTCACCCAGTCCTCGGCACCGAAGACCTGCTCGACTGCCCCCACCGCCTCTGCGGGGCTGATGCACTTGGCGAGCAGAGTGGCGAGCTGCTTCTTTTTGGCGCTGAAGGCGACTGGCGCGTGACTGGCGGCAGCAGCCCGCGGTGTGGGCGTCCCGTCCTCCCCGCGCGCTGCCTGCCCTCCTGTAGCTTTGCGCCCCTTCGGCATTGCTGCTCAGGGCCAAAAATGGCTCCGACAGTACAGGTTCGTCAAACCAGAGGTTCGTTTCCCCTGGCTTGCTGTCGCCGCCCTCGTGAAAAGAAAAGAGGCCGACCTTAGCTAGGTGGGTTTGTTTTTGTCCTTTTTTGCGTGTCATGCGGCCTTGGCCCGGACGGCATTTTTTCGCCACGCAAATGTTGCGTCTGAACAAATGACGCAATGTGGCGTTCTAATTGCCGGCAGCTTACGTAAGGCTGCCGGGGCTATTAGGTCACATATTGCGTGAGAGAAAGAATCTAGATCTAGTTAATCACTACGCCATGAGCCAAGAAACCTAGACAGTGGCAGGTTTATATCTCAACGTAGCTCCTGCCACCTGGCCAAGAAAAAACTGGCCAAAGCTTTGGCCACGACTGATCCGGATCAGGCCGCACCGGCCTCAAAAGGTTTGTCACGTGAACCCAATAACCTAGCTATAGCGGCTACCCTTCCATCTCACTATAAAGAAACTATGTTCAGAGAACCACGATTTTGCCGAAACACAAAAAAAGGTGATCTTTTGCCGCAACGTGGATGGTAGGCTGACTAAAATTGTTCTATCAAAACGGCGTTTATATGTGGGGGGTTGCTGGCCTGAATAACTAAATGTGGGGGGGTGCTGTCATGAATGAATACATGTGGGGGGGTGCTGCTACGTATCAATACATGTGGGGGGGGTGCTGTCATGAATGAATACATGTGGGGGGTGTTACGTCGCGTAACAATTCGTTGTAGTTACGGACGTAAATTAGGTCCTTGGCCTCGGTTGTTCTTAGGTTTACGTGTAGTTCTAGCTGGGACATGATTGTCCTCGTAACAGTACTGTGGTATATTGGGTGCCTTTGGGCGCCGCGCCGCGTACTTTATTAGTGGTCCTTATCCTTCGGTAGAATGTAGTGGACCAGCGTGCATCTGTGCACCTGCCTGTGTTTCTGTGTTTCTGCAGGCGAGGGCCAGGTCGGCCCGAGCCTGTTGGACCGTTGGTGACCATTTATGCACGTTCCACTCCTTGTGTGGTCACTCGGCGTGTGTTAAATGAATTAACACATATAGGCTTGGGTCACGGCAGTGTAGTATTGTTTCCTTCGTAGTACCCTGGTTTTATTCGGTATATGGCGTATTATAAGGGAATGCATTGAGAAGCAGCGTCGTCGCGTCCTAGGTCTTATAGCCAATATAGCTCCTCACTCCTAGGTAGGTGCCTCATCACTAGTTTAGGTAAGGTTAGGCGAGATGTTTGGGATAGAGTCGAGCCAGGACGTAACAATGGACTCGGAGGAATTTTAGGTAGAGAGCGAGACGACGATCCCCTGCAACATACGTCATTGAATCAACCCTTCCGCGTCCGGGAAAATGAAGACGACACCTACTTGACAGGTAATGGGCGGGTCGCCTGCAAGCTGGGGGGGTAGTGCTGCCCGATTCGGGACACGCCTGCCTAGAAGATAGACCTGCTCGAAGCGGAAAATCCTTTTATAGATAGCTCCTTTCCTCGTTTTGTTTTCCTGCGAATGTTGCCTACTGTCGTAGATAGGTGATGGTTTTGGTTCTACGTTAGAGAGACGACTAGCGTCTCGTAGATTACACTTTTTCTGCATTCTTGCCTGCTTTGTATTTAGACGACCCATCGCCAGACGCAGAATTCTTGAAACCGGATACTTACGACCACCTGGCGCTGGAAACCTCGTCCCTGCGTGCGTCGTCAATCTGGTTCGGTTTCAGACACCCGAGATAAGTCGCCTTCTCCTCGTTCTCCTCATTTGACTACTCAAGACCTACCAGGTGCGTTACCATGAGCCAGCGGCGATCTTTTACTGCTCCTTCCCATTCTTCTAGCGATAATAGTCTAGCTAAATATTACGTAGTGATTACGCCTCAATGGTCCTCCATTTTCCTTTCTTGGTCCGACGCTAGGAAGATCGTTCAGAATCGTGTATACAACGTAATTAGGTATAAGAAATTTATGTCCTTCGAAGAAGCTCAGCAGTTCCTTATAGATCATAGCCAAACAGATTTAGGCCTGCATGTACGCCCTATTCCTCATGGTCGTCCTCCCGTAGAAGCTCTAGTCTTTGCTACCCCTCCTTCTTCTCCCCCTAAACGGGCTGCATCTGCATCTGCCTCAGATACTCCTCTCACTTTGGAGTTTGGTTCCCTATCCATTACTGTTGTTAAAAAGGATTGATTTTAATTTTGTTCTTGCTTCAGACCTTCAAGGTTTTTCCTTTTCCCTTTGTTGCTTTCATCTAGATTCCTATTCCTTTACTTAATTAAAGATGGATCCAGTGGGTGGAGATATGTCGCCTATACCTACCAATAATACTAATAATAATAATACTAATAATAATAACACTAACAATACTCGTGGTAACCGACGGGACTCCTTGGAAACGGTACACCATCTCACTCCTCAAGGTATTCTGCGTACCTCACCTCCTTCTCCTGTTGCTGGTGGTCGCCGTCGTCCCTCAATTACCCCACCTACCTATGAACAACGTATCTCACAAGTCAGATTTAGTGATGAACCTCTTTTGCTGTGAACCAGGCCCCTGCCCCTTCTGCAACCTTGGCTCACCCCTCCAGCAGGTCCTCACTCACTAACAATGCTTCTAGGCCTCCTTCCCACCCTGTGCCTTCATGCCTGCCTTTAACACGGGTCGTACCTCTGCCCCTGTCGGCCCTTCTGGGCGCCCTAGTGCAGTTCCCTTTTACCCACCTGCTTCCTGGTCCTACCCTGAGACGGCCTATGAGGCTGCCCAGGTCCCTACCCGTGTGGCTGATTTAGAAGTTAATAATGATTTCAGTACCATGCCCCTAGATGATAGGAATTATGATCATTTTGCCTACTCCTCTCTTCGTGAGCAATATACTGTTCCCTTCTCCTATGGGCACCATCCTGAAACGGTGGCTCCCTCTAGACCCCTACCCAAACTTTTCCTATCCCTTCCTTCTATCCCGCTTATGTAGCAGTGGAAGATAGTGGCCCTATGGGAAAAACTGATTCTTCTAATCCCCCTAAGCCTCCTGCTCTTCCCCTCTTTGCCAACCTTCCTAAGCTGGATGTCAAGTCTACCCCTCAACAGTTTTTCACTTTCATTATGTTGCTCACCCAGAACACAGAGTCCTGGCAGAACCACAATAGGTGGCGCCTCTCTGATGCTGTACTAGTTCCTCATTATCTTACTACCTGCATTACTCCTGAGCTTGCTAACCTCATCCAGTGTGAGTCTCTTGCCTCTCATGCCTACCCAAACTCTGTAGCAGAATTGTTTAAGCGTTTAGAGAACCATTTAGTCCCTCCCGATGCAGATTGGCAGGATAGATTAGCCTTTGGTACCTTGCAGCAGGGTACCAAATCCTTCAAAGAATATATGAAAGAGTTTGATGCCCAGATGGTACGAATTAGGGATTTGTCGGGTGCAGAAGTACGTGCCCGCTTCCTTCAGGGCCTCAGTAGACCCTTATTGCGTGAAGTCAAGCGCCAGTTCTCTGCCTACCGTTTTACTGACCTGCCCCTCAAGCATGTGCGCCAGCATCTTTTACGAGTAGCAGATTTCTTCTCCACGCCTTCTCTTCCTACCCGTTCCCGTATTAATAATATTAGCCTTACCCCTGAGGAGGAGAACTCCTATGTAGAAGAATTAGATATTTGTGTGACTGACCTTTCAGCTCTGGATGTCTCTCATATCACCTGCTATCATTGTAAGGAAGTAGGTCATCTTAAACGTGAGTGCCCCAAGTTCCTTTCGGGTGCTCCCCCTCATCCCGACGCTCGCCCTCCTCGTACCCCTCAGCGTGCTCCTATTCGTCCCACTTCAGGACGCATTCCTTCAGCTACCCCTAGTAGGCTGAATGCTGTGCAGACAGGATCCCCAGGGTTCCCCTATGATAATCAGGCTCCCGCACCCTCTTCAATCCCTCGTGACCCTCCAGCAGTGGCTTTTCCGCCAGGGTCTTCTTCGGGGTTAGTTCCTATGGATTTGGGGGGGAGGGGGAACAGTAGGCCTGTCAGCCGGGGGTAACCTGGACAGGTCCTTAGATAGTACCCCAGATAATAATTTTTGCTTGCCTGTTTTTATAACCTCTGTAGGAGCTGAATCATCCCTACCACTACGTGTGCGTCCTCTTATGTTCTTGAATGGTGGCTTAACCGTCCCTCATACTGTTGTAGACCCCTTCTTGCATGCTGATGAACTCTTGAATGTCTCTGTGTTAGTGGATAGCGGTGCGGCTAGCTCCTTTGTGAGCGAGGCCCTAGTTAGGCGTTTAGGACTAGTCCCTACCCCTCACACAAAAACTGTCACTGTCCATTATGCTGACGGTCGCACCAGTCATTCCCCGGGTACGGTGTCCCTTCCCCTGGTCATACAAGGACGTACGGTCAACCTGACGGCCACTATAGGCCCTATCACTACAGCTGATGTATTACTAGGATTAGATTGGCACCAGGATAATAAGATTACTATTAATTATGATACTATGGTCATTTGGTTTCCAGATAGCTCTTA
The DNA here is from genome assembly GCA_009746045.1 of Mesostigma viride. Taxonomy (NCBI): domain Eukaryota; kingdom Viridiplantae; phylum Streptophyta; class Mesostigmatophyceae; order Mesostigmatales; family Mesostigmataceae; genus Mesostigma; species Mesostigma viride. The sequence continues at coordinate 33,541 of RPFO01000542.1, read as the reverse complement.
CTGGGTACCGGAACGTCATTATAGATTAGAAAATTTATCCTTGGTAGATATTACTCCTCCTACACCTGTTGATCCTCCTGTGAGACCTATACCTGAAGTATTAATGTCCAATGACGAATTGCGATCTGAACTAAAGGAATATGGATACCTATTATGTATGTTCCTTCAGTTAGAAGTACAAGAGATACCTATCACTAATAATAGTGTGGATATAGATGTAAATACAGTGGATACAATAGGAGTGGGATTTACTGAAAATGAAATAGTAAGATACATGGCTGTGATAGATTCCTCAAAAGTATTTGAAGAAAAGACTCCTTCTTATCCTCCTCCTCGTTCTGTTTTACACCGTGTAGTTATCAAGGACGGTGCAGTTCCTACGCACTCTCCGATGTATAGAATGGGCCCTACCGAATTAAAGGAACTAAAACAGATTTTAGTATCACTATTAGAAGCAGGATTGATAGAGCCTAGTAACTCCCCCTACTCCGCTGGTGTCCTGTTAGTTCCTAAGCCAAATGGCAAGTTTCGCCTAGTTACTGATTATAGGAAGTTAAACGATATTACTGTGAAGTCTAAATACCCTCTACCTCGTATTGATGATATATTTAATAAGGTTAAAGGTTCTACCTGTTTCACAGTACTAGATTGTGCGGATGGTTTTTGGCAACTACGTATAGCTCCTGAGGATTGCCACAAAACCGCCTTTGCTACCCCTTTTGGGCATTACCAGTTTAGAGTAGCGGCTATGGGACTCTGTAACTCTCCTGCCTCTTTCCAAATGTTAATGAATGAAGTGCTTAGACCTGTTATGGGAAATTCTCACCTCCCTCAAGTGTCCTCTGATTTAAAGGATCCTTCCTTCTCCTCTGTTTCTTTATCTGAGCATGACCGTTCTTGTGCTCAAGCTTACTTAGATGATATCCTTATTTATTCTCCTGATTTTGAAACGCACCTACGTGATTTAAAGAAAGTATTAGAAATCATGGCTGAAAATTCTTTATGGGCGCGCCGTGCTAAAGTTCGCTCTGGTAGGAGTGTCCCATTTTTAGGGCACGTCCTGTCAGATGCCGGGGTTGCTACCGACCCGGACAAGACTAAGTCAATTCAGGAATGGCCTACCCCTACCGACGTTAAAGGTGTACGTAGTTTTCTAGGAATTGCTTCTTACTATAGGCGTTTTATCCCGCGTTTCGCAACTATAGCAGCCCCTATTAATCATCTATTAAAGAAGGATATCCCCTTTGTTTGGAGTAGTGAATGTCAGTCGGCTTTTCAGTGTCTAAAATCCCTACTCCTCTCCCCTCCCGTACTCATCCTACCGGATACTACTAAACCCTTTGTTGTAGCTACAGATGCTAGCAAGGTAGCTATAGGGGGCGTCCTTCTCCAGGATCAGGGTCAGGGCTTACAGCCAATCGAGTATATCTCTAGGACAATGCTTCCTGCGGAGCGTAACTATCCCGTACACCAGCAGGAACTATTAGCTGTGGTGTATTGTTGCCACGCGTGGCAGCACTTTCTTAAAGGTGCTCAATTTGATGTTTGTCTGAATGAACCCTGTGAGATTGATCCTTATAGATTAGTTATCCAGACGGATCACCGTCCCCTTACCCATCTTCTCTCACAACCCAACCTTACCCCTCGTCAAGCGCGCTGGATGGAGTTTTTAGCACAGTTTTCCCCTTTTAAACTTCAGTATGTTAAGGGTGTAGATAACATAGTACCAGATGCACTCTCCCGTCGTGCAGATTACTCCTTTTTCGAGGACCTTGATGTTCTCAATACTACTCTAGTTCCTACTACTATGGGTGTAACCCCGTATGGTGAACTACCTGATGATGAATCCTATGCCTACCTCTTTCATACAGCTGTTCGCATGCCTGATCTCCTTTCTCACGTAGGACTCTCTCTCCCGTGTGAGGCCCTTCCTGTGGTCTCGGTGGGGGGGAGGGGAAAAATAAAATTTCTATACCGCTTAGCCATATAGCGACTAGGTCAGGAAAGTCTTATGAAAACATAGTCCCTCTAGGACCTCCCCTTCTCTTTGGCAAGGCGGTAGGAGATCTCTTTAAACCTGTTCTGGATACCTCTGTAGCGATGCCTACCTCTGATCTTGAACGCCTTATTAGTAGATTTACGGCCACTGAGCCGGAAGCATTAGCTGCCATTGCTGCCCATCCCCAACAATTAGGCAAGCACCCTTGTAAATTTGTAGGTGGATTTTTATATGTGCAGATAGCAGATTCTCCCCCTCAATGGCGCCTGTATGTCCCTCCTATCTGTCGCTCCTCCTTGCTCTTTGAGTTGCATGACTTAGCTGCTCATCAGGGTGGTAAACGGGTACGGGACCTAGTAGCCCGCTCTTACTACTGGCCTTCCCTTTTAAAGGATGTAGATGAGTATGTTAGAACCTGTCAATCTTGCCAGGAGATGAAACCCAACAATGTAGGACAGATAGCAGAGCCTAGGACCTTACCTGATCCCATCATGCCGTGGGACTCCATTATGATGGATTTTGTAGGACCTTTTAGGAAGAATGATAGAGGTAACGCCCAGATCCTTGTTTTTGTAGATCGTTTTACTCGTATGTGTCATCTCGTGCCGTGTCCCTTAGAACTCACCGCACGCGATTGCGCACGCCTATACCTTAATAACGTATATAGATATCATGGTTTGAGTAGGCAGTTTATTAGTGATAAAGATAAGTTATTTACTTCTGATTTTTGGCAGCAGTTCTTCGCTGCTATCGGTACCAAGGTCACCTTCGGTACTGCCTACCACTCCTCCTCGTCTCATTTAGTAGAACGTTTGAATAGGGTAGTGGAAGAAGCTCTGCGGCACTATGTGAATGGCTCTGGGAGTGATTGGGAGGATTATCTATGTCTGGTAGAGTTTTCCCTTAACAACTGCCCTCAGGCTGCGCATGGTTATACGCCCTTCTTCCTAGATACTGGTAGACAACCTCTTACCCCTACCTCTCTCTTAGCTAGTCCTTTAAGGGACAAGGATGATGTGTCCCGGGATACTGTAGAAGGTGTGCAGGCGTTATTAGATAAGATGAAGAATGCACACGACAACGCTATTGCAGGGTACCATAGGGCGCAGGCCAAATACCTTGCTAGGTTGCGTGCCTCATTAGATAGAAGAGCACCTGAGATAGAAATAGGAGATTTAGTCTTAGTAGAAGGCCCCCGTGTTGGCCGCTTCGCTCATAAGTTCGAAGCTGAACTGAAAGTGAAACTTAGGCCCGCCTTCTTAGGACCCTTCCGTGTGTTGTCTAGAGTAGGTAATTTCTGTATGAGATAGATATTCCTACCTCTTGGCAGACCCACTCTCGCACCTTTCATAGAAGCCAGCTGAAGCTCTATCATCAGAGCACGTTCGCTGGTAGAGAATTAGCCCCTGCCCCTTTAGAGCATAATCCGGATACTGGTGAGGTAGAGGATGAGGTAGAGGGTATCGTGGCCCATAGAGATATCAAAAAGGGCCGCGGTACCCAGCGCCAGTATAAGGTGAAGTGGATGTATGCTCGTAGTGAGGTAGATAAGGTCTGGTATACGGAGAGTGAGCTAGATGGGTGTAGTCGCCTGCTGCAGGAGTATAAAACCCTGCATAAGCTCTAGTTGTAGACCTTCTCCTCTCTTATGTTATGTCTGCTGTCGACGGGTGGTTGGTTGTCCCCTCCCCTCCGCAGCCGTCATGTCAGAGCCTACCCCTCCGGCTGAGAGCTCGCTGCCGTCCCCGCCCCCACCGGACCCTGAGCTGTATTTCGAGGCCCTTCCGGGCCGCTGGGTGTCACGGTCCAGTTACCGGGTGGCGTTGTGCAGCCGGCCCTCCAGGCCCAACATGCGGTTTAGTCAGGGCTGCTCTCTTTGGGGTCACGTGGTACGGCCCTTCCCCTGATGAACCGCACCAGCTTGTTTTGCACGGGTTCGACGATGCCGGGCACTGTTTGTTAGGGTGTGGTTCCCGCTGTCCAGCCTTGGGACAGATAGCTGCGGTTCTCCAGTGCTCCCGAGTGTTCTCCTACCTTTCTACCCCTGTGGGCCGCTCCTGCCTACGGGATGTGTTCCCCTGGCTTCCGGCTGAGGGTGATGCTGAGGTAGATGAGAACCCCTGCGACCTTCTACGGGCCGTAGAATTCATGGAGATAGCTGATCAGTCGGCGGGATTAGCAGTTGGTGATCCTGCCCCTACGGGCGCCCCAGCCGAGGTACATTATACTCCAGAATATTCAGCCTCGAGCGCTGCGTCCTCCTCCTCAGCGTCTGCTCCCTCCCCTGTCCCGTCGTCCCCACGGTCGACCCGGCTGTTGCAGTGGAGCCTACCCCTTTGGGTTTGCCTGATCCTCTTTCGGCGACGGTTCGGCTATGCAGGCTCAGATCCAGTCCCTGACCACGGCGTTCGGGGCCTTCATGGCGGCCCAAGCGCAGACTCCGGCCACGCCAGGTGGGGTGTCTGTGGTGTCCGCGCCCCCTACCCCTTCGGTTGTTTCGGCACCTGTGGTTTCGCCTGCTCCGCCCCTACCCTTCTTCGGTTGCTGCGGCTCCGACACCTCTGGTTGCCTCTGTGCCTGCGGCCGACGTTTCTGCGCCGCGACGCGAGTCTTCCGCCCCCGGCTGTGCCCGCCGTCGCCTCCTCTGGGCCGCCCGCTGCGTCATCGCAGCCAGTGCGGGGTTTCTTCAGCGACACGGGCGATCATCCCAGGCTTTGGGAGGGTGGTCCCCCGCAGAGGATTCCGGTGCCCGACTGGAGCTTGGATGGCAACCAATCTTATGCCGGACTGCCTGTCCCTACGGGCCCTATTTTCAATATGTGGCCTGAGGGTGCGCCGGCAACGGAGACCGGCGCGCCAGCTGCGGTGGCGGGTCCGTCACGGCCCTCTCTGGCTTCGGGTCCGGCGCGACCTCCTGTTGTACCAGTGCCACCTGCGTCGGTGTCGGCCCCCGCCCCTGCTTCGGCCCCTGCCCCTTCGGCCTCGCGGTCTTTGGCTGCGGTTGTTCGGTCCACCGGTCAGGATCCTCGCGCCACCCGCGCTGCCGATTCCCTCCGGGAGTTGTCCCAGGGTGATCGGGACAGGGCCCCTTCTGTGGTGCATGCGACGCCGGAGTCGCGCGACACGCCCGTTCCTGGATGTGGTATGTCCGCACTCGCCTGCCGACAGTGTGACCTGCCGCGCGCCTCCGCCGAGCTTGCCATCTCGCCCATGTCCTACGGGTTCTCCCAGGTGTGTCGGGCGCCGCGGGATCGTGGCCTACCCATTGAGACTGATCGGCCCCCTTTCGACATGGTTATTTTAGCTGATCCTGTGTTCCAGGGTGAGATCCTGGTTCGGCGCGTTCTGTATCGCTGGGCTAGGCGCCACAACGACTTGGACACCTACGGTGGGTTCCAGTGGGCTTACCCTCCGCCTCTGGGCATTATGGCTTCGGATGCCCTTACGGTAGAGTTTCCTGCGGTACCGGGTGCTGCGTACAACACGGTCCTCCAGCCCATCCTTGAGTGGGATGCCCGTCGCCCGGCGCCTATCCCGGGCCAGGGTCTAGACTCCCGTGGTCACCCTCCTCCTCGGGCCAGCGACTACCTAGAGACATTCGGGTCGCGACAGTGTGCTCGTCGGTGGCGCTCCCGAGAGGTTCGGCACATCCGGTTGTGGCCGTCCAACGTGGAGCCCCTGGTGGACCTGTTCTTCCCGACGGGTTTGCGCCCTCGGATCCGGTACCATCGCCTCCTCCTGCGGGCCCTCTGTTTGATCGCGGTAGAGCCTTTCCTTCGCCTCTTTGCCTGTGGCTTCCTGGACTGGGCCCGTGGCCAGGTCGTTCTTACGCAGCATAGGTATTACTGGGCCTTTCTGGGCCTTTTTCCTGACGGCGTGTGGGCCGATGTTTTCCTCACTGTAGATAGGCATGACAATGCCGAGGATGTGGCCCACTACCAGGCCTACCTGGAGGTCCTGCTGGCCTCTCGTGGCACTTATCAGACGGATGGCCACTAGATAGAGGGCCTTAGGCCCGACCTGAGGGTGTTGTCCCTCCGGTATATAGAGTCGCCCTCATATTCTGGCCAGTTGGTTGGCTGTTCTTGGTCCTTAGCGCTGATGTGTTTACTCTGTGTGTCCTGCCCAGTGCCGTCCCCCCCGGCCAGGACTCCGTTCCAGGCAGTTAGGGGAACCTCCCACCAGGCTTGGTGCTGGCTAACCCTACACCACCCGGCGTGGTGGTGGAGACCGTGTGAACTATTGGTGCTTTGTATCTGGGATGGTCTATCGATTGTGTTGGTGTGTGCTGGGTGCATTAGGTTTTTCCTACCCCTTTGGTTTCCTTCTCTCTGCGTAGGGAGAGGGCTCCCTACCTTTTGTGGGGGGGAGGTGTTACGTCGCGTAACAATTCGTTGTAGTTACGGACGTAAATTAGGTCCTTGGCCTCGGTTGTTCTTAGGTTTACGTGTAGTTCTAGCTGGGACATGATTGTCCTCGTAACAGTACTGTGGTATATTGGGTGCCTTTGGGCGCCGCGCCGCGTACTTTATTAGTGGTCCTTATCCTTCGGTAGAATGTAGTGGACCGGCGTGCATCTGTGCACCTGCCTGTGTTTCTGTGTTTCTGCAGGCGAGGGCCAGGTCGGCCCGAGCCTGTTGGACCGTTGGTGACCATTTATGCACGTTCCACTCCTTGTGTGGTCACTCGGCGTGTGTTAAATGAATTAACACATATAGGCTTGGGTCACGGCAGTGTAGTATTGTTTCCTTCGTAGTACCCTGGTTTTATTCGGTATATGGCGTATTATAAGGGAATGCATTGAGAAGCAGCGTCGTCGCGTCCTAGGTCTTATAGCCAATATAGCTCCTCACTCCTAGGTAGGTGCCTCATCACTAGTTTAGGTAAGGTTAGGCGAGATGTTTGGGATAGAGTCGAGCCAGGACGTAACAGGGGGGTGCTGCTACGTATCAATACATGTGGGGGGGTGCTGCTACGTATCAATACACGTGGGGGGTGCTGCTACGTATCAATACATGTGGGGGGGTGCTGCTACGTATCAATACATGTGGGGGGGTGCTGCTACGTATCAATACACGTGGGGGGGTGCTGCTACGTATCAATACATGTGGGGGGGTGCTGCTACGTATCAATACATGTGGTGGGGTGCTGCTACGTATCAATACACGTGGGGGGGTGCTGCTACGTATCAATACATGTGGGGGGTGATGCTACGTATCAATACATGTGGGGGGGTGCTGCTACGTATCAATACATGTGGGGGGGATGCTACGTATCAATACATGTGGGGGGGTGCTGCTACGTATCAATACATGTGGGGGGGTGCTGCTACGTATCAATACATGTGGGGGGGTGCTGCTACGTATCAATACACGTGGGGGGGTGCTGCTACGTATCAATACACGTGGGGGGGTGCTGCTACGTATCAATACATGTGGGGGGGTGCTGCTACGTATCAATACATGTGGGGGGGTGCTGCTACGTATCAATACATGTGGGGGGGTGCTGCTACGTATCAATACACGTGGGGGGGTGCTGCTACGTATCAATACATGTGGGGGGGTGCTGCTACGTATCAATACACGTGGGGGGTGCTGCTACGTATCAATACATGTGGGGGGGTGCTGCTACGTATCAATACATGTGGGGGGGTGCTGCTACGTATCAATACATGTGGGGGGGTGCTGCTACGTATCAATACATGTGGGGGGTGCTGCTACGTATCAATACATGGGGGGGGGTGCTGCTACGTATCAATACATGTGGGGGGGTGCTGCTACGTATCAATACACGTGGGGGGGGATGCTATGTATAAATGCATGTGGGGGGGTGCTGCTACGTATCAATACATGTGGGGGGATGCTATGTATAAATGCATGTGGGGGGTGCTGCTACGTATCAATACATGTGGGGGGGTGCTGCTACGTATCAATACACGTGGGGGGGGCTGCTACGTATCAATACATGTGGGGGGGTGCTGCTACGTATCAATACATGTGGGGGGGTGCTGCTACGTATCAATACATGTGGGGGGTGCTGCTACGTATCAATACACGTGGGGGGGTGCTGCTACGTATCAATATACATGTGGGGGGGTGCTGCTACGTATCAATACATGTGGGGGGGTGCTGCTACGTATCAATACATGTGGGGGGGTGCTGCTACGTATCAATACATGTGGGGGGGTGCTGCTACGTATCAATACATGTGGGGGGGTGCTGCTACGTATCAATACATGTGGGGGGTGCTGCTACGTATCAATACATGTGGGGGGGGGATGCTATGTATAAATGCATGTGGGGGGGTGCTGCTACGTATGAATACATGTGGGGGGGTGCTGCTACGTATCAATACATGTGGGGGGGTGCTGCTACGTATCAATACATGTGGGGGGGTGCTGCTACGTATCAATACATGTGGGGGGTGCTGCTACGTATCAATACATGTGGGGGGGGATGCTATGTATAAATGCATGTGGGGGGTTGCTGGCATGAATAAATGAATGTGGGGGTGTGACGGCATGAATAAATAAATGTGGGGGGATGATGGCATGAATTATTAAATGTGGGGGGTGCTGCTACGTATCAATACATGTGGGGGGGTGCTGCCACGAATAATTAAATGTGGGGGGGTGATGGCATGAATAATTAAATGTGGGGGGGTGATGGCATGAATAATTAAATGTGGGGGGGTGATGGCATGAATAAGTAAATGTGGGGGGTGCTGGCATGAATAAATGAATGTGGGGGGGTGCTGTCATGAATAATTAAATGTGGGGGGATGATGGCATGAATTATTAAATGTGGGGGGTGCTGCTACGTATAAATAAATGTTGGGGGGTGCTGGCATGAATAATTAAATGTGGGGGGGTGATGGCATGAATAAATGAATGTGGGAGGGTGATGGCATGAATAATTAAATGTGGGGGGGTGATGGCATGAATAAATGAATGTGGGGGTGTGATGGCATGAATAAATAAATGTGGGGGGGTGCTGGCATGAAAAAAATTTGGTTGTGCAATGTTTTTCATTGTTGTGATAGAATTCACGCATGGACGTAAGGGTCTCGCTGCGGGTAGACCCTCGGAATTTTGTTTTTGTATTGACGTAAGGGTCTCGCTGCAGCGAGACCCCTACGAATGTCGACTTTTAATGTTTGCAAGATGGGAGGGGGCTTTCTTCGCTCTCCCTTATGATTTGTTTTTGTATTGGTGTTAGGGTCTCGCTGCAGCGAGACCCCTACGAATGTCGACTTTTAATGTTTGCAAGATGGGAGGGGGCTTTCTTCGCTAACCCAAAAAAATGATTTGTTTTTGTTTGACGTTAGGGTCTCGCTGCAGCGAGACCTTCAGGAATGTATACTTTTTATGTTTGCATGATGGGAGGTTGCTTTTTTTTGCTCACCCTAAAAATGATTTGTTTTTGCTTGACGTGAGGGTCTCGCTGCAGCGAGACGCCAAAGTTTTGCAATAAAGTAAATGTCCCTTTTAGAATCCACGAAAGGGTCTCGCTGCAGCGAGACCCTCCCCATCGTTTTTCTGCCGGCGATTCAGATTCTGAATGACATTTGTGAAACTTGCTTTTTTGAATATTGTTCTGCAGATGTCGTCCTCCTATTCCGATTCCGTCAAGGCCACTCCCGTTTCACCCAAGATGACGTCGAACACCTCGCCGGACCGAACGGCAACGGAGGCGTTTCCTCCGTTGCCGGTCGGTCCCGTAAATGCTCTGGCGAGGTCCCCCCCCACCGAGTCCCCCTTGCCCTCCAAGTCTTCCTTGCCCCCCAGCGAGTTGGACAGAATTTTACCCCCCAACTCTCTCGCTGCTGCGTCTCGCGCTCCGTCCCGCTCTCCGCCCCGTAAGTCTCCATCGCCGCCCCCCAAGTCGGCCGGAGCTACTGCGTCCCGCTCGCCGTCCCGCAAGTCCCCCAAGTCCCCCGCAACTGCGACCCGTTCGCCGCCCCGCAAGTCCCCCTCTCCGCCCAAAGTTCCCCCCGCTACCGCGTCCCGCTCTCCTTCTCGCAAGTCCCCCTCGCCGTCAACCAAGATCCCCGCAAATGCGTCCCGCTCGCCGTCCCGCTCTCCTTCCCCAAGTCCCGCTCGCCGCCACCCAAGTCCCCCGCTTCTGCGTCCCGCTCGCCGCCACCCAAGTCCCCCGCTTCTGCGTCCCGCTCGCCGTCCCCCAAGCATTCCAGTTCTAAGCGTAAGCCTGCTACCGAGTGGGTAGAGGAAGACGACCACACCAAAAGCTCAGGAAGCTGAGGAAGTCTATCAATGGCTTTGAGGAGGACGAGCGCGATAAGACTAACGGGAGGCCTGAAGACCCGGACTCGCCGGTTCGGGAGTCGCGTCGGGAGCGTTGTCCGATGTTAGCAATGGCCGCAACATTTGCTGACGACTACGCGGCTCTCGACAAGAAGGACAAGGAGAAGGAGAAGGCGGAGAGGGAGGCCATCGAGAAGGCGGAGAGGGAGAGGGTGGAGAGGGAGGAGAAGGAGAGGCTGGAGAAGGCGGAGAGGGAGGAGGAGGAGAGGGAGTACAAGGAGAAGGCTGCCCAGGAGAGGGAGCACAGGATCCTGGTGGCGAAGCAGAAGGAGGAGGCGAAGAAGAAGACGGAGGCGGCAGCGAAGGACTTCGTGCGGAGGAGGCTGCTGTTTTTTTGCAGATGCGACAGGAGAGGATGAAGGCGGACGAGGCTGCGAGGAAGGAGGAGGAGGCTGCGAAGGCGGTTGAGGGGGAGAAGGACGAGAACGTGAAGAAGGGGTGGGCTCCCGAAGGATGTTCAGTCGATTATCAGGTATGTTTATTTATGTGAGACGTACATTTCTCAGATGGCTTTTGAACGGCGTGTGTGTATCGTAGAAAGGGTGGGATTTTATGTCATACTTTGATCGTAAGGGTCTATCTGCGGAGAGACGTTGACCTAGGAGTTAAGGTTGTTGACGACGACGACGACGATGTGTGGCCTTTTTTTTACTCTTGTTGTCTGCAGCCCTCCACGGTGGCCATTCTGAAACAGTACCTGGCTCAGGCTGAGTCTGAGTCTGGGGCGAGTCGTAAAGCCGAAAAGGGCTTGATCGGCTTGATCCGCTTTCTTTCGGCCGAGATAGCGTTTGCAGAGAAGTCCGGTGTCGTCGTGGACCGTCCGGAGTCGGCAGACATAATTTGGAAGAACGACCGCCTGGGCCGTCTTGCATTGTTCGAAGCCACACAGCGAGCCATTCATGGGAAGAGGGTCGTTGGTGACGACATTTATGAGGTTTTGAAGATCGCGCAGTCGTGCATCCTTAATCTGAAGGAGGATGTCGGACGTTACTTTCCCCGTCGTGCTTTAATATGGTCGACGCTCTTTGATGAGGTTGAAAAGTTCGAGGTCCACATTGGCGTCACATTCGAGGCTTCCTATATGGAAACCTTGAAAATCACTGCGTTGCATCAGCTCTTTAAACTCATGACTGGAGATATGAAAGCGGATTCGAGGGCTTCACTGTCGGAAGATGAAGTGTTTGATATTGTCAGGAAAGGATTTGTTGACATGTCCAACAGTGACTTTATCGTAATTGTGCCGGGAAGAATGAATCACGTAGGAGGATTGGAGGAGCGCGCACATGAAGTGATCGCGCATTTGGACATGACAAGAGACCACTTACTGCAATCTTTTGTTAAGTGGCGGACCGACTTTCTTGTCAGCCCGGACGCCAGCCTTTCGCGGGAAGCGGTCGCTTTCTTTTTGGATTGGGCTGGACAGGTGATCCAAAGTTTCCGGCACCGGGAGGACTTCCATGTTATTCAGACATATAAGCCACACCGGGAAGTCGTCCAGGAATGGTTGGATCAAATCTCGTTGGTTGATTGTCTCCAGAGTATCCGAACCAAGTTAGACACGGAGTGGTCTGATTTAGAGGCGGGAGGCCATTGGCAGTCCCTCGAGTTGTTCTTCGAGGCGGAATTGAGGCGTAATCTGGAAAAGGAGAGAGCCCATCAAGTGCCGATATGGCCTTTGGGGAAGATTTTGAGGAGGTGGAAGTTCTACGTTTCGGTACGTTAACTTGCCGATATCGTTTATCGATTTGGTTTGTTTCCATTCCCTGAATAGGGCTCTATATGCTGACCAACCTTCATGGTTTGTCCTGTCATATCATGCAGGGGGGCTCCATGCCAGGGGACGTATCGGAGGATGTAACGAATTTGTCAGACTTGGTTGATAAGGTGGGTGCTTGTCCGTCGAGTTTCCACGAGCATCTTACATGGGGTCTAGCTGCAGGTAGACCCTCACCCTTTTATTGAGACTGACATCTTCGGCTAATTTCAACGGTGCCCCCAACCAATCTGTTGTCTTTTTTCAGGGGGCGGCTGCGGCGATGGCTGTTGACAGTGCTGGTCTTTGGTCTGGACTCGAGATGGAAATGGTAAGCATTAAACGATATCCGGATGTCTGCATTTCGCCTGAAGTTTTAGTGAGCGCATTATGCGAAATATACAAATGTCGACTAATTTTGATTTCCAATGAGCTGTCGTATTCGGTGTTGACAGGTGGGGGGTTTGGCCTCAGCAGGCGCTGCCGGAGAGGAAGAAAACGCTGGAGGAGATGAGGATGGGGGGGATGAAAACGCTGGAGGAGATGAGGATGGGGGAGACGCTGAGGGAGAAGTGGCTGTGCAGGTACGTTCATCCGCCGCGAGTTCGTGTGATTTTTTTCGTGCTGAGGGGTATCTCCGCAGAGAGACGATGGTGCAACAATCGAACTGAGGTCAAGTCCCTTCTTGTTGTTTTTTTTTGTCATGCAGGCGGGGGCTGTCGCTGGGGGTACTGCGGGGGGGAAGGCGGCGAAGCCCGCATTGACTGAGCATGAAAGGGAAAAGCTGGATTCCCGCAAGAAGGTTGCGAAGGATCATATTATTGCTGTTGGCCTCATGCTTAAGTCTCCGCCCGATGGCGTCGATTCGGAGGGACCTGCGGGGTCCGAGTTTCGCAAGTACCTGACACGACTTGAGGCGGAAGTCGATGCCGATTTCGATACGGAGGTGTTGGGTGCCGCTACCTTTAAGTGAATTGGCATATGAATTTGTAAATCTGGTGAAGTCGAAAGCCACCAAGAATTTCAAGTGGCAGCCTAAGGAGTACTCAGAGGCAAAGGTTGACAAGATCGAGAAATTCATGAAGTCTGATTTTCGTCGTCGGGCCGCTGAGGGAAAAAGGGCGCTGAATGCGGTGGCAAAGGCTAACAGTAAGAAGAACGCGGAGGAAGGCGGCGGAGAAGGAGGCGAAGAAGGCGGAGAAGGAGAAGGCTAAGGAGGCCAAGAAGCAGCAGAAAACTGGACAGGTACGATTGTTGTGAAAATTTAGACCTCTCGCTGCGGGTAGACGCTGACTGGCTGCGGGACTTGGTGTTTAGTGTCAGTAAGGTATTATTCCAACAGAACTTTGTTCGTCCCTGAACAGGATGTCGTGGTCGGCCTAAATATTACTGACTTGAGCAAATCCTGCGGTCCTTTTCGATTTTTTACTTCAGGATGACGGGGGGACGAAGACGCCACGGTGGAGAAGAAGTTACCTGGTCATGACGCCGTGTTCGCGCTGGTGAAGGATATGCTCAAGTACTGCTCGAGTAGGCGGATGGCGGACGTCGATGACCTGCCAAACTGGCCCGAGTTCTCCCCCTTTCTTGAGCTGCTCCGGTCACTCAACAAGCTTTTTAAGGAGGGGGCTCACGAGCAGTGGGAACCCGGACACCGACCCTATCATTGAAAGCTGGAAGCCTTCGAAAAAGGTCGACTCGAACAAGGAGGTCAGGGACCAGAACATCCGGAAGGCCAATTCTCTCAGGGAAACGCGTTGGATTCGGCCGGCCGATTTTAAGCAGACCGGATGTTTCAGTATGCGGATCCAGACGGTCAACGCGCTTATTTTGCCAGAGGCTTTGAGGCAGCGGCGTTTAAACCTTGAAACCATTAAGGAGAACGGCCGCATTCTCCTCAATGCGCGGGACAACGCCTTGCACTTCAAGGTTGTTGTCCCGGTCTGGCAGTTCCCTTTCCAGGCGCTTGCCGAATCTCAACCTGACCTGTTCGACAAGCAAATCTTGTGCATGCCGGATTTCGTCAAGTGGCTGAAGATTCACCACGGCGCCAAGATTGACGCGGAGGATGTGGGGTCCAGGTACTTCCGGCCCCTTTCGGATACTGAAGTCGACGTGTGGCTTAACACGGAGTCCACCACCTCTTTCCTCGCGAGAGGACTTGAGTGGCGTACCTACGCCAGGGTGGACGAGGTGGAAGCAGTTTTGCCTCAGGACATCCAGGGCAGTCGGGATGTTTTCAACCTGCTGTGCAATACTGCGATGAAGTCCTACGATCCGAAATTTTTTGAGGAACGGGTACCGGTACCGTATCTGGTTCTCCGGTACGCGGTGGTGGATGGGAACCACTACTTTAAGGGGTTAAAGTCGTTTCTCAGGGGGCCGGATGGCGGGTGGGGAGAGGTTCGGGCAATGATGTGCGAGGGTGGGGCGGAGTCCAATTTCGCAAACACTCCTAAGGAGGCGGAGCACGCATTCCAGGACCTGTTGCGGAAATTCCGTGGTGGTTACATGGGTACGAATGTCATTCTTCTCAAGGGTGGCGACCTGCTCCCGTCGTGGAGTGAGCTGCGAAATCTACCTAAGGCAAAAGAAGATGTAAGCTATCTATTTTGGCAGGGTCTAGCTGCGGGTAGACCCTCGGAATTTTCGTGGTTGTTTTTTGTGTGCGCTTCAAGTTTTTTGCGAGGGTCTCGCTGCAGCTAGACCCTCTCCTTTTTTTTGTTGGAATTTTCGTTGCGTATTGTCGGCCGTTTCTTTTTCGAATTTTGTTAGGGTCTATCCGCAGCTATACCCCTCGCCTTTTATGACTGAGTTTTGTCGTTGCTCGCTCGATGTTAATTGATGTCGCAGGCGGTGCTGACCGGCAAGCTGGAGAAGCTGTTCGACATCGCCAAGGGGGCGAATTCGGAGGACTTAGCCGTGGCGGATCGTACGCTGGGCCAGGCGTTGCTTGACGTGTGGAACTACAACAAGCTATATCTATACGGCAAAGTCACGCGTGGGAAGGGCCACTATATTGCGGATGGCCACTATACCAATCTGCTCACGTACATCCTCCCGGCTATGCGGCAAGCGGGGGGAAGGGAAGGGAATGTGGAGCCGGCAGCGGTGGATGTACACGAGGAGGAAGCAGAAGGAAAGAAAAAGCCGGCCCACAGCATTGCTTCAGTGCATTCCGCTTACAGTCGCACGCTGGCCAACACGTTTCTCCGTCTGACACAGGAGCAGACTGATGATCCTGCCTCAACGAAACCCGCGCCTGAGGAGGTGATGATGCAAAGGTGCAAATTCGCGAATGCAGAGGGGGAGAAGAAAGGCCAGAAGGTCTCTTGGACTTCTTTCAGGAACTTGGCCAGCCTTCCTATGATGGACGCCGTGATCGATTGCATCATGAGCTGCCAGGTTGGACCGGAAAAGCTCACCAAGTTGGTGGAGATCGCCAAGGATGTGCTGGAGTGCCTGCGGCTGACCATTTGCGCCAGATTCAAGGAGGATGTGACGCTGGAAGCGCGATGCAAGGACGCAAATGGCAAGGAGTTTGTGGCGTCTCATATTTTCGAACTCGTCTTCAATCTCCATCCTCTCGCTCGGCCGGTCGGCAGGAAGGAGATTGTGGCCAGATACCGGGAATTTTGGGATGTGGCCGTCATCATAACGAGGAACATCGCCTACCTTCTTAAAGCCAAAAAACACGCCGCACATCTGAGGATTCCGAGAAAGGATCTCAGTAGTGGCAAGATCGACTTTCAGGAGATTCTGCTAAAAGAGAGCGAGGACAAGACGGTGGGTTTGGCACTTTTGGCTCCGGAAGCGTTCAGGAAGTACGCTCCAAAAGTTGGATTACTCGAAGGGGGGGAAGGAGGCGGCGATGAAGGGGCCGGTGAAGGGGCTGGAGAAGGGGAAGGGGAAGGGGAAGGGGAAGGAGACGGAGGCGAAGAAGGAGGAGGAGGCGAAGGAGGAGGAGGAGTGGGACGTGAAGTATGAGTGGCAGAGTGTGGACTGGGGCCGTCGCCGGGTCTGGTTTTGCTGTCAGGAACTAGACGGTGATGATGATGACAAGTCGCTCGTCAAGCAGGTGGCAGGCGAGGTTGCCTCAGCTTCAGCCCGCCCCTTTCCCTTGGGCAGGTCCCTTCCGTGCCTGAGCCTGCTGAACTTGGCGAACATTTGGGGTGATAAGTGGAGTAACTTTCAGAGGTGGTGGGCGTTCGGTCCTTGCCCGCAGAATCGGACATTCCCCAACCGGGCGGGATGTACGATCATGTGCTGAAGGCTTGCGCCCACGAGTTTTTCTCCAGGTTCGAACCGATGGTGATCGTGTTTGGTACCGAGCGGAGATTAAGGGGTTTCAAGAGATAGTGGAAAGGATCGGGAAAGGGAGTGAATTGTGGGAGCGGCTTGAACAGGGGGAAGGTGATGGGGGGCCTAGGCTCGGAAGGGCGAAGAAGCGAAAAGCTTCCCACGAAGCTGGGGGATTGTCCGCCGTGGTGGAGAGGGATGACCAACAGTTGTTGGAGGGAGGGGATGGAGGGGATGGAGGTCCGGCAGGAGGGTCTAACCGCGGAGAGACCCCCGTCGAGGTGAGAACGCAGCAGGCCGAACAGATGACGGGGCCTGAAGGTGATGCGGATCCGAAGAAGCCCGCTTCTAAAGTGACTCGACGGGCAGTCGTGTCACTTGTTGAGGATGATGGAGGTGGGCCTTCCAAGCCTGCCGCGCCGCAGCCCGTTTTTCAGGTTCCGAAGAAGCAGCTTCGGGTTCCCCGCGACTCTGCCCACCCCGGCGCCTCTGCCCAGTTCTCAGGTACCGAAGAAGCAGCTTCGGGTTCCCCCGCCGACTCTGGCCATTTCTCAGGTACCGAAGAAGCAGCTTCGTAAGCCAGTTGTGGCAGTGGCTGATTCGGACGACGATGCTGAGGAGGAGGAGGAGGAGGACGACGATGCTGAGGAGGAGGAGGGGGAGGAGGAGGAGGAGGAGGAGGAGGAGGAGGAGGAGGAGCAGCACGTTGCTACCAAGAAATCCGCCAAGGGTGGGAAGGCTGCGGAGCACGTTGCTTCCAAGAAATCGGCCAAGGTGGGGAAGCCTCCCAAGCCTGCCCTGCCTCAGAAACGGCGTCGAAAAGCAGTTGTGCTTTCAGATTCGGACGATGAGGAGGAGAAGGAGGAGGAGGATGGCGGCGGAGAGGAGGAGGACGGGGGAAAGGAGCGCGTTGCTTCCAAGAAGTTACCCAAGACCGCGAAGACTGCCAAGGTTGCCGAGCCCGCCAAACCCGCCCCGGCGCCTGCCCCCCACCCCCAGACGGGGTCTACCTGCGAGCAGAGGTCGAAGGAAAAGGCCAAAAAGGGTAAGAAAAAATCTGCGAGTGAATTCTGGTATGTAGAGTGTTTTGATTTTTTACGGTTGGCAGTCCGATTTCTACTAACTCGATTTTAGTCATGCGTTGATGGCATGATCGGTTTGCTCGCAGGTAATGAGGATGTGGAGCAGTTACTTCGCTTGGCTAATGTGGCGGTGGGCTTCGGACCAGCGGCTGTACATGCTGACACTTCCGGACGGGAGGAGCCTAAGGGGGCGGAAGACAGTCAGGCGGGCGATGAGGATGATGACAAGCCCACGTTGGAAATGAGACTTATGGACGGGGAAATGGGGTTCGGAGCACCAGAGGCCTTTTGGTGTGATGGGTGGACTTCAGCCATTATGCAAGCAGGGAACAAGGATACGGCTACGCCAATGTATGCCAAGCTAGAAGACGTCATGCTTTATGGGCAGGTGTCTGGATACGACACCAAGTGGAGGGACGTCGCATTTAAGTTTTTCGCTGAGGGGGAGAAGGGAGGGAAGTTGAAGAACAAGTTGTGGTGGATGCCGCTGGACTACGCGATGAAGGTGGTAAAGCTGACGGATGGCAAGAGCTGGAAGGATGTGGAAGTCTGGGCGCCTGCAAAGGAGATCGATAAGAAGAGGAGGAACTCGAAAACGGAACAGCAGATCGCGGAAGCGAAATTACGGAAGAGGCCCTCGAAAGTGTGAGGGAAAGTTAGCACTTGGACATGCGCTGGCAATGCTCGTCCTATGGTTAATACAAAGGTTAGGATGATGTCGAGTCTCTCCACGTAAAATTGACATGAATTACTAACTTTCAAGCCTCTCGATGTGGAATGTACGCTCAAATTGACATGAATTAAGCATTATGACACCAAATTAGCTCGAAAATACGCGATCGGACGCCAAATTCGCGCGAAAAAACGCGATCGGACGATTGAAACTAGCGTTTTTTTCTTGCAAAATGCGCCAAAAATGACCCCATTCCGCGTGGGACCACCCCATTATTGTTGTCGAATACGTAATGATTCAGGCGCGCAAGCGATTTGCCCGCATCGTGGGCAGGGAACCAGGAGTGCAGGTTGCTAACAAATTCTGGCATGGCGGTGCAGACACGGAGATTCGGCTAGCAGACATCATTTACGCAGACGACACCACCCTCTTCGAGGACACTGAGCACGTGCAGACATGGCTTGACTGCCTGGCTCTCGAGGCCCGTGCAGTGGGGCTTGAGGTCAGCAAGAAGACAGAGGCCCTGGCGGTTGGGCTCACCAACTCACCGCCGCCCCTCTATCTCCTAGACGGCTCTCGAGTCCTGTATCGGGACCGCGTTAAGCTGCTGGGCAGCCTGCTCCCCAGCTGCGAGGTTGATGTGGACCATCGCATCTCCCTCGCCTGGCACGCTTTACGCCAGTACCGGGCCCTGTGGCGCAAGCCCCTGGGCAAGATCGAGAAACAGGACCTGTTCAAGGTCCTCGTCCTTCCTGTTCTCACGTATGGCGCCGAGACGTGGACCCTCACCGCCGACCTGGCCCGCAAGCTGGACGGCGCGGTCACCAGCATGCTGCGTTCCATTTTCAGAGTAGGATATGCTGCTCATGTCCGCAATGAGGACCTGTACCAGGGCATGCCCTATATCACCAGCACCATTAAGCAATAAGCAACGCCGCCTGCAGCTAGTAGGGCACCTAGCTCGCACCAACCAGGTAGACACGGTCCACACGTGGCCCCCCCGCAGGACTGCGACCAGCCCAGCCTGGCCGGCACCTCCTGACGTGGGCTGGGCCCCCTGATGTTAGACGCCGCAAGGCCCGCACCTTCAAAGAACAGCTAGTAGAGGACATGGGGGGCCTAGGCCTCTCCGTGATTTGGAAGAAGATGATGGACAAGGCCAAGTGGGCCCAGGTCATAGAGGACAACGAGCCCCCCCCAGTGGGGAAGCGCCCGCGTGTGCAATCCCGCGGGAGGCACGCCAGATAGCTCCCCCTAGGGCAGCGTGCGGCTGCCTAGATAGATGTTGTAGTTAGAATGCTGTTAGATAGATGTAGCATGTAGCCAAGGTAGATAGATTAGACCGGTAGGAATGCTTGCACCCATCCATCCATCCATCGGGGTTAATGCTCCGTGACTCCCCAACGGGAGCACGAGTCTAATTAATTAATTAATTAATTAATGCAGGCTGGCTGGCGCCGTGGCAACTTGTGCTACAGTACCCGCGTCAAGTTACGACGGCACCCAGGCTCAAGTTACGGTCGCCGCCCAAAATTTGGCATCGGAACTTAACGAGGTTACGTAACCTTAAAAATCATAACTCAACGCGGGTATGACTGAATACACAATATGTAAATGCTCTATGTAAATTGGTGGCGATATGACTACGACTGCAGACTGGCGTGAGTGGCGTCTATGTATACGTAACTTCATAAATTTCCTCTTGAATCAATCGTGGCATTACAAAGAAAGTGCGTACTGTAGCAATATTTCGCATGTAATGCTTTGCCCTGTCAAAACGCTGGCATTCTGTCGCTCCACAGCAATTGCTTGCAGAGCTTTGCACAAGATGGGAATAGTATGACATGTGACCATTCTTTTTGGCCGCGGCGGTACTTCCATCCGGCATGTCTAGACACATGAACAATTTGGTTTATAATCATGGTTAGGATGTTACCGCATAATTTGAATTTCCTTTCAGTGTCCAGTTACACACATTTCTAGCAGCAAATGGAAGCCGCCTCGAATTGAGAAGAACAGGTGATCGCTTGCTTATGCTTGGACATGCCGCAAAAGAGGACCGCCAAGCATCGCCGGGCCAACAGGAAAGGGGCCCGAGACAGACAAAAAGATCATGAGCGGGAAGGTGCATTGGACGAGGAGGAGACGGAAGAGATTGTGGGGGAATGCACGGCACTGTACGTGCGCGCTCGCATGTCTTCATCCACGAGGGCTTCACTTACGTGTGTTTGCTTTGTTTCGCCTGACACCTGCAGAGACGGTCACCTGAACAATATCTCACTTACACCATTACGTGCCTCGAGATTAGCTGCGTCGGGGTGTTGACGACCTGGTCGCTTCCATCTCCTTTCCCCCTCCCCCCTCCCCCTCCCCCCTCCCCCTCCCCCTCCCCCTCCCCCTCCCCCCTCCCCCTCCCCCTCCCCCTCCCCTCCCCCTCCCCCCTCCCCCTCCCCCCCCCCCTCCCCCTCCCCCTCCCCTCCCCCCTCCCCCTCCCCTCCCCCCTCCCCCCCCCCTCCCCCTCCCCCTCCCCCCTCCCCCTCCCCCCTCCCCCTCCCCCTCCCCCTCCCCCTCCCCCCTCCCCCTTCCCCCCCACCCTCCCACTGTTGGTCCGCAGAGCTGCTATTTACCAGGAGGACTTCCATTCCGTGACGGAAGGAGCTCTCCCGGAATTCTCCATCACGCTAACGTATGTAACCACCTCAAAACAGTCCTCTCTTTGCGAATGAGCTTGACAGTTTTTGACCTCCTGGGCAGGCCCCGGATTGGCCGCCCGAAATAACACCACACGCCAAGGCTTCCTCCTCCTTTCCTCCCTTGAACAAGATGATTTCCCCTGAAACCACTCCCCCCGTGGACCTTGATGTCATGGCCCAGACGAACACAGATTTGATGAACCCAGACATTTTCCCCCAGACAAACCGGGTGACTCACAGCTGTGCCCCCTCTACGTGGCCCCTATCTGTGCCCCCTTTACGTGGCCCCTCTATGTGGCCCCTATCTGCGCCCCCTTCATGTGCCGCATGCATCTTGAGCATGGGTACCGTAGTGGTCAAGATCACTTTGCGACGAACTACTTTGCGACCCCAAAAAAGGTGAAATTAATAGTTTGCGACCCAAAATGAAGGCAAAGTTTTAGGATTGCGAGCCCATTGACTTGTTTATGGTCCGAGTCACCGAGGGGCTGGTACCCAGCTTAATGAATAGGTACCCGCCTACCTTAAGTGTATTGATTCATCAAGCACTGATTAGTTATAATATAGGGTCGGGCATGGCCCTGAGTGGCCCGGTGCGGCCATGGAAGGTGCGCCCATGTCGGTACTTCATGACCTGTCTACTTGGGGCCGTGCGGCACAGCGCAGGCGCGACGCGGTAACATTTGAACTTTGCGACCCAAAATGAAGCCCATGAAAAGCAGTTTGCGAGGTCGATTCGCAAAGTAGTTCGTCGCAAAGTGATCTCGACCACTACGGTAGTCGCTCTCTCGTGCGCACGGCTATGTCGGCGGATTCACAACTGGCCACCATGCGCACCGTGGACCCCCGTTCCGTTTCCGTGCTGTCCTCACCCATGCACAAACGCCTTCGTAAATGCCTTCGTAAATAGGTAAAGGAACACAAAAAGCTATCACCCAGCTCCCCCCCCCCCCTCCCCCCCCCCCCCTTGCCCGTGCACCGTGTGGGCAGCGCGCGTGCGTGCCGAGGACCCCATAAAGCACTAGGCGCACGGCAGGCATACGAATACCCCCTTGCGGCACATGCCCTCACAGTCGGGGGTGCATGTGCCGCATCGAACCATTGAGCTCTCAATGCACCCATGTACCCATGACTACGGCCTCGCAAGCCACAAGGCAACCCTTGGTTGTCTGGCAACCAAAAAGGGCTGGTGTACGTTTTGGTTGGAAGCTTTTGCATTTGAATCCCTCCCAAGGTGGTTGGCTCTAGGGTGTTAGGTTGAAGACTTGAAGAGATGATGATTATTATAATTATTGTTGTTTTTGTCATTGTTGTTGTTATTATTATCATTATTATCATTATTATTATTATTATTATTATTATTATTATTATTATTTGATGGTGTGAGGGTTAAGTACACCCAGCAGTTTGACTAAGGTTCCGCCAGTGCTCTGCAGTCGCCAAGGAACCGCCCCTCAAAGGTAAATAAAATCTCGGGCTCTAAACTTGCTGTCGCCACTCAGACGGTGTGCTCTGCCGTGAGCTTGCACACTCCCACTGACCTTGGCTCCCTGGGGCATTTAGTTCTGACTCCTGCCACACTTTCTTCGGTGGCCTGCTGCCCTTTTCGGTGCCCTTTTTCCGGTGCCCTCTTCTCTTGTTCTAATGCTTTTTAAATTGCTTTTTCTAATGCTTTTTCCCTGCAACCCTGCTGTATTTCCTTGGTGCTTGTTGAGGTGCTCTTTTTCTGGTGCGGCTGCTGCAGTTTTTGGCAACTTTTGGGTGCGCCGTATCTGGTATTCTGACTGCACCGGTTTGGTGCTTTTCTCGGTGAATTTTTTCTTGTGCCCCGCCTCACTCTTTCGTGCCTGTCTGCTGCCCTGTTGCAGTGCCGCTCGGGATACTTTTGGTGGCCTTTGAGTGCATGTCTTTTTGTGTGGGTGCCTTTCTGTACTGGCTTGGTTTGCCGTGCAGGCCCCACGGTGGCGAGACTGATGATGAGGTCTACGTCTCTGCAGCACTGCACGTGCGGTGAGGGACAAGCCTGCGTATGTTTGTTTGTGTGCGCGTTTGTGTATATTTTTGTGTGCGTGTGTGTGCGTGTTTGTGCATGTGCTAGTGCGTGTGTTTGTGTGTGTGTGTATGTGCTTGTGTGTGTGTTCGTGTGTGTGCGTGTTTGGGCATGTGCTAGTGCGTGTGTTTGGGTGGCGCTGTAGGTATTATTGCCGCTCAGTCTGTGTGTTTGTGTGTGTGTGTGTGTGTGTGTGCGTTTGTGCGCGTGAATATAACGAAGAAACCTCTGTAATAGCTAGGGGGCTTATATGTGGTAGCACAGGAGGGGGGGGAGGCAGCCTATTATGTTGTGATTACAGCGACCTGAATCAGTATTCATAGTGCATCTGAGACATGCTGCTTGGTTTAATCAACCATTTCAAATCATGTGACAGATTGGGCCAAAAATCAAGTGAGCGCCGCTGGACTCGTTTGCCTCCCAACGAGACTAGTGGCGCTTGTTTCGGCACCCAATTCGTCTCGATCATGCTTGTTGTTTCACTAACCTTGTTACTCCGGTCGAGTCCTGGTACCCCAACGACCAGCCAGCGCACAATTGCCATCAAATACCAGACACTAGCATGTGTTGATAGGGCTGCTTCGTATCCCCACGCATGATTAGTCAAATACCAGACACTAGCATGTGTTGATAGGGCTGCTTCATATCCCCACGCATGATTAATCAAATACCAGACACTAGCATGTGTTGATAGGGCTGCTTCGTATCCCCACGCATGATTAGTCAAATACCAGACACTAGCATGTGTTGATAGGGCTGCTTCGTATCCCCACGCATGATTAGTCAAATACCAGACACTAGCATGTGTTGATAGGGCTGCTTCGTATCCCCACGCATGATTAATCAAATACCAGACACTAGCATGTGTTGATAGGGCTGCTTCGTATCCCCACGCATGATTAGTCAAATACCAGACACTAGCATTTGTTGATAGGGCTGCTTCGTATCCCCACGCATGATTAGTCAAATACCAGACACTAGCATGTGTTGATAGGGCTGCTTCGTATCCCCACGCATGATTAATCAAATACCAGACACTAGCATGTGTTGATAGGGCTGCTTCGTATCCCCACGCATGATTAATCAAATACCAGACACTAGCATGTGTTGATAGGGCTGCTTCGTATCCCCGCACATGATTAGTCAAATACCAGACACTAGCATGTGTTGATAGGGCTGCTTCGTATCCCCACGCATGATTAATCAAATACCAGACACTAGCATGTGTTGATAGGGCTGCTTCGTATCCCCACGCATGATTAGTCAAATACCAGACACTAGCATGTGTTGATAGGGCTGCTTCGTATCCCCACGCATGATTAATCAAATACCAGACACTAGCATGTGTTGATAGGGCTGCTTCGTATCCCCACGCATGATTAATCAAATACCAGACACTAGCATGTGTTGATAGGGCTGCTTCGTATCCCCACGCATGATTAATCAAATACCAGACACTAGCATGTGTTGATAGGGCTGCTTCGTATCCCCACGCATGATTAATCAAATACCAGACACTAGCATGTGTTGATAGGGCTGCTTCGTATCCCCACGCATGATTAATCAAATACCAGACACTAGCATGTGTTGATAGGGCTGCTTCGTATCCCCACCCATGATTAGTCATGTGTGGAGCACACAGTAGGGCTAGCGTACTAGGCATCCACTTGCGGCATGCCTCCCATGCCCACCCCTTGCGACATGCCTCCCATGCCCACCCCTTGCGGCATGCCTCCCACGCCACCCCCCTGGGGCATGCCTCCCACGCCCACCCCCTGGGGCATGCCTCCCACGCCCACCCCTCCCTGTTGTTCCAACGTCGATGTATGTACGTGTCGTCGCCTGTTATTTGACATCATCTTGCGGATACATGCGGCCGGTTGTTCCAATATCTCTATTTTTGTTTGATATGCATGCGGACATCAAACAGGATCCGCTCCGGCTATCCCTGGAAAGCGCCACACGTGCGCGTCGAGCCACTCCTGTCTCTGGCGCAAGCGGATGCTGAGAAACTGCAGGAGTCGCTCATCGAACAGGTGGGCTCGTTCAAGAGGAAGATATTAGGCGCCCAATTGGAGAGGGATTTTGAGAGCAGGGTGGTGTGATTCTTGCAGGCCATGTTCGCAAGCCCTGGTTGGCAGCGTGGTTTCAAGCACTGCCTATTGTTTACCCTGGGCCATGCCTACTCTTTGGCTGAGCGCTCCCTTATTCCTGCCCCCGGGCCGTGCCTACTTGGTGGCCATGCGCCCTCCCTTGTTCCTGCCCCCGTGCCGTGCCTACTTGGTGGCCATGCACGCTCCCTTATTCTTGCCCCCGGGCCGTGCCTACTCGGTGGCCATGCACGCTCCCTTATTCTTGCTACCATGCCTCGCAGGCATCCACGCTGGCGCGCGAGGGCCGCCCGATGGTGTTTATTCTTGCGGAGGCGGCGCATGAATTCCTTCAGCAGCACAACCAGCGGCCGGCAGGGCTGGACACGCAGCCGTTTGGGGGCGGGGCGGATGCCATGGTAAGGAAGGCGCGTGCTGACGGGAATGGGAACGTGCGGGGGAGAGTGAGGGGGATGGTCATGGGGAGAGTGAGGGGGATGGTCATGGGGAGAGAGAGGGGGATGGTCATGGGGAGAGTGAGGGGGATGGTCATGGGGAGAGTGAGGGGGATGGTCATGGGGAGAGTGAGGGGGATGGTCATGGGGAGAGTGAGGGGGATGGTCATGGGGAGAGTGAGGGGGATGGTCATGGGGAGAGTGAGGGGGATGGTCATGAGGAGAGTGAGGGGGATGGTCATGGGAGAGTGAGGGGATGGTCATGGGAGAGTGAGGGGGATGGTCATGGGGAGAGTGAGGGGATGGTCATGGGGAGAGTGAGGGGATGGTCATGGGGAGAGTGAGGGGATGGTCATGGGGAGAGTGAGGGGATGGTCATGAGGAGAGTGAGGGGGATGGTCATGGGGAGAGCGAGGGGGATAGTCATGGGGAGAGTGAGGGGATGGTCATGGGGAGAGTGAGGGGATGGTCATGGGGAGAGTGAGGGGGATGGTCATGGGGAGAGTGAGGGGGGTCATGGGGAGAGTGAGGGGGATGGTCATGGGGAGAGTGAGGGGGATGGTCATGGGAGAGTGAGGGGGATGGTCATGGGGAGAGTGAGAGGGATGGTCATGGGGAGAGTGAGGGGGATGGTCATGGGGAGAGAGAGGGGATGGTCATGGGGAGAGTGAGGGGGATGGTCATGGGGAGAGAGAGGGGGATGGTCATGGGGAGAGTGAGGGGGATGGTCATGGGGAGAGTGAGGGGATGGTCATGGGGAGAGTGAGGGGGATGGTCATGGGGAGAGTGAGGGGATGGTCATGGGGAGAGTGAGGGGATGGTCATGGGAGAGTGAGGGGGATGGTCATGGGAGAGTGAGGGGGATGGTCATGGGGAAAGTGAGGGGATGGTCATGGGGAGAGTGAGGGGGATGGTCATGGGAGAGTGAGGGGATGGTCATGGGAGAGAGAGGGGATGGTCATGGGGAGAGTGAGGGGGATGGTCATGGGGAGAGAGAGGGGGATGGTCATGGGGAGAGTGAGGGGATGGTCATGGGGAGAGTGAGGGGATGGTCATGGGGAGAGTGAGGGGATGGTCATGGGGAGAGTGAGGGGATGGTCATGGGGAGAGTGAGGGGATGGTCATGGGGAGAGTGAGGGGGATGGTCATGGGGAGAGTGAGGGGATGGTCATGGGAGAGAGAGGGGATGGTCATGGGGAGAGTGAGGGGATGGTCATGGGGAGAGTGAGGGGGATGGTCATGGGGAGAGTGAGGGGGATGGTCATGGGGAGAGTGAGGGGATGGTCATGGGGAGAGTGAGGGGATGGTCATGGGAGAGTGAGGGGGATGGTCATGGGGAGAGAGAGGGGGATGGTCATGGGGAGAGTGAGGGGGATGGTCATGGGGAGAGTGAGGGGATGGTCATGGGGAGAGTGAGGGGGATGGTCATGGGGAGAGTGAGGGGGATGGTAATGGGGAGAGTGAGGGGGATGGTCATGGGGAGAGTTAGGGGGATGGTGGGGTACGTGGGGCCGCATGATCAGGGATAGACCAAGGGATGATGCGGGTGATGATGTGGTAGGCAGGGGTGCATGATCTGAGGGATTGTAAAGGGGATGCCGTGGTAAGTGGGGGCGCATTGTGAGGGGGATTTGACAGGGGAGGCCGTGGTGAAGGGGATGGTATGGTGAGGGAATTGGTGCGGGGCATGATCCGGGCAACCTTGTGGTACAAGGGAGGGGGCATGGTCAGGGGGGTTGCCATGGTTGGTTCGGGCATGGTCAGGGGGACGCCATGGTGATCGGAATGTCATCACGATTAATTAATTAGGAACATAACTCCTATCGGAATGTCATCACGATTAATTAATTAGGAACATAACTCCTATCGGAATGTCATCACGATTAATTAATTAGGAACATAACTCCTATCGGAATGTCATCACGATGCACCAGTCAAATGGCTGCCTATCGCACCCTCGCTTTGTCAGCTCCCCATGAGGGGCGCACGTAAGTCAAGTTGTTGATTAATTAGTTAATTAAATAGTTAGCTACATCATTAGTTAATGAGGGCACACCTTCTAGTAGGCGCTCGTGTGGTCCAAGTGAATAATTCCCACTGCTTTGGCCCGCTGCCTCCCCCTTTGGGCTGCCGGCTTTCCCTTTCCCCAGCTTCTGGCTACCCCTCCCGTCTTGCCCTCCTTTTCTCCCTTGTGCTCATCCTACCGAGCCACTTTGCGATTCACGCCCCGCCTGTGCCCCCTCCTCCATCCCTCCAACCTCACCTCGGTGGATGCCGTACCGTTGCAAGGCAACCACCTCAGGGACCGAATAGGGGCAAAGTCAATAGGGGCAAAGTCAACATGTTGCCTTTCTGATAGCTTTCTGATAGCACGTTCCAAAACGCGCTCAAAAACACGTTCAAGAAGGTGTTCAAAAACACGTGGTTCATTGGATATCACGTGGTCCGTGTGGTTCATGTGTCTGAATAGGGGCTGACGTAACCTGAATTCATTAGTTAAAGCATGCAGACCCATGGGGGAAGCGCGGAGCACTTGCTGGTGCTTTCGATCCTTGCATGCCACACAACAAGAAGGGGGCACGGGTTCCCGCTTCCTTTCGTGCCCAAAAGCAAGCCACGGTTGCTGTTGTGACTACTCATGAAGGAGAGTCAGGCAAAAGCCCTGCGGACTAGCAATCACTACGAGTGGGAACTAACTTGATGATGCCTTTTTCATGTTCTTGGCGTGGGGTGTTGCCCCCATTCCTGGCGTGTGATATGTCCCACATTCTTGGCATGGGGTCCTTGTTCCTGGCATTGGCGTCCTGTCGCCCACAGTCCTTGGCCGGGGAGTTCTCAGGTCTCGCCGTCGGCGGCACGCCGGCCATGCCCCCCAAGAGCCCGACCGCCGCGCCCCCTGCAGGTGCCAAGCCATCGGCGTCCCAGGGACCCGAGGACGTGCTTCGTGTCGGGGCCCACGCGGCCTCTGCGTCCTCCGCGGGTTCTCTGCCTTTCCCCTCTGTGTGGGCCGTGTATAACGATGCCGCCCACGCGGGGCTGTTCAGTGGGGATGACGCGTTGGAGCTACTGGGCACGGCGGCGGAGTGGGCCGGGGACGGCCCGGCGCATGTACACGTGGGGGGGGCGCACGCGGCCGCGGCGGGTCACGGCCCGGTGGGGAAGAGGTTCCCACAGCAGGCGCCGCCAAGGCAGGCGCGGGGGGCCGGGTTTGGCAAGGGGGAGGTGTCGATGGCGTCCGGTTGGCTGGGTGTGGGGGCCAAGCATGCGCGGAATGTGCCTACGGGCCCGGGGGTGGAACTGGATGGGGCACACACAAGGAAGATGGTGGCTGGGGGCGCGGTCGCGCAGGTGGCCCCGATCGTGGGGGGTGGGGTGGCTGGAAGGGACGGCAAGGGTGTAGGCCCCATCGGCGCACAGGAGGCAGGACATCTGGCGGGTGCCGGCGAGGTGGGCGGGGGGAGGGATGGGAATGGCGCGCGGGAGAGAGGCAAGGAGGCCGAGCGAGGGGTGGAGAGAGGGAAAGAGGCCGAGAAAGGGAAGGAGGCTCATGACAAGGGCAAGGAGGGGGAGAGAGGGAAAGGCCAGGGGGGCGCGCCCGGGCCAGCTGATGCAGGGGCGAGACAGCCGAAAGGAGAGCCGCCACCACCGCCAGGATTTGGCACAAAAGGGCCTGGCCATGACAAGAACCCGTTGGATGCGGGGGGAAAAGGCCATGGCAGCAAGAAGGGCAAGAAGGGCGGCCGGCTGGACGACTCGTTGTCCGATCCCTTCTCTCCGTTTGTCCCCTGGCACGGCAAGAGCACTGGTGACGGTAGCAACCGCAGCCAAGCGAGCGAGCTGCTGCGGGGGGTGCGGGCTGCCATGTATCAGCTGCATGTCGCGCATGAGGCGAAGGGCAAGGAGGGCAAGGAGGGCAAGGAGGGCAAGGAGGGCAAGGAGGGCAAGGAGGGCAAGGAGGGCAAGGAGGGCAAGGAGGGCAAGGAGGGCAAGGAGGGCAAGGAGGGCAAGGAGGGCAAGGAGGGCAAGGAGGGCAAGGAGGGCAAGGGCGCGGAGGGGAAGGGCGAGGAGGGGGCGCTCCTGGGGGCACAGGTGAGGGTCATTCGGATAATTGCTCTAGTTTTATTTCTCTCTTGGGATTGTAGTGAATGGGGAGTGGGGGGCCCCTCCCCCGATTGATGTTGTTGCTTGAAGTTTCCGTCGATGGAAACTTGGCAAATGAAATAGGAACCGGGGAGCGCCGGAGGATGGGAGAGGGGGGATGCCAAGGTTGGACTTGGACGATGTCATTGCCTTTCAGAACCTTCTGTCTGTAGACCTTTGCCAGTTTTTTCCTTTAGAGCCCCCTGGCATGTAGACCACCCCCCATTCTATCAAAGACATTTTTGCCTACATGTACATATATATGCGTGTTTTTTGCATGTAATGTAGTTACTTACAGGTTGCTCTGGTCTGCATCCTCTCATCCATGTGTTATGGGTGGATCGTCGTTCTCTCTGGGTGGATTGTGGGTTTGTTGCCTGTGGCTCGGTTGCTGCCTGTTTGTTGTCTGGCTGCAGGCCCCTGCAGGGGTGGACGTGCCTCCCAGCCCAGGGGAAGCAGGTCTTGAGGACGCGGTCGCCATTTCCGAGATCACAACGCTGCTGCGCAAGGACATCTTGATTGTACGTGTGTGGAGACCGTTCATAGAATGCAATGGATAGGAACGCATAGAATACAACAGGAAACAGTATCATGCAATAGGAAACTATAGGAAGCTATAGGATACAATGGGAAGAGTAGGAGACAGCAGTAGGACGCAGCAGTAGGCGACAGCAGGAGACATAAGGATTATTTTTCCATCCCTGCGTGGTTGCGAATGGGACGTGCATCCGCTGTTGGGGACATCAGCCATCAGATTGTTGTGTGTGTTGAGACACGACGTTGCGTTGGGTTGGCTTTCGCGATTTTGTAAGGCTCGCCTGGACCAAATAGTAAGGTAGTACGTGCGAGACAGTTCAATAGGGCACTTAATGCAGTAAAATGTTTTAGATCAAACCAGTATATGAAGTTAGCTGTCTACAAGACTCATACTAACCCTATAGATTCTTTACAAAGGCTTGAGGCACGCGACGTGACCGGCATTACTACTATCCACCGTTGCTCGGTGTTTAGACCACCGTTTCAATCGGATCAGGGTATTCTTGTGACTGTGTTCTCTTATATTCTGTGGGTTGTGTCGAATTCTTCTATTCTGTGGGTTGTGTTGAATTCTTCTATTCTGTGGGTTGTGTTGAATTCTTCTATTCTGTGCGTTGTGTTAAACTCTTCTATTCTGTGCGTTGTGTCGAATTCTTCTATTCTGTGCGTTGTGTCGAATTCTTCTATTCTGTGCGTTGTGTCGAATTCTTCTATTCTGTGTGTTGTGTCGAATTCTTCTATTCTGTGGGTTGTGTTGAATTCTTCTATTCTGTGGGTTGTGTTAAACTCTTCTATTCTGTGGGTTGTGTTGAATTCTTCTATTCTGTGGGTTGTGTTAAACTCTTCTATTCTGTGGGTTGTGTTAAACTCTTCTATTCTGTGGGTTGTGTTGAATTCTTCTATTCTGTGGGTTGTGTTGAATTCTTCTATTCTGTGGGTTGTGTTAA